>MEJB01000017.1:4117914-4136042 GCA_001752375.1 Rhazya stricta
CTGACTAGTTATGTTTGGAGTTTTGCAATCATATGAGATGCCAAAGGGACATGTAAATAAGCTCATYATTCAAATTACTAGGACGATTATCTCCTACTTGTATTGGTCATTTTGGTCCTAGATGAAGTTGGAAGAATTAAAATGTGTAACACCAGAATTCGTGACCTTTATTCAGTTAGTTAACGGATTAATAAGTCAAGGTAAGGTCGTATTCATAAATTGATTTACAGATTATGATATTTATTTTTAAAGTATTCTAACTCAGGCATTTCTTTAAATAAAAGTTAAAATATGTGTACATTATTTATACTGAACTCGAATTAGTCTCGTTAGTGTAGGGATACCGTTTGAATTTTTTATTTTTTTAATTTTTGAAAAAGGGGGAAAATGTGAAGATTAGAAATGGAGAGTAGTAGTAGGTTTCTTGGACTACGATACTAAACGGTTTCCACCAATAGTTTGCCATACCATATAATATTCTTGGTGCAACAAACTCTTGAAAACACCAATTCACAACACCCAAATTTCAAATGCAACAGCTCCTCCTCACCACCTACACTTTTTAAGTTATTCAAGGTGTACATTTATTATTGTTGAAAATATATATATTATTTCATATTATATCCCATCTTAGACTTCTGCATGAAAATTAAATGTTTTTAATTCAAGATATTTTCGTGATTAAAATCTTTAAAATATCGTTTGTCTTTCTCTCTTCATTCATTATCTCAAGATAATAATTATAGATCAAATTCCTTTAATTTTGGCGTTCTTCTRTACTCTCTTTATCTTCCCCGCTAGAAGTAAATCATTATAATGAAAAATATAGTTAATATTGAGTCAAATTATTGATTTGTTCTCTTAAATTAAAAGCACATTATTTTAAAATTTTTCTTTTCTATCATTTAAAGTAAAAAAAACTAAAATCAATCTCTCTTAAATATTATTTAAAATAAATTTCCTTTTGCGATGACCAAAGCAAAGGTGTTGCAGATCTATTGGTGTTTGCGTTTGAAGAATTAATGGAATTGGAGTTCGTGTAAGTAACTATAAGTAAAGGTGAAGTTTCTGTACTCCCAAACACCTTTTCTGAGGCGAAAGGTAAAGCTCTTCGATCGAGTTCTGGGTGAACTTTGCTGCAAATAATGCTACTTGTTTAAGTACTTTCAGGGCGAGTGGATGCTTTCACATGCTACCCAGGCTTCCTTTTTCCACATTTGTCTCACTATATTACTACATTATAGCTTTATGGGTCCTCAAAATGAGATAATAACTCAATATTCACCGTCAAATTTATTTTAATTTTGAGTTAATATTTCTGGTTGTGTCCCTGATCCAGGACGGAAGCTCCCATAAGCAGCTTCTTATCAAAGATTCAGTCCATGAATACGTATTTGCCATTTGATCAGGAGTTGCTCGTGATGAAAGCGATGTCAAGTCCCCATTCRTCCTGACTGACCTACACGACGAACGCCTGCAAATAATTGCAGTTGACCGATTTCATACTTTATACTATTTGACGGACTCCGTCATCGGATTCTCTCGTCTCCAATTAATCTTCCACAGGAAGCACCAGAGACGGCGAGAATCCGATGAGCGTGACTGGCCGCATCRGGTTGGCGTACGTTGACGACGATGCCAATCCAGTAACACCACGCGCTCTATCTTTGCATCTGGATRAGTCTTGCGTGGTAGTATCCAAAATTATTTTGTCTTAGCCTCATTTTTTTTGAATTGGCATGACAGGTACACAGTAATATATATTTAAAAATCTCTTCTACGCCATTCCCATTATATATTGTCCTCGTATTCATTAATTTTAACTTTAGGAGAAGAAAAATAGAGGAAGAGCTTAATGGTTTATATTCATTAGAAAATGCTTAATGGTTTCACTGTAAATGTTTCGATTTTCTTTTTGGAATTTGTCAAATGGATTCAAAAATATTTTTGGTTCAGTTAAAAGAAGAGCACTATCATGATTGGATCTTAATTTGCTGACAACTAAATCAAAATTAATGTTTATAAGCTGATAATTTAGTTCTAGTAACCTACAATAACTTATTTAATTTGATTTGTTTATTCCTTCTATATAACTTTTTATTATTGGGTTGACATAGTTTTAACATAAATATTGCCCTTTAGCTTCTTTTTTTCCCCCCCTCCTTTTCTATTAGATTTTTAATTATCGAAGAAGCATCATATATAACATAACGAATCAAATTGGTCCCTTAAATTATATGTTGTAAAAATTGTGCTTAAAATTTATGAGTCGAACATGAGATCTCATTTTCATTTAACAATTTACTATCCTTATTATAATCTAATTATATCGTATCAAAATAAAAACATAAGAAAATAATAATAAGGATTTAAGGCTGTTCGAAAATGCATTGCTCAACCCAGGTTCCCTTTTGGACAATAGCCCATTAGAAGAGTCATACCTAATGGGCTACTTTTGCTTCATATATTGGGTTCGTGGTCTTTTCCATTTGGTTCTCTCTCTTAACGTAATAATAGAGAAACTTTGATCATTAACATTTTTAATTAAGGATATGACTCTACTAACACATTAATCCCATTATTAACCTCCAAACTTATTAACAATAGATAGTGTAATTTTATATGTGTTTAATATCCCTTTTGAATATTTATATATTAAAACGAATATGAACTTTTCGATTTGTAATCGGGGGACATATGAGTTTGTCTTAAATATTCCATAAATCTTGGTTGAGTTAATAAATTGAGATTTATTTTTCCCTCTCTTTCTTTCGTCCTTTATAGATGGAATATGTTTGATATTCTAAACCATTTAGAAAGGGCAATTAGTGGATTTTAAAGCATGAGTTTTTTCTTCTCCCAAAATTCTCTTCCTCAATATTAGATCAATGATAAAGCTAAAGCAATAGCTATACTCTTTTATGTTATGTCACGTCAAAGATTTTTCAAAAGAAAGAGCATAAAAATTTGATCCAATTTATCATATTTTTTCTCTTAATACGTGAATTTTTTTATAATTATTGAGACTAACTCAGATTCGAGTTGTAATTATAGAGTCTATTCTTTCAATACGATGTTACAAGATAGAACAGTTTCGCTTACTAATACGTGAATTTTTTATAATTATTGAGACTAACTCAGATTCGAATTGTAATTATAGAGTCTATTCTTTCAATACGATGTTACAAGATAGAACAGTTTCGCTTACTAACTCTCCAAATTATTGAGTTCAATTTAACACAATTTTATCGATACACGAACAAATCTCAACTTATGCGAGACAAATGAACCACAAAAAGAAATTAAGGGGTTTGATTGCAAAGACTCTTCCTTAATATTCCTTTGACAGTCAAACCAAGGCAAGCTAGCATAAGCATCCTAATATAGTTACTCGATCTCGATCGATATGCAAACTTGAAGCTTCGATAAAAGCATCTAAAAAAGGTGCTTTAATTGAGAATCTTGAATTGATGGAACCTAGTATCGTCTCTAAATAGAAAAAGCAAGACAAAATGGTGCGATCAATCTAAATGACGTGTTTGGACTTACCAAAACCATTGGATTAGGATCCGAAGAAAAGAGAGACATCTAGAACAAAGCCAGGTCCCCCACCCCACCTTACCTTAACCTTACCTTACCTTACCTTAGAGAGAAGACTAACCACCTCATATTTTCCTCTTGATTAGGTCAATTTTGTAAGCCCATGATCATGAAAGTTGTTCTTGATGATCCAACCCCAACTATAATTATGTTCTCTTACATTTATTACGCACTTTCTTGCTATGATTAGGGCAATTGCTTAATGATATCCAAGGGAGGTGGTTGTTATGATCATTCAATATTCATACGTAATAGTACATTTGAAATAGTCATTTCTAAATTTAAAAAGTTACTTTTCGAGTCTTTTAGGATTAGAAGCAGTTATCAAGATATTTGAAAAACTCACTTAGTATTTGATAAACTCAGTTAGTGTGTGAAAAATTATTAAGGTATTTAATAAACCTTAATTGCTTTTTAAGAAAATGCTTTCAGGTACTCTTAAAGAAAGAAAAAAAAGTATAAGTTTTTCTTTAAAGTACTTTCCTTGGTAGCACCTTCACTTATAATACTTTTTTTTATCATACTTTCCTTAACAATAATTTTAAATTGGTGAAGTCAATAAAAACAACTCTTAAATTAAGAATTTATTTAGTTGAGTGAGTTAAAATTTGATTAACTTTTTCCCTTCAAAGAATTTTAAAAATTTTCCTGTCAAAACATAGTTCCTAAACTATAACTCTTTCTAAAAAATTTCCCCCCAAATTTTAATTTCAAAATTTTTCATATCTTAAACTAAATTAAATTTCTTCACTTAAACAGTTATCCAAATAGAGCCTTAATATTTTAGATCCCAATGGGTTTTTAGCTTTTGTTTCTTCTATCCTTTTGGTCAACTCGTAATATAAAGAAAGAAAATACAGATACTATCTCTATTCTTTTATAAATATCATAATTTAAAAAAAACTAATTTAGGAAAGTTAAATTGACTATTATACTAGTCATTATATTTTCAAACTTTCATGTGATATATGAAAAATTTTCCTAAATTAAGAAAAAAATAAGATAAAGAATCATTTTAATCTATACGAAAATGAAGAATAATAATTCATATCATTATATTGAAAAAAATAAATTATGAGATAAAAAGATAAAATTATAACTTTTTTATTTTATGTATCTATACGTATAAATAACACTTATTCAAGAATAAAAAATGGAAGGTGATGACATCTGTTATAAGAAAACGGGAAGAATATACATTATCCTCAGAAAGAAAAAATTCTCCGATTATCATTACTCTTGTCTAAACGCAGGCATGAGTCAGGCCAATATACAGCTCTAATGACTACAGCCAGATGGATAGTATTAAGACATGAATCTTCTGGAATGATGGCACGGTGATTGCGCAAAGACCAACGGCGTCTAACTGTTACTTATTTGTCAAAGCTCCAGAGAAGTACCAACTAYGATTCAAACGRGGAGCAACTTTCCCTAATCATAGCTAACGTTCCGCGTTGTGAGTTGTGAATTATGAACAGTTCTACAATGAAGATGATGGTGATGGGTAGTTATCACCATTTGTATCGACATAATTTATGCACTCCATATATATAGTAGAGCTTTTAAATGTTACCTTCCGGCTTCCGATCATAAAAGGGTTGTCTCATCACCTCATTGTTGATGATAACACTATCGCTACTGGTTTTTSCATTTCCTTTTAGGATGGTTTGGGCTGGGGTGTTCTGGGAAAAAAAGGGGGAATATGGGGGAATAGGAGATGAACATTCTATTATTTTGGTGATGGAGTCAACCTCAATGTGACGTTCCATTCCCAGTGATGCTCAAATGCTTATGAAGGGATACAAAACTGTGAACCCTATTTCTCTATATGTATCTATCTATGAAGGACTCACGGAACCATCAAGACCATCAAAACAAAGAGGAAAAAATGAGCAAAAGGAATTAAGGAAAAAGTGGTATCATATTCTCCTTATCTATTTGCTATGACTAGAAACTTCGTCCAAGAGCTTATACCTTCTCACCTTGTATCTAAAACCTGGTTTTCTGTGCATCCCATTTCCACCATTTGGTATCTCCTCGGACTTTGTCCTTCTCAAGTTATCCTCCATAGCATTACTTGTGGTGGTGGTGGTGGTGGTGGTGGTTGTGGTAGTAATCCTCTTTCTAGCTGCCAAAAACGGCGATGGATCCGGCAACTTTTGTTTCTTGATGGAGTTTTTGATATCATGTAACTTCATGGCACCCCTTTCAATACTCAGACCTCCATGATTTCCATTCTTTTTCTTGGTCGTCTTTGCATCATCTTCACTTGTATTTGTTCTATTTGATGAAGAAGAATTGAAAGAATTCTGGGTTTTATCTCCAGATTCATTTCTTTGACTTAAACACCAATTACAAAGACGGTAAGCCTCAGCTTTTGGGTATAGATTGCTACAATATCTGCAAATATTCCAACCAAACAAATGCAAAACACATCCCCAATCCAGTTGCCAAAGGTGATCAAAATTACATTACATTGGATGATGATTATGATTTCTTGAAATTTTTTACCTGTGTTGGGATCTGAATTTGCAAACTCTACACCTGAAAAGCTCAGAAGATAAACCAAAATCTCCACACATGCAACACTCTTGGCCGGGCTGTAATGTTGCAGCAGTTCCTGCTGCTGTTGCTGCTTTACTTGTTGTCATCTTCTTGTATGTTTTGGGGAGCCGGGAGGGCAATAAGAGAGTACGCGCTGTCTGCCACACAAGGAAAAAAAAAATCAGCAAAAGATGGTAGAGAGGTCGTCTTATATTTCTACTTATATATTGCGTGCATTGATACATTCTATCATTTTCGTGAGCCCCGCGTTTGACAGGTACCAAATGCTATAATAATTCGAAATGTTTGTTGCCGAAAAGGCCCGGTGGGGACTAGGGGGTCAATTATATTYCTCTTGCAAWTCTATTTATTTTTTATTTTAGAAAAAATATTTTTGTTTGTCCCCTTCAAACTAAAATAATAGCAAAAGGATTAGTCATCACAAATAAAGTTTTGATTAGACAGATTCATTAAACAATAGGGCATTACAAAYTTGATTACCAAAAACAATTAAAAAGTTGTTGAAATTTGAACATAAGGCTTTGTTAATTTTTATATCTTATATTTATTTTATGTTTTAAATCTTCTAGTATCATTCATGATCACAAATAATATTGTAACATATATTTATGTGTTATTGAAAAGAACTAACTAAATTAGGAGGAAGAGACGTTGGAAGAGTTAAATATATMTTATACGAATGATAATATAATATGTATTTATTTATTAATGTAAAAAGTTAATTAAATTAGAGAGAAGTATGTTGGAAGAGTTAAATATATGTAACATGTATTATAATATAAAGAATAATAAAGAATACCCCTATTTATTCTTATATCATCCGAGAAGAAAAACTCGTTTTCTTGATGAGGTAAGCTTCGTATTTTTCGTGTTATGTGAYCATTATCATATTATTAAACAAAATTACTGTTATCACAATAATGATAYAATTATTCATACATGTGTGAGTCCTACTTTTATGAATTACGTGTCTTTCAAGAAAAAGCAATTGTGAGAAAAACGTAAAAATTGAGTTGTTTGAGTGATCTTCTAGGTTACTCATATTGTATGGAAGTTCTACTTTTCTGTACTAATGTCCAGATACCTTCTTGTCGATTAGGAAAGTACATAAAGAAATACTCAGTCAAATTAAATTGTAATTGTTGCTCTTGAGAGTTAAAAATCTTTTAATATATTTTTTGTTACATTTTTTTTAATACCTCAGAGCACGAGATATATATATATCTTTAATCTTTTTATCACTTTTATTTTTATATATACATATCGTGCTTCGATTAATATAATAAAAAATAAGATAAAAAAGTATATTAAAAGATCTAAAATTACCCTTAAATGACTAAGTCCTAGACTTTTTAAGAAGATGAAGAATTACTTGCTAAATGAGCTACCTTACTCATCAAGAGAAATCATGATTYGGAGCCGAGTTTCATGCAAATCGCTTTGGTTGACGGTTGTATACGCTAAAGAATTTAAGTTTTTATGAATTAAATCAACTATAAAACGAAGAAAACAAGAGCCACAGTAAGTTATACTGTTATAGATAGGTAGTGGGAAAGCGTCTGAGCCGAGGACGACTTCCTTTCTTTCCTTGTAAACTTCCTGGATTTAGGAGAAAAAAGGAAAACGATTTTCTTCAAATGCTATTCTTTTGGTTTCTGTTGTCTAAAGCAGAACATAAGGTGGTCCACACGTATAACTCAAATACTACTTTCAACACTTTCAAACTCAAGGACCCGGCCGGGCATCATTTCCCCGTCTCCCCTGTTTCTAAGAGGTCAATGCCCTAACGGAGGAAAACTTCTACTTTAGACTCACGTCAATGAGTCCTCTTTCGTAAATAACATTCTATTTACTTGGACTTGAACATTAAGYGATTTGAACCTAATTGAGCACCCTTTTCCTATTGCTGAATCATGCCATTTATCTCATACAGAAGAATCCAAGTTATATAAACCTATAGCACATTAACTATCACTCTTTCTCGATCTTGAACACATGAGCCATCACTATATGATTCTTTTGTTTGATAGGAAATGGGGGATTAATAGTTATTTTGGAACGATCTAGAGAAGGGTTCCTTTTCAGTTTTCATAGAGGTGAATGCACCATGCAGTCACCATAACTTCTTATGACTGGCGTCTGGCTAGTGATATGCATTGTGCACAAAGGAAACATMAAAAGACGAAGGCCAGATACAAAATGGTTGATGCGGACTTGGCATCCTACAACGATAAGGTTAGACAAATTTGCATTCGCTATTGTAGCGGACTTCTCTTCTTCGGTTCAGCTGTCCTTTATTTTCTTGCATATCTCTTTCTTCTTTTCCCAGTTTACTTGGTAAACTTCGTTTGAACAAACGATTTGACGAGACGGCGAACATATGATATGAACCAGAATAAATGTAGAAGTCGAATTAGACTTGACAGAAAACTTCTATATGTAGTCATCTTGTCCTTGTTTCATAATAGAATTAAAAATTTTCAAGCGACTGAAGCACCAACTAAATGTCCAATCTTGTCTCCTATGATGCTCTTGCAGGGACGGCAGAGCCTTAAGCATAGCATTAGTTTGATCTCTCGCTTCTGTGGAGAAGCAAGCCAAGACAACAAATGGCACAGGTTTCCTCTCCTGTGTGTGCCACCCTCTGCTACTCGGTGATAGGGCTCGTACCTGATGAGTTGAACGTGTACAGWTCAAAAAAAGGTTCAGCCTCACAAATTGAACGAGAATGAACGCGACTYCGATATTAGTGTTATTTGTATGACAACGGTCAATAGACAGTCCCATGTATATACAATACATCCTTGGCAAGATAAAATTCATTACTTAGGTTTCTTTCATGGATATGTCGGATCAACAGTCTGGACTACAAGGTCAAGGTTCTCATTTCTAGAGCTTAGAGTTTAAGATGGAGCAGCAAAGCAGAGCACAGCCATACAACGGATACTATTTCTGAATAAAATCTTCACTGCACTAAAGCTTGAAGAAATCAATACACCTTCAAGCTTGACACGAATAAAACGGAAGCACATTTCATATCGCAAGAAACAAAACGCGCATCCAACTCTACATTATCAACACTAATAGCTTTACATAATTCCAGTCCATTTTGGCTGCGCTTAATTTGTTGCGAGGACGGCATCTCCATAGAGGGGATACAGATCAATTCAAGGCCGGTGCCACCTGATGGTTAGATCAAGAACCAAAATGAACAGAGAAGTACCAGCCACCACCACCCACTAAGAAGAATTTGTTTGCACGATGCCATTCCCCTCTCCTCAACACAACACCACCCGAACCCCACTTCCCAGGGGACGGTAAAGGCTTTTTGTAACGGGTTACACTGTATACAGTGTGTCCAAGCAAAACAGCAAAAATACTTGAGCATTACTTTCGTATCAACTGTATTGAAAATCAATGCGTCCACAATGTGGTAGCAAAGCGTATCTACACATGAATGAGGTTCAAAAGAAGGCCCACAATACAAAAATTTGTTCCCACCAAGATTTCATAAAAGAAATAAAATTTTCTTATTTATGGACCACAAAAAAGCTACACAAAGTCGATCCGATAGCCTCAATTTTTAGCAAGTAGCCTGTGACACCGAATGTTGTTCCCCAGTCAATGCTGAATACTATCAAGGTTTCATTTTCAACATCTGGTAAATGCAAATCAATGAGCAGAAGAGACCACTATAGCATTTATGTCCAATAAATTATGCCACTCGACGCTCTGTTTTGCATGACCCGTACAAGACACAMATACTTTTCTGTATTTGAGAGCCTCCAAAGAAGGTATGCACAGCAGATGCAATAACATGCCAGGCTTCCCAGCTTACCAGGAAGAATATAACAGGAGCTCATTCCTTTTGCACCTTGGAGTKGATCCTCAGCTCTGTGTGCACTCAAAGGGATGCATTGTTCCTTCTGTAAATTCATGCATCCGAAATTGTTCCAAAATTTCAAAAGGCCTGAACAGAAAAAAATTAAATTCAGCTACTGGCTACATATATATACTAAATGGTTATATGTCCAACAAAATGTCATAGGATACTGCATAAATACTAGATATACTATAGCAGACTTCAAGTAGTACTTTTGCAAGGTTAAGCCTGATACACATGGCATAACCTGAATGCATGAGGGAGGAGGTAAACAACATAAGAAAATTACAAAGTTTTACCACCATTAGGCTTTTGCCATACCCTTCCAGCACAGTTGGTACAGAACGTGTCAGAAGAAGACACTAAAAGAGATGRTGTGATAKGGGCTAAAACTAAAAAGCAGCTCGATCTGAACCRCAGGGAGAAAGAGATGCATATAGCTATAGAGAGAACTCTTACAATATTGTCTCACGAGTACGACATAATCTTCGTTGATTGGCTTCCATTGCATCTAAAACATCTGAAGTTTCTGGGCCTGCTGCTCCCCCTGCTACAATGGATGGAACTGGAGCAGTAGGTGTCCAAATCTGTAAATGTAGATAAATGAGACAAGGTAGCATCACAAGATATATATAATCATTTCTGGCATCCTAACCTTTATTGTCATATCAATCCCACTGGTAGCTACAACGCAATCAAACGGATGGGACTGAATGCAATTGACAACTGCACAGAAATGTATCATTAGAGTTCMAGAGATAAATTAGGAAATAGAAAAGGACGGAAAGGGAAGAAGATGATGATGTTGGAAGACAATGCTAACCAGCATCGTCTCCTGAAAGCATTTTAACTAGTCGGCCGGTTTTCTTCTCCCAGATAAACCATCTACCATCATCGCTTCCACTAGCGATATATTCACCTGCTTAGAATAGAATACATCAGATGATTACAACAATCCCTGTCRTAGAACATGGGATGATGAGGTGAATGGTAGCTATTATAGATATCAGGTGCTTTGGAATGGAATTTTAATGACATAGCCACTTCAGAACCTCCAATTTCAAAATAATTGCAATGCATTTTATTTCCCCAATACATCCAAGATATCACTCGACTTCCTCACACCACTTAAAAAAATATCCATCAACCAATCTGAGTCATTCTGTAAGGATGAAAAGTGCAGTAGCATCCATCCGTGCAAGAGATGCATGCAAGCTGGAAAAGCGAATGATACATGACTATAAGAACACCATAATAATTTTTCAGGAATTTCTCTAAATAGAAAGTCCCATTGCATGCAACAATTAGAAAGCATGTAAAGTCCCTCCATCTCAAATTGAATATTGACTCTGATCTGACACAGATTTAGTAGAGGATTCAACTATATTCAAACAATATTATCACAGTTGATAATTAATTGAGCTTGTGGTGGGACACGTGTGGGACTCACATCCATAAATTAAGGAGGCCAGTGGCAGAAGTTTAAGAAAGAAAATATGTTTATGTTAGAAAAGTGGACATTTGTTTGGTTGACAACCCAAAACGCAGATGAAGATATTCAACCAGGGACAGAGAACAGACAAAATTTGAGTAGCCCAAAGGAGCTATAAACAGGAAGTAAAAAATTTACTAGCAAAGTCTCATGTATGTAGCTTCAAATCTCATCACAGCCCACCTTACCAAACTAATAAAGCTTGTAAGATATCAAAATATTTACTCTTCATCCAGTCAAGTGATGTTAAAATTCTCAGATAAAGAGAACTGTCGGACGTTCAATTAGCATATACCTTTTTGGCCAAGAAAACTGGCCTGCTTTATATCTGTTCCGACATTGCAGTGGCCAACATATCTTCTTTTCATGTCAATCACAGCCTCAGGCTACAAAATAAGCACTGTATCAATGAGAAAAACAAGAAAAGCCAAGAAAAGAATGTCACTTGACATCTTTTCTGATAGCCAACAAACAATTGCTATTAACTTCCTCTTGGACCATTTCAAACTATGTCTTCGCCAGATAGATATATTAAGAGAGGGAGACGAGGAGAGAGAACAGAGAAATTGCTGCAGTACATCAAGCAATCAGATTATAGAAGATGATATCCACAGAGCATCAACAATTTGAATAGGAGCTCTAACATCACATATCCACTTTTACGGGGAAAGGCGAAGGGGAAGCAATGATTAAGATCGAAACATCATCTTCAACACAAAAAGGCCACATTGCTTCTTTCTTTTTCTTTTTRTTTTTTTTCTACCTCATTTTTTTTAAAGAAGAAATTCCAGCTTCAAGGAGTCAAAATGTAACCTGGTAAGCTGCATTTTCATTTTGACATGAAGATGATGGCTCACAAGAACCATTTCCTCGTGCAGTTCCCATACTTGAATCACTTCTTCTATGAATTCTTAAATTTAAACTTCCATGAAGAATATTGGACTCAATATCATGGCCTCCTTCATCTGGTGCTGCTGTTTCAAAATCCAACTCTAGTTCCTCATCATAATCAGAATCTTCTCTCTCGGACCTTGGGCCATCTTGTGAGGCCTCACTGTTTCCATCTGAACGATAGAGTATGTCACTTAGAGAGAGTACTCTTGAAGAACGGGATTCGGACTCACTACCCTTACTTTTCTCAGCTTCAGCTATTGATCAGAGCACAACAGAATTGCAACCAATTAGTGACAATATTAAAGCTCCATTGACATGTAAAAGAAAAGAAAATGAATTCACATCACTGCACAAAACTCCCTYCACCAATGTAGCAATGGAGATCTGGAAAACTTCAAAGATGACTTCTTTATTTATCTTTTCTGGTTAAAAGATCAGGGAAACAAATTGAAAACATTTAAAATATCACAGAAGAACTACTACTCAATGCATCCACCACACAAAGTGGAAAATACAGAGGCGATGAACATAAGAACGAATGAACAGAGCAGATTTCCAGTAACTGACCCACCCTAACAAGATCAAAAGGACTGTTGGCAGAAAACAGGTACTTGTTGGCAAGGGTAGRTGGACAAGTCGCTGAATTATCATAAGAATCATGACTTACYCATTAGCCAAGCCAAGACTTTAGATGGGGAAGACCAAACAGTAACTAATGGACAGAACTTGCTAAAAAATTTTCAGTCTCATAGTAATTAGCGAGTTATCAACAGGTGAATAGACAATAACTGCTTTACCTGATCATTGATATTATGAGAGATAGGAAAGCAGTAGACACTGCAACATACTTGTCAATGACAGCAATTAGGTAGAAAGGAAAAAGCAGTGAAACTAAACAGGCAGAATACTTCATAATTTAGCATGTTAACCAGCTATTGTTTCAGAACAAAGCAAGTCCAGACAAAAAGATACTGAAAAGTCTAAGAGAAACAAAAGAATTTATCTTGACTAGTAGATATTTACAATTAGTGGATCCTAAGGAGAGCTGAAGCCCRATGAAAATTGGAAAAGATATCTCTCTTCAGAGATTTAAGTCCACCAAAATGTCAATACGGGAAGACAAATCTACATAGTTCCATAACCCAAAACAAACAAAGAGACAAGAATGGACACACAAAGACGCATAAGCACTAATCAACTTGATGTAGCTGAGAATCATTATGAGAAAGCAATATCACGAAGATAAAAAAACTAACAAAATATCATGCCTATCTACCCTTCATTTAAATCAAATATAAATATGCTACTTAATTGTAACCAGACTAAAGATTGCCAACCCCAGAAAAAAAGTAGGAGATGTGAAGATGTTTCTGGAGACAAAAGATGGAGATGGTATCTCAGAAATGGCTGAGAGTCATGCTTCAGGAGTGTCTTAAACTAACCTGCAGCAATTTGTTGTTTTATATTCTCCACCTTATCCGTAACTTCAGGATCAGATGGAACCAATGACTGGGCTGCAACAGCAAAGTCTAGAGCCTCTTTATGCTTCCCCAGCTGCAATAGAACAATGAGAATTAGCAGTATGTGTGTATTCTGTGTATGATAGAGAGTATCATAATGAAAAGTGTACAATGTTAAGCCCAAATATCCTCTCCCACATACTCATTAAATAGATCGTATCTTAATGTGTCTTGACTAAGTTCCTACAGAGTACCTCCACAAATTTTTTCTTATACAAGAACCCTACCATCTGACATAGAAAATCACAGTACACCTCTGATAAGTAGGTGCAAGGTCATCTTGAAACAACACGTGTGCATAAGACCCAACTATCTACACCAGATCATGTTCAGCCATTTTTTAATGTTATAGTCCAGTTTAAAATCTCTCTGCGTCGAATTCATAAAACTATCATATTATTACCTGTGACAAAGCATCGGACATACAAAGCAACACCCTCACTGAAGAAGAATTGATCTTTCCAGCTCTATGACAATCTCTTATAGCCATATGGACATCATTCTTCCATTTCCGCTGAGAAAAGGGAAAGCAAGAATTTGATACAAATGGTGGCAGTTAGGAAGTTGGAAGTTAACATGTGATACTTGGATAGAAGTTATTCATAAACCTTAAGCAACAAAGCTGCACGCGTACAAAGACATTCAAGCACCAGTTTAGGTCCTATCTCATTGCCATGATAATCCAAAACCTCGTTACAAGCTTCAATCCCATAGTAATAATTTGTTTCGTCCTTTAATGCTTTTTCAGCCATCTGAATGAGTTTCCTACACTTGTCAAGCTGGGAAGARAACAATAAATACATAAGCTGAGTTTCAAACTAATCCAAGGACTAAAAGGATGCATAACGAGTGAAACCAAGCAACAAATGTAAGAAAATTAACGGAAGCACACCGTAGCAGTAACACGGGATTTTAAGTTCCATTCACTCGACAAAACATGTGGAGCTGATGGATGCAGGTCCACTCCATTGAGTACAGGAGTAAAGCTTGTCAGCTTAGCTACATCTCCAGATGTATATCTCATGGCGCTTCCARTTGCTATGAAACAAATATTGACTTCAGTATTCTAAATTTGTTTCTTTTAACAATGAGAACAATCTGAGTAATTGAAAACCACARGAACACTCTATAGTTCTGCTTACAAAATCCAACAAAACTTCGACATCTAGGAAATTCTGTAAAAGGGCTACAATGAGTGAATATCAAAAGTTAATATTCCACGAAACTCCGATCATTTGCCAATTTAGAAGTAAAATGATGATGAGGAGGTATTGCATTTCCAAAATCATGAACATATGAAATTGCATACCAAGTTACTTGAAACAAAGACCAAAATTGGAAGTAATTAGCTTGCAGACACTGTCCTTGCAAATACAGTTAACTTCACAAATCCACTAACTCAGAAAGGCTTCACACCGTTCAGTTCAAAATATTCAAAGCACACAAGTGATATATATGGAAAAATGGAAAARGTTTCACTGGCTTACTGGCCCCACCAAAGGCTACAGTGATTCAAATCTATAACAAACAATAAAATTAGACCATCTTTTAGACAACACAGACTGAAAAAACCTAAACAGCAAAAGTAATACCTTAAAAGCATCAGATTTACTTAAGTAGAATATTATTCACAGGTATATGTATCAAATAAAGTTCAAAATATCCATATACCGGGATTCACATCCATCAGGTAGYCATGCTCCCCGCTATAACTAAGCAGGACCTCCTCTGAGTTGGGGCTAAATGTGACATGAGTTAAATGCAAGCTAGGCCGTCCCTGGTAAAAGAAAACAATGGTATCAAGATTCTTGATACTGCTCCATAGCACCAAMGTATCCATAACTAAAGAACCCAATTACATCTTTGAGTAGAATCTCTTAAACAGTCAGAGAACAACCAAAAGACAGGAATAAAAACTTTTACAGATTAGAAGGTGTAATCTTTTGTTCTCTTTTAATATAAGCAGTGATTGGATCAAAACAGCTCCAAAGTATTCATATTTTCATGCAATATTACCTCATGCCAAATAATCATAGATGTCAACTTCCAGAAGTTACATTAACTTAGTTCAGATCATATATGTAGGCCACAATTAAATAAATAAAATATCATGGCTGTCACATTTCCACCGCCAATTTGCAACAAGCATAATGCTATTCCCAAGAATAAAAGAATTAAAATAAATATAATGAATAAGACTATTCCTATCACTAGTACAGTGCTATAAACCAGTTCCACAAACAAATAGCTCAGAACAACTATGACCTTCAGTCATTTAATTGAACACGATCAACCAGCACAAATCACGATTTTAACTAAAATTGCAGAAACTAATTATTGGAAAGGCAACTGACACAGTCCGAGAGATGCATTGGGCAGAAGTAGCTGACACAGGGAGGCGGTGGCTGCTTCTTTTGACTAGATGACAGTGGCGGCAGCATTCTTCTGTCATACAACCTGGCAAATGCATCACTGCACAATTAAAAAAAAATAACAGATAAGTTCCAAAAGTAAAAAGAAAACCATCAAGAAAAATCAACTCTAGACAAGTACCTCCCGCCGACAAGGAGCAAATGAGGCCTGGTGGTACTAATATCACAAGACTTCAAAGGAAGAGGTTGCTTAGGAGGATCAGCCAATGACTTCTTACCTCCTCCACGCAAGTCAAGCTGCCATTGATAGAAATAAACAATTAATCAAACATGGGAAGCCTACAGATCAAGACAACAAAAGTTACGTACATTTGGAAGTAGAACAGACAAGGAAAATAATCAAAGAACCCTTGCAAATTCGAACAATAGAGGAAAACAAGTATAATGAAAAGAGATAGACACTAGAGGAGTTCTGAGCTTGCTAACTAAAAGCTGGAACCTAGTGCCACTATAAWCATTCAGCTTGAAGGAAAGAACTAGAGGGAAGTGAATAAAAGTAGTAATTATTATATAGAATTCCAAAGTGACCAATTAAAAGCATCGCAGCGAAGAAGATAATTTGAAGACAACAGCAGAACAAAATGCTGCACAAACCTGTTAAATCTTTGGCAGAGAAAAGCATGTTGCTGCATCTAGATTTTCCATAACAATTACAAGTTATTATCTAACACCTMTGAATCTGAACTAAAAGAAAAAGCTCAAAGTCCCACTATCTTACATTATGCTCCATAGAAAGAGACTTCCAAGGAGAATGTAAAATGACTTCTTGCCCGAAATCAACAAAAGAAGCCAACTGAACAACAAATGACCACAATTTCCTGATAGAGAAAAGGGAAAGCGAAGAGGTACTTGAATAACTAAAAATTCTTCCAGACATCTAAGCAACAKAGGAAAAGAGTGACTTGAGGTGGAACGGCCCAGGGAGAGGGAGCTTTTTATTTGAAGGATTATTTGAGACAGGAGTATGGATTTAGAACTAACTAGTATATTACGACATTCTTGGTGAGAAGATCCAGCTGGAGGACATGAAGCACCTTCCCGAAAGTCATGCTGCCTCAAAGTCCCATCTTCGCTTGCACTCCAAACAACATTTGGGTTTCCAACCTCTACCTGTCCACGAATTTCAAAAGTATCCAAAGTTAGGGGAAAGACCATGAATTTTAATTGTAACCACGATGAATAAATTTCTAAATGATCAAACATCACCCTCTTTTTGAAATAATGAAAAATGGGATAATATCTTACAGCTAACTTTTTGACCCTCCTTGTGTGACATTGATAGACTGCTGATGGATTGATAGCTTCATCAACTCCTCTCCCCTTTAAATGAGACAAATTGAAAAGACGAACCTGCCATATGAGGTTCAACATGAAAACATATTGCGACAATAATCTTTAATTCTATAAAATGATTGTAAGCAGCACAGTTGTTAGTGTCAGTGCATGTAATGATCAACACATTGTTAATTTACTTCAGCATCCCCTGCTCCAGAAACCACTAGCTCATCTGAAGTTTCGGGAATAAACTTTGTGCAGAATATATTCGTAGAATGTCCAGTCTCAATTGAGTGCAAAAGCTGGCGCCTTGAGTAACTCCAGATATTAATCTGCGGCAGACGAAAACCACTCCTCAACTTCTCTCAGTTAGAAATAAATATATATGTATGTATTCGAAAGTCAATCCTAAATAATAAATATAGTAAACATAATGAATCTCTGCCATCACAATTAAATTGCGGGTT
>MEJB01000017.1:4136067-4163596 GCA_001752375.1 Rhazya stricta
GTGCGATATATATATGGCGCTCTTTGAGTCGCGAGTTTAGGAGTTGGCGCTAGACGTAGATAAACTTACTTCAACTTCTGTCTTTAGAGGAATATAGTTTTGAGGAATTAGTATTTCTGGTTATTGTTTTATGGTGATTGTGGTATTTGGTTGTCTCTGGGATGTATATAGTAGGTTGGTGATTTGTGTTTTGTTATGGGGTGTAATATGTTTCTATGATGGAGCAGTTGTATTGTTTGGGTGAGGTAGATTATGTGTACGGATGGGCGATGTGGAGTATGTATATATTATGTCTAATTAACATCGTCGCACAAAAACACAGAACTACTGCAGTTCAAAATCATATTGCATTCGAGAAGCTATGAAACATATACTTCTCAAAAGGAAAAAAGTTGCAGAAATCCATCTAGAGTCTTAAGATGCCAAAATTATGTAGCCTTTCACCTCTACTACCTCATACTTTCAATTGCAGTTACAATAAAAGTATCCTAAAGTTGAAAATCCAATCTAAAGCTCTAGGATGTATCCACATGGATCATTCTGATTCAAGAACTTTAAGAATTATCCCCAACTAATAAGTTCTTCAATACATTAACCAATTATGCCTTGAAAATAAACCTCTGTTGCAATTTATATTCTTCCAAAATTCCCACTTTAATGAGCAATACTGAGCATCCAATACGTACCTGTGGATCAGTCATTATTATTTTCAAATGCATCATGCACCAATCACTTTCTCAACTATGTGAGTGCTTTATTAGAACCATGTCTACACCCTTATTGTGTAGAATTTGAAATGAACAGTGAACTGACATTCAGGTAACACAGCAATTAGCAAGTTACTCTTTCATAATGTCCTAATTGTTGAGTAGGAAAGTGTTAATTAGCCGGATCTCAAGAAACAAAAGCACACACTCAGGAGTCAGCTTCACTTACTTCTATCATGCTTAGTTAGGGCGATCATAGATACCAGATGAGTTAAAACTCCTTTATTTACTGAACCCTATATGAAACAGGTATACAAGTAGTGCAGGTAGGCCATCAAGAACAGTGGTAAAACCTTCAAACAACTATATACTCTATCCAACGAGATTATAAAGATAATCAGTGATCATACTCGCGTATCGTCAGATCCAGATATCAGAAGTGAACCTTGCAAATTCCAAGCTATAGCATTAACACAACTTTGATGACCCTGTGGTATAGTAAGCGACTTAAGATCAGAATCTCAAAACATATAATTTCTAAAGTAATAGATAGTACAGCCAGAAGTTACCAACAAAAGTGAAAGAAACATTTTAACTAGATACTTTCTTTTACATTAAATAGTAGGTGGCCTAGGTGCAACCTTCGCGCTTAAATATACTGTTCAGTTCATAATTTTGAAATGGTTAATGATACTTTGATAAACTAATTTCAAATGGTTCCCAAAGTAATTGCTTTAATGCCTACTAGTTCTAAGAAAAACSGTTGGGAAATTTTCATTTTATGAAAATTTGACATGACAAATAACTTTATTCAACAGCTTGCTGAAATACAGCTAAGGATTCCATCAACCAGATCTAGAGATCACAGGAAAATGATAATAATTACTTCACTAAGTGACGTGGTACCCAGCTCAGGTGCACAAATATGTGTCTTGTCTGTGAATATTTARGTATGCCAAGAGAGAGTGGTGGGTGTGTGTATATGACTGTGTGTGAGAGAGAGACAGGGAGAGCTTAAAAGAAGCAAATTCTTCAGGTAAAAGATCAACCAAACAAAATATAAGTTTTGATGTTCTACTCACCTCCAATTCTCTCTCCAATGTCAACCTTCGGACCAATGAGGAGTGCATTTGAAAACTATGGTTTTTATCCTATCATATCATGAAACAATTATAAGAAATACACATCCAGAAAGCACTTTATCGAAAATCTGACAAAAGAGAAGGATGATAATTAACTGATATAAGAATAGATAAGAAGCACTGGCTGTGGTACAGAATACTTATATCTTAGAAGCCATAATAAGTTTTTTGAGTACAACACTCCAATTACACAAAGTTGATAGATAAGAACCAAAACCAGAAACAAGATGAGAAGCTCCTAAGATTTCAGAGAATATTTTTGGTAAAACAAAAAGGTCCGACACTGTAATCAATGTGTTACATTGGTTGATACAAGAATGGCAGGAAAAACAGATACTCCAATGTAGTATTAGTAACCATAACTAGTATCATAAAACTATTCGCCTCTCCACTTTAGGCTCTTGAATTTGGTAAATTTATGTGGTAAGGCGGGAAGGGATTCCTCAATTGATTATTCCTTATTTCTTTTTGTTCTCTAGGTGTAAAGATTTCTCGTTCTCTATCTTCATGCTGATAGCAGGAGCAGACCTAACAGAACCCGAATTCGACAAGCCGGCCTGCCTCCCCAGGAAGCAACAGCACACATTTTCGATCATATCGGCACCGTATTGCATTCACATTACCGCCTCCAATGCAYGTAAAAACAAAAACTAAAAAACACGTAGAAACACAACTGCTAAAAGAAGTAAAGAGAACAGCATAATCATTCAACTAATTCACAGTTCCTACAACCAACAAACGATCAGCAAGAAGTAAGAAAAAGAAAAGTTGCGGAACTTCATTAACTTACCTGGCGAAGGTCGAATTCTCGACTACCGATCATCTCGGTGATGTTGCCATCGTGAAAAGAGAGCGACTCCATATCGAAAACGTCCAGAAACAATCTTGAATACAAAATCAATCAAAAATTACTAAACACAAAACCCTAGTTCATATAATTGGTGCAGAAGAATCCGTCCGTGAAGAGAAATAGTGATGATTACTACCAATGTACTCGATACTACGAGAACCAACAACAACGAAAACGAAAAGAGTTGAGTCGGTAGTCGGAATAACAAAACGTCGACGTACGTTGCTTTAGCAACGTCAGATGATGAAATGCTCGCGTCTTTTCTTTTTCTMCTACTTTTCCTTTTCTAGGCCTTTTTTAT
Organism: Rhazya stricta; assembly: GCA_001752375.1. Taxonomy (NCBI): domain Eukaryota; kingdom Viridiplantae; phylum Streptophyta; class Magnoliopsida; order Gentianales; family Apocynaceae; genus Rhazya; species Rhazya stricta. Next base: position 4,139,068 of record MEJB01000017.1, read on the forward strand.
TATTTTTTGTTTTGGWTCGATTTGTACGAAGGTAAAATCAAAGGGTCCTGTGATTGTCTAGTTTTTCACTTTGGCCGCCACCAATTTTTGTTACCTCTCATTTCAATGAATTTAAGGAAAATAATCAAATTATAAGGTTCTTGTTACAGTAAAAAATAATAGTAAAGAAGTGACACTTTTGAAATTACGATCCGCCCAATAAGTTTGGGTTTTACAAAGACTCTCCTGGGGGGGAGGGAAAAAAAAAAAAAATAGTGTCCAGATATTGGGTTGGGCTTGAGAGTAAGTTCCAGGTAAATCCACTTTGGAAATGGTCATTTATCAACTAAATCAAGTGACCGAATGAAAATGACAAACGTTGTAACTCCAACCTAATTTGCTTCTCTTGGTTCCTCTTCTTATATATATAAAACTAAAAATATACTATATTCAAGTTAAAAAAATTTTCCTGATAGTGAATTCAATTGTCAAATTTAATATTTAACTATAATGGATTCTCCTTCAATTGTTCAACAAATCATTTAACTATACAAGCTAATTAAATTTGCTAAGTTTGTCTCTTGCCTATTTTCTCCTCCATACATTCAAATATGCGATGATCCATCCTCCCCTGGATTTCAATGGGGAGGGATGGACGCTACTTGTCTTTCGATATTCGAATAGTAAAATAATCAAGATATTTAAATCTCGCAAATAAATTTAAGTCAAGTTTAAATACGCCCAGAAACGAATATAGAACTATAACTCCGAATAATTTACTGATCAAAATATTATAATACATATTCAAAATAAAAATACTAAAATTATTACAAATTCTCGAGCTTTCACAAGATACATTCATGCGATTTACTCCTAAACTCAGTTTCTCATAGTAGCTTTGGTAAAGTGTACCTCTCACCAAAAACATAAGAGAAAAATAATGAGTTAGGTTCAACAAGTCTCAAGGTGTGCGAGGTGAAAGTCCCATTTGGTCCTGCGACAAATGAAGGCAAAAAATTTCATGCTTAATTCTCAGAATTTTATCCAAATAGTAAGGGGTATAGCAAGGGAAGTCTAAACTAACGGGGTAGAAGTATTTAGACCATATATTTAGTTCTGGTTATTCAAATTGTGAAAAATTAGTCCCAAATTGCTCTTAAGATCCGTAGACATCAAACTGTACCTAGATATTCAAAATTATAACCAGCAACTAATTTACAATTCACTAAAACAGTCATGTGTTCTGTCAATTTGACCAAACTGACAACTTATAATGTAAGGGTCTTAATGTTTTTATCATATCTCAAATTCTACTAAGTGAAATTGATCTTGGAATGCTCCTGAGGCACTAAACTATCCAATCAAATATCATACACAAAATTTTAGCTTATGATTAAATCACAATTAACTCAAGACAGTAGGCAAGTTTTTAGTTCGTGTACACTGTTCAGAAGTTTTATAAGACCTATAACTCTTAATTTATGAAWGTTATAACTTTAAACTATATCTTATTTGAATCCTAAGAGCTAAAGCTAGAATATAGAGTAATCAAAACCTCATTTCAATCCTTATTCATACTAATTTTTCTAACCAAAAAAGAGCACAACAAATTGTCCTCAACAAATTCTAGCAATCTTGAAACCTTTCTATCATTTMGTAATCCATCATGTTATTTATATCAAAATTAAGCCTTAAAATCATAGACAATAGTAGGAACTTGACTCCATAGAAAGCCACTTAAATAGACATGCTAAAATGCCTTTGAACCAACAAATCAAATGCAACAACTTCACCAATTTGACTAGGCAAAAATCTTTCATACTTATACAACTATAATTATCTAGATAAATTTCTAATTTTTTCTACACATGCCATGCTACTAAAGGGTATAAAAACTCACCTTAGATGATGAAGAAAATGAAGAAAATGAGGTACTGAATGTGCCTTTTAAATGCTGTTCGGAACTTAAACAAAGATAGAGCAATGGTTTGGAAGTTTGGTCATGGAAGCTTGAATGGGGAAAGGAAATCAGTGTTTAAAAGATGAAAAACTCTTATTTTTGTGAAGAATCAAGGCTATCGGAGGAGGGAGGAGGAAGATGATGCACGGTAGAGGGCTGGTGGTGCACAGTGGTGAGCTGGTGGCGTCAGGTAAGAGAGAGGAAGAAAGTGTTCAGAGTGCATAATTTTTGCTAAGGGAGAGAGAAGAATGAGGCGGCTAGTATGTGTGTATGAATAGATAAATAGTAAATTTCTCTATAAGAAAAAGTAACTGGAAAGCTTCAAATATAAGATTAAAGAAAAAGGCTTCTTCATGAAGCTTAACTTAACTAGAATTTTAAAAGAAATTCTTGGAGGATTTTCGGTGAAGAAGAAAGAAGAAAATGAAGAAGAAGAAGGATGGTCAATTGGCTATGGAGAAGAGAAAAAAATTGAATTGGGTCGTGAGTTTGGTCAAAGACCACAGGCTAAAAAGTTTATGTTTTGGTTAAATTGTAGGCAAACATATGCATGCAAAATGTCTAAGCCCTTCATGTATTGACTAATTCAAAAACGGGTAACCTAATAAATACACTAGGGTAGGAATTAAATAATATAAATGATGTGCATATTTTTCGAGGTACGATCTGATTCTCCGATCACAATAAAAATTCCTACGACTCAATTCTAAAATTAAAAAGAATAATACATGAGTATGGAATTAATAAAATAATACTAAATTAATTATTGAAAATTTCTAATTCTCAAATACATATTTGATACTACGTAACCCTAATTGGATATGTAGAAATAGAAAAAGCCTAAAATTTTATAAAATGCACTCGATCAAATAACCACTAAATAAGGTGCTAGTGCAATTTCTCCTGGCTAAGATTCTCCTGGCTAAGATTGTTTATCAATTATGTCGAAGATTAACAAGATCTTGAATGATTTTTCCTTTTTGGGGCATCACATTACCTAAAAATTAATTCTGAAATCCTTGCTCTTATTTTTGGTCTCCAGATGGTTGAGGAATTCAGGTTAGATGCTTTTCAACTTGAATCAAATTACTTGTCGGTTGTTTAGAAGATTAACGAGACCTTGGATCATTTCTCCCCTTTGGGGCATCTTATGCATTCTGTAAGGAGCAAAGCATGGGTTTTAGGCTGTTTTAGTATTCAACATATTCTTCGTAGTAACAATGTATGACCGCATTCATTGGCGCAATACGTAGCTTTCTTACTTGAGTTAGTTTGTTGATTAGAGAACTTTTCAGGAAAAGTTTCTGGAGTCTGTATTGATCTAGAAGTTTTTAATATTTTAATAAAGTTTTTATGTTCAAAAGAAAAAAAGGATATTGATGCTCCACTTGTTGAAGTGATAGACATCCAAATTTGATAAATGTAATGAATTAAACATTATATATATATATATAAGCATTCCAAGGATACTAACTTTTATTGTCAAATCTATCCCGATAMTATTTAGAAACACAATCAACCATACGAGTGAAACCAAGCAATAAATATAAAAGAATAAATGAAAGCACCCCCAGCAGCATCATAACTTTTTAGATTTCATTCATTTTGCTAACCAAATATAAGTTTCATTCATTTGGCAGCATCATGACTCTTAGAATACATGCATAAAATGCAAGATATTTCCATAGAAGAATTCGATGAGAATTTTTCCTACATACTCTTCTTTGTCAAAATCAACAATTTTATAATGGATTCATCAGTAATGCATGTAGACTAGAGTCACACATGCCCAACATCCAATTTCTGAAATGCATAACATAATCAATGGGCATCAACCATAACATAGTCCTACAACTTCAGAACCCATAAAATTTAACCTGAAATATTCTAGACTTATCAAGTGGCGGCTATATTATGATACTTGAACTAAACATYACTGTATATCAAGAGAAAGAAAGAAGCAATTTTGAGAAAGCTCTCTCTCTCCCCTTTTCCCTCTCTCGGTGTATTTATCCTTTCCTTTTATATAGARGTAAACAGAGATATATCATTTGAACAAGCTCCTGAACATGACGATGGCTTCTCCATTTCATCTTCTCTAACCTGGAGAGGTTGAGTGGGCTGGGGAGAATGAACAAAGAAGAAATAAAATGAGAAAAGCATGAAGAAAAAGGGCGGGAAGATGTAGACAAGCATCCTATGACCCCTCCTCATTCAATTATTCAGCGTATGCTCCTCACCCTAGTGAACCAGTGAGTGAGAATGGTGAAGAGAAGGAGCCAGAGCCAGAACCAGAACGAGAACGGGAGTGTAATATTTCAGGAAGCAAAATATGCACAACTTCATCCTACACAAAAAGAACGCTATTCTTTTAAAAAAAAAAAAAACAAAAAGAACGATCAGATCAGAAAAATGCAAATGAAAAACGTAGTCATATTGAGGGACTTATCTAGAAGAGACGCATTCCTCAACTATCTCAATCTCATGTGCAAGATGTAAATCCAATGGCCATGCCGGTTCAACCCATTCAAGAGAATGATTTGACAACCGACTTGGAAGAAAACGGATCCAGTCAAACACCAGAGTGGCTAATGCACTAGACTATATACCGTTAAAGCTGGGAAAAATATCGAAGCAAAAATTAGATGTCCTTCCAAATATTTTTTTTATTTAGTGACTTTACACACAAAAAGTCCACATTTAAAAATGCTGGCCAAATTACATCTCCCCAAATTAAARATCCTTCCAGTAATTTCTTGGAATGCAATCGAAAATAGGCCCATTACAATAAARATTCTCTATATAGATCCATTGGATAACCGCATACAAGGTACAGGCCTTATCAACTTGAAACGAAGTTTCTAGTGGAATTATTTTACAGACAAAACAGACTAAGAGACCGCCCAAATGAGAAAAAAAGSGTTACGTCTGCCAMTACCAAAAGATCAGCCCAATAAGTTTGGGTTTCACAAAAATACTCCGGGGAAAAAAGCAGTGATACAAACAGAGTCCAGATATTGGACTGGGCTTGAGGCTAAGTTCAAGARAAACCCAATCTATAGACTACATAGTTTCCTTATTAATTTATTTTTCTTTTGGATATTATGGTTCGTCAACTAAGTCGAGCGACCTAATGAAAGCGACAAATGAACCTCCAACCTAATCTGGTTTTTACTCGTCTTTGTTCCTTTTTTTTTTTTTTTTTTCCTTTCTTCTTTATCTAATTTGAAAATACACTAAAATAGTGATAAGAATACTTTATGATGGTGAATTGAACTTTGTTCGCTTTGTCACAAATAATAAAAAGAGAGACCTATGTATACATCACATTATCCTTATCAATTAATAAAGTAGTGGTGAAGATTGTATATATTTTGGTGCATTTTAAAATTTTTCTCATTTGATCCTGATTTTCCTATCAGATAACTCAATTTAGGGTTAATGAATTTTATTATAGTATTAACTTATAGTTGAATTTTGATTTAGGGTTAACTTGGGAATTCAATTTAGCAKTTTAACACTAAAATAAATTTCATGATCTCTTAATAAATTAGGTAATTCTTAATTCCTTTTATATATTATAATTTTAAGTGATAATATTCTAACATAACATATTAAGATATTGAAAATTAATATTCAAAATCAGATGTGCAAGATAAATTTAAAGTATTCGTACATTCAATTACTTTTCAATTTTATGACTTTTTGTATTATCAAAAGGAGCCTTAATCACATTGCACACTATGTAACAAATCCCATCCGGAGAGTGACAGAAGATTTTTGTGAGTCCCTCGTGGTCAGAATTAAGATTTCTTGTTTACCCCTTTTCATTGACCTTTAATATGAAATGGCTAAAATTCCCCTAAATTCGCCAAAGTTGTATTTCCAAGTAGTTCATACTAAAATACAAAATTATATGAGGTAATAGATTTCTCAAGTAAAAACATGAAATTTTGTTTTCTTTTACCCTTTTGTGACCTCTATAAATCCTTTTATCCCAAAGCAAAAGGCTAATAAATTGCTGGTACTCGTGTTATTTTCACAAAGAGGGGAATGGCATAGAAGAACGGATGAATCAAAGAAACAACCACAAGTCCAATTTCTCCTCGCCTTTTTGCTTTTTACTGCATTTCTCAGAAATACTTTTTGCTAATTACCCTTATTTTTAGACCTTTAAAACTTTTCATATTGGCTATAAAAGCCCCAGTAAGAAAGCAATCCAACTTTTCCCAGTAAATATAAATAGAGTGAGTCAATTTCTACAAAACCTAACCCATCTTAACATCATTGTCAATGACTAAGACAGCCTTCTGATGATACCGTTTAGGTCTAAACATGGGAAAGGCATGAGAAGAATTTAATAACCCAAAAACCTTAATGCAATTTTGCTTTTCCCCAAGTTTCACATCTCAAGTGTGACATCAAAGAAAAGAGAAGCTGGAAAAGTTTGAAATAAGGTAACCCTTCTCTTCTCGCATGCAAATGAACAAGACATCTCTCCCAAATAATGCAAACATGTGGTCCCTTTACCATATGCCATCAAATTTGTGCAAAACAAAGGGGAATCAAAAAACAAAATGGCTATTAGTAATACATCACTTTCTTGCAATATAAATGCGTGCATGCGACGTAAGAACATGGACATYAAGACAACAACGATAACACCAAAGACTAGTTAYACATAGCATCCGGTGCAGACATCACAAGCCACCAAATGCCCTATAATAGTAACATATAAAGTAGAAAGACATCCCGTGATAGCTGCAAAGCACAAGCAACATTAAAACACATCTTACATAAGATGTTTCTTCCCAAAGCCAAAACGCTCAAACTAACCATATAATATTACAAGACTACCAAATCCATCCACCAATAGCAAAAAGGGGAAGCGGTTTTGGCACTTTAAGACATGTATACAAACAGACATCGGAGGTGCTTATGATGGAGAAATCAACAGTTATTAGCACTTGGTGTATCGAGGGGGGGATTCAAGAACCGCCYCCACCAAATGGACTGTATTTCGCCTTTTGAAGAATCGCCACCACAATTACTTCTCTGCATCAGATAAGATGGATGGAACCCCCACAAAAGGGACGGAGAAGAAAGTGAGGGTTGGGACCCAAGTCACCCACCAGGCGTGCACTCTCACTTTCTAGGGGTCCTACCATGGCATCAAGTCTTCTTCTCATTCACAACGGCTTACTACCATGAATTTTGGCAAGAGCCAAGTTACCTTTCTCTTATGCGTAAAGATATGGACTCGTGATTTTCCTTCCACCCCTTTTGAAGGAGCATGAATAAACAGCTCTCTCTTATCTCCATTGGCACGACAGAGACACGAACACAGATTTCAAAAAACCAAAGCTCTCCTCCGGTTTCATCTCAATCATTGAAGGAAGACTTAAAGAGTGGTTCGAGCTGTATCTCGCCTGGTGACCGCCGTTTTCGCTTGAAACAATATCAAAACAATCTTATCTGTACCCCAACCCCACTTCTGAAAACTGGATTCGAGTATGATGCTCTTATTCTCGACATTCATTGACAACCTTCCACGAAAACTACTATTACTAACATCATAGACAAGCTAAAAGAGAACACCYATARTACTACTAATACTATTCAYGCTATRGGTATCCCAATAAGGACTTCTAAAGTGCATCATCGAGTCCTAAAGCCTTGGCTTTAAKTTTCAMGGACTTCAAGTAATGGATTGCTTCATCAATAACAACCACAGCATCCTTTCCCTTCCCACCAGGGATTATGCTTTGCAGAATGCTTACTGTCTCGCGTATTTTCTCTTTCCTTGACCTTTTTTTGCCAGATAAAGTCTTTGATTCTTCAGAGACTTGGTTAAAAAAATTGCCACAACTAGATTCCGCATCATCCTCGAAACCAGAGAATTTAAAGGGCTTCTCAGGGCTTGCAGCCTTAACGGGAGATAGCATTTCATAACCTTCATCTAACAGTTTCTGCCTCTTAGTTGGACCAAAAGAACTGGCCACTTCTTCCTCCTCCCCTTCCTCCAACCACTGATGTACACCATGATCGGTCATAGTACTAGGAGAATGTCCTGTGCTTGTTACTTCATCGTCATCTGAATAATCAGTATCGTCATCAGAGTATAGCAAAGCATTCAGTTCTTCAGTGTCTTCGTGCATCTCGCTACCAACATCATTTCCGTGGTTTTCTTCATTGTGCTCGTAACCCAGAAAAGGGGAAAATGGAGAAATTGTATCCCTTTTAATCCCTATATCTTCCTTGAACAAAGCATGAGCAGCAGGCGGCTTTGCATTGAGAGAAGTCAGGCACTGCACAGGAGCTCCAACCCCTGAACTGTAAATTAAGGTTTGGTCACCAGATTGATCAAAAACAAGAAACTTCTTCTGCATATATCCAGCGCAGGCGTTGGGACGTCCAGTTCCTCCAGAATTGTCTATATGTCCAGTCTCTTTCGGCACAGAATTGAATGGAGGAACAAATGCCTGCCGGAAACGGGGCAGACAATAGAACCAATTACGAGGTTCATTTCCTTGACTAGCCTTGGACTGAGGCAGCCCAGAAAATACAAAAGAGGGTAAAGGCCCATTAGTAGGAACCTCATTTCTGTAGGGGTTCATACAAGCAGGTATTGAACTTTGCCTCCCTACTCCGAGTGGATCACTCAAGAAATTCAGATTGGGTGATTGCCGTTCAGAATGCTGGTAATGGGACCAGGATTCAAAAGCCTTTTCCATTCAATCACAAAWATCACCTATAAAGACAACACATGAAACCAGAACTAATGAGAAACCCTATGGAATATCTGTCCTAAGAACAAATTTTAAAAGAAGAACAATCTCAAATACCTAAGTACGTACCAGTTTAACAACAACGGCAGTACAAATTAGCTGATTACTTTCTGTTTTGTCCGACAAATGATGGAAAACTAAAAAAGATCCTGCTTAACTTGAACGAAGTGGCAAAGGAAATGAATCTACGTTACAGGTTTGAGCAAATGACGGAAATATTCAGCCTGCAACACATCCAAGAAAAGAATTAGATTCTCAAATAACAAACATAGGAAGCGTCTTCAAGAGAGAAAATAGCAAATGCAAATTTGAGGTTACAAAGATAAGAAATTTCCACTGACCTGGCAGTCCTGTAGAGGTTGAAAGCATGCTATAACTCTAACTATTATGGTGGCACACCCAGCAATTCCATTTTCATGTTTCAATGCCCGAAATCTTGTTTGACTAGCTGCTTGGCACACCATAACTACTTGCTCCCTTCCCTTTACCCAGATAACACCTCTGTCTTCAAACAGATCGATCGGAAACCCAGAATTTCACACTTCCGTTGGCCTTCAACGAAAAATGAAATCTTCGAACAGGAAAAGGAGGAGAATATCCAACAGGATGGGTTCTTTCAATTAGATAGTAAACTAACAAAATGAGTACCTAAAGCTCACTCCAACAGAAGAAAACACTTCAACCAAATGAAAGAAAGTATCAACAACTACAACACAATGCTAAGAAAAATTTTGAGAAACCGAAGATCGGGGCAAGATTCAGCTAATCCTGCGAACGTAGCAGGGAATGACGACAAAGCGAGTAGARCCCATGGAGAATATAACAGGGATGGTTTGAAGGGTATGAAGAGAAACAGAAAGGGCTCAATATGACCAAACGAATTAAGATGCTTTACAGAATCACACGGCAGTACAAGTTCAAAGAGATGACTTTCCGAAACACATCAACAGAGAGACTACACCACCGCATGCTGTTCTTCACTGCGCTCGATCGCCACGGCTGTTCCTCTTGTCTATAACGTATTCAATGCCCCTGTTCAGGATTTAAGATAACTCAGCTACACATCAACTTGGATTTAAAAAGAATCTATGGTTCTCGAAAGCTTGAATGAAACTATTTGCAAGACACTCATAAGACAATAAAAATGCGATCTTTCTAAGTCTCCAGCTAAATATAGCAGAATATTTGATCAAATAAGAAATTCTGTCATTACTGCTGAGAACTTAATCTTTGAAAACATAAAGTGTTACATAAAATTAAGGAAAGAGAAAACCCATTGAAAAATATTCAACATTATGAAAACCACGAAGGATGAGGAAGACTTATAAAACCCATACATAAGAACTTATGCTTCAAAGGGGGACACATTTCAAGCCAGTAATTTCCAACTTATACACAATAATAAATGTAAGCCACGAAGGATGAGAAAAGGCCTAAACTTATGGCTCATTTTGAAGGACATGGCTAACGACGAAACTATGCGAAGCCACGAGCAATCCTCAGAGCACCAAATGAAATGGAATATGGCAAGAAAATAGATTTCAGCTCCAAAACTTACAGTGAGTAAAACCCAAAGCCAAAGATCCAAATTGCTTATCCTTAAAGAGCCACAGATTAAAGCAGAACCTTAGATTGAACCAGAAGCAAGAAAGAACCCAAAAGGCACAGCAAAGCAAAGAGCAGCGAGAAGACGCAAGAGAGAAACTGAGATTAGAGATAGAAAGAGAGTACACAGCCAAATGCGAGGAGTGCACGGAGGGAGAGACTATATAGACAAAATAATTGACATCGGGGAAGCGTCTTTTGGTGCGTGTTAATTGCTTCCTTCATACGTGTGAACTGCACGCTTGGCTATGGTGCTTGTATTATTAGTGTACAATCATTTATCAAAATTATTATTAYCATTATGAAAATATTAAATAAATTCCCAGCATTTTTTTCCTCTTTTTGCATGACTTAGTATTCAGAAAATTAATGTATTAATCTTTTAATTTCTTCAAGACTTTATAGGAGATATATTTTTAAATTATGAGTTAAATAAAATGCTTTGGTTATTACTTCATTAGTAAAACAAACAAAGTTTARATGTTGAGCTAGTAAATTAATAATTTGATTAATTAAAATAGTCATTAATATAGGTGATTCTTGATGATATCATCTTTCTCCATTGATGGAAGAAGTTTGATAGGGTGATAATATGATAGTTCAATTTCTTTTTTCTTTTAAAGTTTAATATCTTTATATTAATAAAATTAATTTAAATTATATTCGAGTTATGTCTATATAATCTTACTCTCATATGGATAAAAATCCAATAAAAAGTCATTTTAACATCAATGATCGGTTCCAATATATTTTCTTTAACTTATCAATTACCTCAACTCGTTAGATTGATTGTAGTAATAGATCATATTTCTTCTCAAAATATAAAAGAAAATATTGAAAAAAATGAAAAAAAAGGGTAAACAAAGACACGCGTAGAAATTATATGTTTAGTGTGGTGGAGTAATTGCTCATCTGGGTTCGTGACTTCGTGGAGTGGGGTTCGGAGGGCGTGGGTGGACCCGAGGGTGGTTGTATTATGATTCCATTGATGGCCAATGCCAATGACCGGTTGAGTCGTGGTTGGTTTGTTGACCAGGCCCTATGGTTTAGGTATGATATGGTATGGTGTGGTTTGGTTTGGTTTGGTTAAGTCATGACTATTTTGTTCRGATTGTAGTTGAGGCTTTCTTTTCCACTACGATTCTGTGGAATCTTCTTTCATCCATTTCTCTCGCTCTTCGAGCTAGCTCCATTTGAAGTTCCCAAAATTGCCCTCGAAAACAACTTGCAAAATCATGCCACGCTAATTTTTTTTTAATATTATTGGACATTACTGTCCTTTTAATTTGTACTAATTTTGTTTCTTACGGGTATGATATTCCTACGCTGATGAGACTATAGCTCATTTCGATAAAACTATAATCTAAAGTAAGAAGTCAGAAATTGAAGTTTCAAATATGAAAAGTAATTGAATTTTCAAACATCACAAATTTTTATTTATAACATCTAAATCTAAATATTGAATTTGATAATATAACTTAAGATGTCTTAATAATATATTAAATCATAATATTATCACTCAAAAATTATAAAAGGATGTATGAAGCACTTAATGTATTAAGACATTTTAAAATTAAATTATTAAACATACTTAATTTAATAAATATTTAATTTGTTCAGTTTTAAGTAATGAATTGGATTATCAAACAAGGTCTAAATCCAATTCGARTTGAATTTYTCTCATAYAATCTTATTCTTACTTGGAGAAGGTCTGACTGACTGTTTTAAGATTGTGTCACAAGTAAGGATCGAACATGTATCKTTASCTCGACTTAACACTCCGTTTATTAATTGCTCCAAATTGCTAAGTTATTTGTGTCAATGTTCTTTTGTGTATTTGAGAATATGAAATAGTAGCCAATAAATGTTTGTTTTGTAGCATTGCTTGTGGAATGTGCTTTACACGTTTTCTTACAAGATGCTAACTTCTCATTATATATATGTAATGGTCCCATTAGTGGTGATATTCTATTTATTAAAAGGAACTATATATATACACTAAATACTTACTTTTCAGCTACTCATACACTAAATACGACAAGCTACAATAAATTGTTCATCCATTATTTCTTCTTTTTTTGCCTCCCTTATTTTTTCATTGTTGTTATTTTCTCATTGTTAGGTCTCACCAAATACCTATGACCAAATTCTTATTATTTAAGTTTATTAATGTCATTGTATATATCTATCCTTCATCTAGCTGGTACCCATTCCAAGTGTTAACATAGAATTAATTATTTGGTAGCCTATTCCCTATTATSGTCATATTCTTTTTTACCGTGTAACAAATTAAACATACATATTTTGACCACTAATTTATAGCTCCGTAATCGAATATTTAACTTTTAGTTTGAGAGATTCAATGTTCAAAGGTGTTTGATTGGTGACTTCTCCTGTATATTCCAAACAAAGAAGAGGGCAATGATCCTATGGAAGAAAATTAAAAATTATCGAAGTTAAAAGGGGTTGGTATCCTATGCTTAACATGAACACCAATGATTTGAAGATTGACCGTTCAAACTGAGAATCGCAAAAACAGTGTGGCCACAAGAACCAGCTATGGTACATGATATCTAAATTCACACTCACCACCTGACACTGTATCCCCAGTTATCCATCCATCCATCAATAATCCCTTTCCTTTTTAGACTTAAAGACTGGGGTTAAGGAAAGAAGGGCAGCGCCCTCCTCTCCTAGTCCCCTCAACCCCACTCCTCAAAGAGTACAATAATACTTTTTACTGATGTGATTTATGGCCTTGTTTGAGCCTACAAGAGAGCCATCAATGGTTCCCTGAAACCAGGGAGAGATAAAGATAGAGAATGACCATTTCTTTTTCAACTTTATTTTGCAACTGCAAATACTCAACACTCAAGAAGCCACTTTACAAGTATCCCTTTATCAAATTTATCATTTCTCTCTCTTTTTTTTTCCTTGCTTTTTGTATTCTTTAGTATATATAGCAAATGTATATATAATCATTGATGCATATACAACATATCTATACACACACATCATGGAAGACATATCTTATAGTAATARAGTATAACTTTCCTTTTTACTTTGGATTATTCACGAGCTAGCTAACATGTAGTTTGACAGAGGTGGATGAACATCATTTTACCCGTGGGACATGAATAACTCAAGTAAGAAGACAAAAAACACGTCCCCATACGATTGCTTAGATCGATTGAATTCTAGAATCAAAATTTTGACGTATTTGCTTTGRTTGCTCATAACTAAAATAAACTAAAAGGATATATATATATATATAGACAGAAAGAGAATAGATTCCATCTATTAAACCCTTGTTTAATGTATTAGGTGTTTGAATGAAAACGATAGTCAAATATCAACCCTCTTTCATCCTTGACTATACCCTCTAATCATACAAATCAATATGTCACAATTTAGATTTAGTAGTTAGTAGATGCTGCATAGTGAAGAAGAAAGCACTGTTGAGTGACAAAGTTAGAACCCTAAAAAAGAAAAAAAGAAAGTTTTAGTTGGACAAATAATTCATCAAACTAACCTAATGAGACATCCCACTAAAGAAAATGAAACAACTCTGACTATAAAATATGGAAAATTAACCACTGGTGCCTTATGAGAGGCCATGTTTGGGAGTAATAAAATAATTAGAAGACCATGATTTTATCACCTGAAAGAAATCTAGTTCACAGATAAGAAGATCTTAAGGAAGAATTTTTTTATTTAAGTGTTGTCCAAACAATGAATAAATAATAAGCATATTTTCATGCCCTATTGTTTGGAGTGGAGGGAACAATAAACACACGCCCAATCAAGTTCATTTCTTTCTTTCTTCTTACAAATCCCATTGGGTCTTCCCTTTTGGTAGCACTCAGAACCCTTCTCTGTATTTAGATGAGATGTAAAGTAAAGGGATTCCTCAAGGCACGTCTTATAAGTTGTTCTTTAATTACCACACTATGTATTTTTTAGTGTTATTCGTGTCTTTTTTACCCTAAAAGTGTCTCTCTTTTTGATATGGTTCAATACATCTCTATATAATACGCGTCAAGCAATCATGCAACTTTGGTAATCATGGATTTACCACTAATTCTATAAATATATTATTTGAATTTTATTATATTTATCTTTGTTCCAAATACATACATTTAATTGAGTTATTATTTTATTACAATTTAATGTATTTTAAAATAAAATTATATATGCATCGAAGATTTATTTAAAGAAGCGAAGTCTCATTATTTACATTTTTTGAATGAAAATATGCATAAAAATGAAATAATGGGTTTGGAGGGTATGATAAATAAATGTAGCACACATGCGGACATCAACGTTTTAATCTTCACGTGATGATCAGATTGTTCAATTCATCAAGTTTACTGGAGATGATCATCCCAGGATTCACTTGTGGCAAATTATAGCTGGGGTCTCCATGATTAGTGACCTACTAATGTTTCCTCGATTGTGGTCTTCCTTTTCAAATACCAGTTCGAGCTGATATTTTCATGGGTTCTATTATGCCACCTTCTAGTCTAAGTAAGGCAAAACGACGCACATTCTCATCCACGCATGTTTCTTTCTATCGTTATACGAATTTATAGTCAATGAGAATGATTCTAACTAATAAAAGAAAATATGTAAGAACCACTAAATGAAGGCTTGATCAAGATTAAAAGTAAATTGGAGTATGATCAAAGTGTTATTTTTGAGGGTGATCATGAAGATAAATGGTGAGTTTGGTGGGACATGAAACCATGGAGCCATTTGGTTGTGGATTCTCCAACAAAAACATCCACGCTTAGAAAGCAAAACAATATACCCTCTCCACCAGGCCGCACTAAAAGATTACTTCTTGTGCTTTTAAAACACCCACAAACCAATATAAAAGCACCGCAAAAGAAGGGAATCCATGCTCTCTCCAAGCCTTCCCTCCCCATTTTTTTAATCCTTCMTACCACCCACTTTCTTAGACTTTTAATCCACCACGAACCTTTATTATATATATGTGTGTATGTGTGCTCTCTCTCTGATAAAAGAAAGAAAGAAAAAGATTCATTTCCATTAGATTGGAAGGTGTCAACCCTCCTCCCTCTTCATAGCTATACATAGACTCATTTAATCTTTCTTTCTTTATGGTTATGGATGATCAAGCATCGGGAGTAGAGAGAGACAGAGAGAGCTAGAGCAATGATTAATTAATTTCTTCTTAATTAACCAAGGTTAATTAGGATAAACTATTGGAATTGGGGCGTGTTAGGTTTGAAATTCCATCATCAAACACGTGTGCTGGACATGGTTATGACGCCACGGCGCGATTTAAGTATATGCCGGGGAGAAATTTGAGGCCCTTTATGTTGATGTGCATGAAAAGGAGATTCACATTTTCCTTTATAAGTTTAGTGGTGTTGGGAAATCATTTCAGAATTTGGATCTTTTGAACGTCTATTAAGTTTCTTGACTAGCAAGAAAACTAAATCCTAATTCTCTTCTTTTCTTTCAAGGGATCATCTCAAAGGTTACTACATATCGGTTATTTATGAAAGACTGTCATAAAAGTATAATTTATATGGATTTATCGATCATCGAAAAAAACTCTTTCTTGTAACGAGGAGGAAAAAGATGAGGGTTCCATTTGACATTACAAACAATATTATAGTAGTAATTAGTTTCTAGAAATGAGGACCAAAAAAAATAATCTCTCAAATTTGTCAACCCAAGATAGTTGGATTTCAACACTAGGCACTTGGTGGAATGTGTGATACCAGTATACTTCCACTCTTAAGTCAATGTATTGTTTTCCACCCTCTGAAAGGAAGCTATTATAAATTTAGTATCTGAGAGTGGTGAGCCGTGAGCTACCACTTCAACAATGGGATAAAAGATAAAGAATTTTCTCTCTCGTAGATCGTTTGATTTGGATCACAATTATTATCACGAAAAGGAGCCTATCATATATAGTCTTACAAAACAATAGTTTTTTAAATCAACATATTATCGTAATTAATTAAGACCATAAATTATAGTGCTTTGAGCAATAGATTGTGAAACTTTATAGAGGCAATATACAATGTTCGATAAAATTTATTACTGCTATTTCATTTAAACTTGAACGTTAATTAGATAAATTTATATTTATTGAAATTTAATTTTTTTTATAGACTTGCCCTTTGTTTATTGTGAATTGGGGTTGTTTAAGGTCTTAGCTAACTCTAATCTATATTGTTTCTGGATTAACTTGATCCAAATGCTCCCTCTGATTTGTCGCTTAGGATTGTTTCGTAAATATGTTAAATTATATAATTAAAAGACTATATCATCCTTATTTATGTACTTCTATTGTATAAGCTTAATGAATGATTTTTGACACTTAATACTCGAAACTCGAACATTTATAAGGAATTCATYAAATGTCAGAATTTCAAGATTTGACCAAAATCTAATTTATAAGAATCTAAGAGTGACTAATGTCAGTACCACGATTTATAAAGTCTTACATATATATATATATTGAGAATATAAGAATATCTAATTGCTTAAAAAAAAAGATTAATGGCGATATTGAGAAAGATAATGGTAATGAATAATTTAATCATTAATTAAATTAATTAGAGATAAAGATAAAATTAAAAATATATATAATAAATATCTTCTTGACTTCATAGAACGACATATATTTAGAAAAAAAATTAATCTCACACGCTAAATTAAAAAAAATGAATGGATAGTATTATCTTAAAATATAATTAATGGATTTCTTTATCATCCTTGCACGTGCTAAGTGATCCAAACCTCAATTAATGATAATGTGATTTTCATGGTCATCACCATTATTAACATCTACTACTCAAGTAAATTTAACGAAATTGAAATAAACAATTGACTTAAGGGTGGATTATATTAAACTCAGCCGGAATTTACGGAGCGTTAGAAGTAATTATGGAGATACTAATATCATAATTTAGTATATTAATCCAAAATTTTCAAAAAGTAGTTTGGATTAGGCATCATTAGGGTTGGTCAATTTTTCAAGAGTTCTTCGTCAACATATTTCATTACTTGTTGAAATGTACTCTAGGGTCTTTATCGTAATTAAAGAGTCAAATAATCAATTGATTAGTTAAGTATTTTTTAATTTTCCAGAAAAGAGAACACTAATCCCCTTTGCCACGCAAACATCATGGAAGGGTTGTTCTAGTGCGATCCGTACATTGGCAGGTATGACTTTAAGTGAGTCAAGTTTAGAGTAACTAATAATAATGGTTACACTTATTTCTTCACTGTTGATAATAATAGCACTGCCCATCCAACTAAAACTACTCTCTTTGAGACAAATGATGACTTGCAACTTATAATTAAGCATTTAAAGGTTTTTTTTAAAATAAAAAATAAAAAAAGAATATTTGTCGATCTTCATATAGAGTCAGAAGCGACTTTAAATRTTTTAGTATACTTTTATATTCCACTTTCTTACAACACCAATTAAATTATCACGTATATATCTTCACTCGCAAGACATAGGAGAATATGTGTTGGAGGGCTCTTGATCATCAAGTACACTTTTTAATGCATTTTTCTGTTATACCAATTATAGCACGATATATAGATCTAAATTTCTAAAATAAAAGATAATAGGTATTCGATGAGGTAAAATGTATATATATATGTTGTTTTTTTATTCGTATAGGAGGAAAGTGTATTACAAGATCCACAATCGTGTCGAAGGGGTTAAGAATAGGGTTCGGATCTTCTAGTTCTCCTATACTTTCCTAATATACCAATCAAAGTTTGAAGAGTATATATCTGAACTCCTAAAATAAAGAAGGAAGAAAGATAGAGGGGTTGAGGATGCATATACGTGTCGTGTTCTAATTGTGGATAGAGGTGTATAATAAATAATGTGGCAGTTAGGAAAGTATATCATAAGATCTCCGTACACGTCGTACAATAATATAATATTAGAAAGAGTGTGTAACAAGGAAGCATATTAAAAGATATCTTGCAGTGAGAAAATTATACCCTTCATAGTAGAAATTTATCTTTTGTGTTATTATATCTAAAAAAGCTCTTTTCCTGGAGAAAAGTCTTCCTTATATCGTATTAATTTTTTTTTTGAGACCTAATACGAAAATATTACAGTATTAAGAAACCTGATGAATATACACAAATCTCTAAAATTCAACTTTTGCATGAAGCAAATATGGTAATGCCATGAATGGATTATAGGTTTTTATTTTAAATGAAGAGATAAAGAAGAGGCAATCTAAATTGATTAAGATAGGCTATCTAATATAATTAGTTTYACTTGAAATTGCAATTAACCAGTCAAAGCAGTACCACTTTCTCTCTTTGGTTTTGAGCTTAATTGCTGATATTGATCTTCATTGTCCATAAGAAGGACTTAGGGAAAAGCAAAACCCTTTCTCTACTTGTAACAAYGTCTTCAAAATTATTAGTGTAAAAAAATTTGTTGTCGCTAAAATGCAAAAGGTGTCGATATTTAAAAGTTTTGAACTAAATCTTTCTATAAATATGAGTTAGATTTTACTGATGTAATTAATGTCAAGTTTGACTTAATTTCATTGAGTGAGAACACTAGGCAATCGAATTAAAAAATAATAATAATAATTTGTTTTTGTAATAGTTGATGAACTAAAAATGTTTTTTTCAAATAAATTATATGAATTTAACAATAGAGGATTAAAATTTATTAATAACAATTTGATAAGTGAAAATATTAAAATCGACGATTTTTCTAAATAACATGTTCAAATAAGGGGGGGCAATTGTGTAATCTAATTAGGCATAAAACAGGAAGCACTCTTAATTAATTAATTAATTATCCCCGATAAAAATAAAAGGGAAACTCATGTTTCCCCAAACCAAACAARTAAAAAAATGCAAAGGAAATCTTTGAATTCCGACCAGCAAATCTTAGGTACAGTATACAAACCCCAGGCTTTAATAGAAAAAGGTTCTCACGCTTCTCGCCTTAATTTTATATTTAATTATTTATACGCCGTCTCTGTTTCTCCTTACCCTTCTCACGTGTGTATTCTCCTTCAATCATCACCCTCCATTTCCAACCAATATTTCCGTTTTCCTTTTCTTTTTAACTACCTGCTTTATTTACACCAAAAGCAGGAAATTTGGTTTTTTTTCCTTTTTGAGGGAACCAAAGTAGGAATTACGACTCGTGTATTTATCAATTTAATTGAGTAAAACAACCTCTTATCATGTGAAAAGTTTTAAGTCCAATCCAGCTCTTAAAGGATGAAATTTACACACAAAATCTGTGTTTTAATTCTGATTTGTAGTCTCATATTAAAGAGRTTTGAATTTAATCTTTCTTTGAGTGAAAGTTTAATTTTGCAGACGTAATTAAAGTCGAGTCTAAATAGTTTCTCAGTAAGTGACYGCATTGAATGGTATAATCAAACGAAAAAAATTATCACATTAGTTAATACTNATCAATTTAATTGAGTAAAACAACCTCTTATCATGTGAAAAGTTTTAAGTCCAATCCAGCTCTTAAAGGACAAAATTTACACACAAGATCCGTGTTTGAATTCTGATTTGTAGTATCATATTAAAGAGCTTTGAATTTAATCTTTCTTTGAGGGAAAGTTTAATTTTGCAGACGTAATTAAAGTCGAGTCTAAATAATTTCTCAGTAAGTGACGGCATTGAATGGTATAATCAAACGAAAAAAATTATCACATTAGTTAATACTGGTCAATAAAAATACGATATATGTAAATTTATTTAACGAACTATTTCAAAACTTTTCAACATCTATCTCTATCGACTCAGTCATATATAAATAAATTTCATTTTTATTATTAATGTACCATCGAGAATGAATTAAAATATCAATCTTGATCCATCATAAAWTTAAGASAAACATGAAAACTGGCCTTTCATTTCTATTTCTCAAGTGCAGCTCCAATAAATTACACAAGAGGACGGTCCTCTTAAGCTTAAAAATAAAAATAAAAAAGAAAATTGCTTCACATAGTACAATATTAATTTTTTTCTAAAAAGATAATTATTTAATTTTACTTTAATGAGATATTAGTAATTACTAGAAGGTACAAAATTAACTGTCATCGACAAACAGTAGTATAAATTACTAGAAAATACATGATTAATTTCTTTTTTCAAAGTATTGGGAATTAAAGAATGAAAAGCTAGGAGCTAAACAGCCGTCGGATGTGTAGCAAGTAAGCGAAATGGACGAGTGACGAAGTATACAGGTGGCAAGAGAAGGGGTAGAAGTGTGGCACGCCTTCGATGACTGTCCAGTAAAAAAGGGCACCCGTAAAAAGATGCGGACAATCATAAGCGTGAAAAGAGAATCTCGTTATTTACAGTTTGTTCGATGCGCAGGATCTCTACCTATATCCATAGCCCGCATGCAGTTTTGCACGCCTTGGCTCTTTTACCTATCACGGTAAAGTTCAGTGACCTAACAATTTAAAAAAACAAGAAAATTACTATGCAATAAAAAAATGAAGGTCAAAATTTCAATTATCTTCTTCCAATTGTATATTTTTCAAATTTCTGAAATTACCAAATCAAAAGAAATTAGTATTGCATGACACTAACCACTTTTTAGTAGTCATACTCATATTGTATTTACATAAAATACCTTATTGCTAAAATTGCCCCATTTATGTAATTTGTTGTGAAAAGTTAATTCAATAATGATCAGGGATAGAGAAAATCAAGAATAGAGTTAGAAATTTACTTTTGTTGGACGATGTTGAAKTAATACTTTCTATCGTGAAATTTTAAATAAATTTTYAAAAATATTAATACCATGCAATATTTTAAAAATATTGGGAGGCGACTAATGTCTTCTCGCGCCGCCTCCTAGCTGTCCTTACGTAAAATCCTCTTGTAACTATCTTCTGTATGGACATCAATTTGTCAAAAATCTGATTTAAGGTCGAACTTAGAAAGCCATATCTTTAAATAGRTTTGGGAACAAGATTCTCTTATATGGTAATAACAAATTTGATATATGTAAGAAACAAATTTGGGGGTCGATAATTAATAATTAATATGAGTTTTTTTAGAACTTGTTCTAACTATTTATTGACATAGAATGCTTCATGAGCTCATTCAGAATTTGTTTATTCAATTCATTTTGTTTTTAACTTGAGAAATTTTCAAAAAAATAACATTATCTTTAAAATAAGGAGAGCATTTTTTAAATAAATTTTCATAATATCATCTTATCTTGATGAATCGTTATATGGAAGAAAAAAGAAAATCATCAACAACATTTATGTTCTTCGGATAGATTAGGAGGATTGCGTATATGAATTGATTCCGAGACCAAATGCTTAATTAGAAGTGTTTTTAACCCAACTACTTTATTTGGAGCATCAAACTTTAAATTGGGGGGCGAATTATAGGAGGGCATAAGTTAAGAGGAACATGTTATAAAATTTGAATAATTTCAGTAGCATATAAGGTAATATTTATTTAAGCGTTTCTAAAAGTTTTGATTTTGTTGATGGACAAGTATAGATTTTGAAGATTTTGGGTAGATAAATGATCCAAGTAATTCGGTTCGAAAAGCACATATGTTGATATATGATAAATCATACGACATTTTATCCCGTGTCTATACTTAAAAGGAATTGAATCTCTAATCTGTTYTTGTCGCTTAGYTAAAATTTCATTYTCAGAATAAACCTTCATTGTAATAAGAAAATATATTCAATTTAATTCTTCAACTATTTTAAATAGTTTAAACKAATCGTAAAACTTAACAAATKAATAAAATTTAATGAGAGCTAAAATAAAAGGTTAACAAGAATTAATCTCAACACACTAATGAATTACAATAAGATAAATTAAAATAGCCAAAATTATAACTTTAAAATTAATTCAAAAATTTAAAAAATAAATTAAATAACAATATCAAGATCCTTGAAGTCGTGTGAATCCACGTGAGAGAGAGGGTGGAAAGGGAAAAGTGTGAAAAGTGTGTGATGGTCAAATGATAGTTTATTGGAGAAGCTGTATGCATGCACGCGGGGAGCATGGGTAAGAAAAGGTTTTCGCGGGGATATTCCAGATGATGGACACCTGGATAAATAGTAGGGTCCACACGACCAGCGGTTATTACGGAAGAGTAGTAAGCCGCCAGGCGCCAGTGGCGTGTTTTCAACTTTCCGCATTTTCATTTGTTGACTTTTTTGTCCCCAACATTATTCCCAATTTCCGCCTAACACCACCGCTTAGGGCTGGTTTTTTCAATCGTCCGGAATCGCTTCGTCACGTGCGTTGTTATTTTTTGAACTTTGACTTTTTCACAATCTCAGACTTATACTTTCAATTTTCTAATTTTCACTTGTTAACTCAATCATGATCCGTGATTTTAAATTCCAATTTAATCGTTTTTTTGTATTATGATGTTTATTTTTTATGATACTCGAGGAATATTTAAAGAAGGTATTTGAATAAGTATTATGATATTACTAATATTTTTTAAGTTAAGAAGTTGTTATGTTTACTTTTCAATTCCAAATTTACTTTGAAAAAAATTTTTCGAAAATTCTATGGCTCTATTTGGATTAGTTTTAGCCTGTAGAAAAAAAAATTTATTTTAGTTAGAGTAAAGAAGAGTCAGCAATATTTTAATTTGTAATCATATGTAGGGATTTCTTTAATTCTATATGTTATTTTGAATGGAATTGTACAATTTTGAAATATATATATATATATTATACAAAATTTTATTTATGGTTTGCTTTATTAAGAAGTTAGACCAAATATGGCCTAAATGACTCAGTATTGGTCGAAAAGCATAGTTCAATTGTTATTAAAAGATAAAATTAGTGTTAAAATCTTAGAAGATAAATAGTAAAAATAACATGTCCCTACGACCTAAGAAAAAAACAATCTTATGACAAGAGGGTCGTTTTTTTCATTTCACTTGCATTGACCGCGCTATTTGGATTGATATTGAGTGGTGTAATATTTAAAAAAAGTGAATTTTTAAAATRGTACTAATATATTGATTTATGAAATAACTTTTTTCAAAAATACTTATGTCAAACAATTAATAAAAGAAATCGATAGAAGAGAAAATGCTCTACTTCGCTCTATCACTCATTTACAATATTTGTGTCTCTCATATTTGGAAAGGACACACAAAAGAAAAAACTCGTTGAGGCCTAAAACAGAAAAAAACAGAAGATATGAGGACTAAAATGCAAGAAGATGTCCAAAACCTTTTGTATTCCATCGAAGCAAAATCACGCATGCATGGAGTCAACCAACTGGCCTGTCACGTAGCTGCAAAAGAACAACACTCCTGCTCCTTCCTCCTGTGATCTAGGACTTCTTCTTCTACTACTGATAGCAATAGCCATTAATACAGGGCATGCATACACCGATAAAGAGAGAAAGAAAAGCCTCATTACGCTCCATCCATCCAAGCATGGACTTCGATTCCTGCAAACGACGTCAAACCTTTTCAGTGCAACAATCACAAGAAAGATCGCTGTCAAAGCTGGAAAACGACGCCGTCAAAAGCCGAAAGTTTGCAGACCGTTGATATTGCTTTGTGGTCCTTGGGCTCTTCATTTATTCTTTTCTCTTTTAGGGTATTTGAAAATTTTATGGGCCTTCTGTTAAAGGMTCATGCTTCTTGAAAGTGATGTAGTAGCCCATAAATGTGTAAAATGCAAAGCTCACTTTAAGCCCATTTCGTTTCACTTTGGGACAACTTGCACTGCATGGACCTCTATRAGCCTAAAGTGTCGTGCTTTTGCTGTTGTAAATTAAGTCTCAATTATTTTAAAAGTTAAAATACAATTGTCCTCACCGTCCTCACTGTATTTGTCCTAAGGCTATCGTAAAAGATGTAAAATCATGGATACTAATTAGAGAAAAGTTGAAATTAGGATAGCACATTGCAAAATCATGAGGTATTTGAGTAATCKTTTTTAAAGAATATCATTTCTATTTAGGTATTTATGTAGACAATTATGCAGGTTCTCTTTGTTGTTTTCATGCTGTTTTTTATTTTTAATTTTTCAAAACATTAAAAATACGTTTTCTTTTGAATTTTCAATTCATTTTCGAAAATAATTTTTTTTTATTTTGAAAACTAAAAATAACTAAAATATTATTTTGAGTAAAGGACTATCCTACAGCAAAAAGGCAAAAAACGTATTCTTTTGGTTAT
>MEJB01000017.1:4164041-4208063 GCA_001752375.1 Rhazya stricta
AAGATTTGCGGGTCAGTGTGAAAGCCGAAAAGAAGTGAAGTAAAGCCCAATCCAGTTCCACCAGTTTCCAATGAGCCCAGTCAGTGAGCCTCCCTTACAGAGCTCTTAAAACTTTTCCAGGTTGCAATAGCCTCGGCCCAATTGACTTAATTATTTGGGTTAA
Source organism: Rhazya stricta (assembly GCA_001752375.1). Lineage (NCBI taxonomy): Eukaryota > Viridiplantae > Streptophyta > Magnoliopsida > Gentianales > Apocynaceae > Rhazya > Rhazya stricta. The sequence goes on from MEJB01000017.1 coordinate 4,164,205, forward strand.
AAAGTTAAAACTCACCCAAACCCCTTGAACCTCCAAGAATTATCAAATTACCTCCTCAAAATTTCAATTGCATCAATTCACCACCATCTTTGAACTCTTCTCACCTTAAAGGACATTTTCTTTTTCATTTTTGATTTTCTTTCTGTCTCTCCTCCTCCACTTCTTCCTTTTTTCTTTTCTTTTTTTTTCTCTAAGAAAAACATTTAGAGGAGAAAGGAAACAGAAAAACTAACAATTATTGTACCCACAAAGTCTGATTTTAATTCGGAGAAAAACTTAACGCAAAACTCAAATAAGAGACAAATACATAATTTCACATCGCTTTAATAAGATGCTTATCATCTATCCTAAATTATTTGTTTACTTTTGATTTTTTACATGACATGTTTCTCAAAAGTATTTTATTGAGTTCTCCATAAGTATTAAATAAGCATTTATGTATCATGTTTGATATGCATGTATTAATTTCTCCTTCTGATCGAAAAGAACAGACAAATACAAGAAGCCCCTGATGGAGTCTGAGAAATCTGACCCACCACCATCGCCCAGCCCAGCCACCTTGAGAAATTTCCCAGGGTCCAGTGTATTTATTGGAGAGAAAAGAAAAGGAAAAAGGACAGCGAAACCATAGCTGGTCTGCTCTGGTCTCTGGCATCTCAACTCTCATTGCBCTCAATTTCCGTGATAATATTTAAAGAACCTTTGAACATTCACCATCGACTCAGAACTTTGATCCATGCAACACATGCTCCTGCTACCCATTCAAAGTTCTATAAATATATGATTCTACTTTCAATCTTGAACCTATCCCGATTCTTAAAGTAGAATGGTAGCAAGTTTGAGGATTGGTATTTCATTATTACCAACCTAAACTTGGCCAAACATAACTAATACTTGTTTTCGATTTTTCTAATTTTGATAATTCGATATTCGAAATATTTGAATCTAACTCTTCTGAATTCAAGACGAAATGAACTCATAAAGAATGTAAAGCTCCTTTAAAATTATTTTTTTCATTAATAAGATTCGAACTCGAATTRTCAATGCCAATTTTATTATTAGTTGTATCAACAATCATCGATAARTGGACCGTATACCTCTGGATGGGCCAAAAGGAAAAACTATGGAAGCCGAACAATGTCATTACTGAATTTGGAGGCATGGAGGTTTTATAGCTCCAAGAGACTTCTCTTCTGCTTCATCTCTCTTCTTTTATTTTGTGCATACATTAATTATGAGTATTTACTTGATAATGTTATTGGCCAATTTAATAGTTTTTACATTTATATTAATTTGTAGGTACTACTTCATATAACATGACCGCTGATCGGAACTACTTCATTCCATTAACATTTCTCTCTCTAACTACAACTTAGGAAAATATTTAATGAATCAAGAGGGATATTTAAGTAAACTCGTATTGATTATTATTATTATTTATTAATTTTTATTGTTTTATCTCTAATTTATTGGTCATTTATTTTGGAATTAAAATGATATTTTTTAAAAAATTTAAAGGTCCAATTACATTCCATCCACAATTATTGTAGATCAACTCAATTCAAAGAGTAGCGTCTTAGGTGCTTCGACTATATGCTTATATTGCTCCAAAGAGAATGAGGAGAAATATTAAAATGAATTAAGTATATATATATATATATTATATTCTGATTAGTAAGAAAAATAGTGTACGTTGCATTTTGATTAATATAATAGATAATATAAAGAAGAAAAATCGTATTTCAATTAATATTAATAAAATTTATAGAACAAAAAGCATACTCAAAGATCTCGCGTTGCATCGTTCATCTTATTAACCGAATGTTTTCTTTAGCAATGAACTGTGGAGAAGTTGAGGCATGAGTTTCAAATACAAAATGTGTAAGTGTGGCACGAGAACTTTTAACTAATGAAGCTTTGGATTTGAGGGAAAAAGAAGAAAGAACCAGTGAATRATTTGTAAATGCATACCAAATTGACTAGAAAATTTGTTATCTTTCATTCTTTTCTCGTGATTCAGAAGCTTCTTCTTTCCTCTCTCAATCTTTGCTCTGTCTACATTTATAATGTTGAAGAGGACAATTCACAGAATTCCAAATTTACGCCAATTTGAAAATATGCCATGAATAGAATAGAACAAGGGGYAAAAAAAGAAAAGAGAGAGAGAGAGAGCAAAGAAGTGGGTGGCACTGCCTTCAAACTGTGAAGTTAACTGGAATCTGCAAAAGAGCATGTCCTTTGATGGTCAGCACATGCCTGTAAGAATTTCCCATATTCCTCGTCCATTTGCCTGAAAGACTCAATGCTTCACCCATTTCATACCACTTTTTTGTTATCAGTCTGTTTAATTATGCTTAACTACCTCAACGTCCGTGACGAATTGAGGAATTTAAGTTGTAAGGAAAATATATTGAGTGACACAAAGTAAGAAATGATACATATTTAACGTATATAGTAGACCCGATGAAGGGTGATAGGGAATGCTGCATCCGCCCTTAACTCAAAAGAGACTTAAAGCTTCTCCTCCCCCCTCCCCACCACACCCATAGGTGGACATCTCAAATTGTTGATCATCTTTGAACATACGGTTTTACTGGCACTGTGCCCAGACCTGATCAAATTCAAGTATGTAGCTATTCTCAGAGAGGAAAGACGAGTTTCAAGAACTAGCAATGAAGCATTGGTACTAATCTCAATGAAGGGTGTCTGGTTCTTGCAAGAGATCCAAGAAAGAGAGAAGAAGCAATGAGATCAATGCTAAGCCTTCTAATTTGTACATGATTTGAGGGACGGCAGTAAAGAATTTTGTGTTGGAATTCCTAGAAGTCCCATATGATATGAGTCAGAGATTACTCCAAATTCTTTATAACCATAGCAGCAAACCCCAGGGTCCAACCAGACATATGGTCAAAACAAGGGGTGGTTCATGTGCCTCTGTAAGCCTAATCATATGTGTACTTGATAATTTTGATTTAATTACCATAGTAATTTACTTATTTAACTTGCAAAAATAATTGACATGAATAACATCATGCATTTTCTTTCCTCCAACTCACTGTTCAATACAGTGAAACTTCACCAAAATAATCCAAAATTTTAAGCAATGTACATAGCATTCCATAGAATCAGGTAAAAAATGAAATATAGCAGCACTCAGAAATTTACTTCCCCTAATGCCTCTCTATTGCATGTTCTCTCTCTCTCACATTCACTCACTCTCTCTCTCTCACATTCACTCACTCTCTCTCTCTCCTCTTCTTTTTTTCCCCCCCTATTGAATATCAAAATATCAAATGCAAACTTCAAAACTAGAGACATCTATTAGAAAGAAACATATCTACTATCCTTTCTCTCCTATTTTCCAAAACTCATGAATTGTCAAGCTGTTAAGATGTCTAATAATTAACAGCTTCAAGCTTCTCACTTAATAATTCAGCTTCCTTCTTCCACCACTGGTGGATAAACTCATTTAGAATCTCTTTACACCAGTATAATGCTTCATCTTTAATCTCCTTCTTTTTTTGTTTCTGTTTTTCTTTTTTTTTTTTGGTTGTTTTTTGGCCTAGTCATGATCTTTCGAAGACCACCACAATGATCCCGTTCACTGTTTCATTGAAAAGTAATATTTCTACAGGTCCGCAAGCTTCCTTCTCTTGGCCACTGGAGTACTGTGAGAAGGGTTTGCGCACGACCCAACTGCTGTTTCATCAGTTTTATAGCTCAAGCATGCAGCATCCAGCACACCAATGGGGCTTTGGGGCACGGATGGAGCTGCAGTACTTGGACCCCTGATGAATTGATCGAATGATGACAACTCATTTATCAGTTCCACACACTTGATCACTTTATCCTGCATATTATATAAAAGTTAAACCAAAAGATTATCAGTTTGTGAATGTAATTAACCGAAAATGACAAAGATGATGAAAAGTGGATATATCATTTGTCTCCTCTACTGCTTTTTGGACCACTGTATTTACCTTCTGTACAAGTTGAATGAGGGCAGATATTGCTTTCTCAGCATCTACTGCTTGGGTTTCCCCTGCAGCAGAAATCGCCACAGCTGCTGCAATCTCAGATGGCCTGAATTCCAAGAAGTCAATCCCTGCATTCAATTTCCACCCACCAAAACATTAGGCCTCTTTCTTTAGTCTAATAATAATGCAGCAACGGAAGTACTTATCCGATTAAAGTCTGATCTTAATCTTAATTATAGAAACAAAAGGACAACTTATGATCTTGTACGCAAGAAAACTAGAACCTTTGATTGTGCCTAGTATGAGCTGTGTTGCTCTGGTGATTGATAGTGTTGAACTAATTTGATCATCATTTATCTTCTTGAGGAAATTGTCAACAAATGAAAACGGGGTGACTGCTTGCATTCTCCACTTCAGTGTGCTCAACACAAGAAGCTCCATTTTCTGTATGGTTCTAGCTTCAAATATGAATTTTGACTCAGCAACCTGCAAATATTCATGATCATCAAAGGAAACAAACATCAGACAGATGAAAGCTCATATCAGATTAGGAAAACCTTTCACATATCAGTTAGAAGAAGCTCATAGCAATAAATAAAAGCTTTAACACTTGATTACCTGCAAATCTAGGCATAGAGGAACTTCTGTCTCTTCCATCTTGGAAGCAAGAGACACACATGCCACAGCCAGTAACTGCATCATCCAGGCCTTGCTCTTCTCGAAACCAGAGAATGCAGTAAGCAAAGTGATTTAATAAAACTGGAAGCGTAAAGATCAATCAAGACGCAATGCAATTACAAGTTTGAATTTGTCAAGAAATACTTACGGGTAATTCATAGGCTGAAAGAAATCGATCCAAGTAGTTTATTGAAAGATATAAACACAGAGGACCAAAATTGAAATGTGTATGAACCTATTATAGAAACAGTACATAAAAAAGATTAGTTAGCAATATACCATCAATCATCTTAATCTCAGACGAACTTCCATTACAATCACAAAAAACCAAAAGCTAATAAAAGAAACAGTAATTCAGCAGACATCAGAGCATGGATATTCAATGAAATAGAGCAAACGGACAAAGCAAGAATGCAACTCCAACTTCAGACAGCTAACAATTGTGTTGAAAAAAGAAAAAGTAACGCCAAAAAAAATATACAATTAGCATATAAGTGTTACGCCACGCCACAGGCAAAAACAATAGATCCCACCTAACCCACCCATTACATGTTTCGTGTGAAATCCCACTTCGACATATACCTAGTACATAACATCGGCATTCATGTCCAGAATCAAGAACATCGTCAAAACTTTGTCCTGAAAAATCTCTTATTAACACCAATCGATGTCAATGCATCAATTATAGCAGATAATCTGGTGGTCCTGATACTAAGTTAATAGCATATAACTCAACTAACAAGAATCGAATAATCATGCATAAATTTAAGACCAACGAAGAGTACCCATCACCGAATTTAATTTTCTGAACAATGGACGAACCTTTAGGATCCAATCAACAACTTCCTCTCTAGCACCCGAATCCAATTCTCCATCCTTCAGCCTCTCCAAGTAATCACTAGCAGGCAAATGCTCGCATTCCCTTTTGATCATCTCGGCCAAACACTCTRCGCTCTGCATTGACAGYCCAATCAAAGCCTCCTCCCCATAAAAGTTCTGGTTTCGGTTATCAGTTCGATTATRTCTATGYTGCCATCCGTCATCGAATGCCTCCACGACCTCGTTATCAAAACCATCATCATCATAAAAAATAGAACTGTTGTCCTCTGCACACAGAAGACTTGATACTGCACAATCCAAACTTGGTGCCATTTTTAACGCCCAAAAGCTTCTATCAACAACACAATCTGTCCCACTCTTTTATACCTTGCGGTATCGTTAATCTGCTCGTACCCTTTTAGTCTTTGTGCTTTAGTACCTCATCTAAAAGTTTGAATCTTGAAAATAAAGAATAGATTTTTCTTTCGACTCTGTTTATAGAAAAAGAACCGGAGAAACAATGAATTAGAAYTGAAGAAGATTGAAGAAAARGGAAAAACAAAATGTCAAACAGTTTCCTTCTCTCTTTTTTTCTTCACCACAGACCTTTCCAGGAGTTGATTCAAARGGTTACTGCTGGACAAAAGCTTTGATCATATTCTTCATACTTATCGCAGAGATGGAAATGGTGAGGAAGAGCAAGATGGAGGCGGAAAGAGAGAGAGGGACACAGGGAGAAGAGAGGAGACGGAGGAGGAGGCGAGAGGGGAGCTTGGCTTCGTTGGCAACAATGCAAGAAAATGAGGGAGCAAAATATAGACAAGTGAATGAACGGAGTGGAAAACTGCAAGATTTAGAGAAAGACTGGYCTGGGGTGGGGTGAGGGGCTTGTCCTGCTGGGCAGCATTGTCCTAAGAGCAYCAGATGTTGTACGCGTGGATATATGTTAGCTGATAATAACTGCTAATATGAGATGCTCTTAGCCATAAATGTTTTATTTTTCTATTTGAAAGATATACATAACAATTAAAGGGAAAAAGAAAGGAGTAAAAATGGGAAAATAAAATAATTGTACAACTATGAATTCAACCCTTTTTTTTTTCTTTGATAGTTTATGAAAGGAAAATATGGATTTTAATATTGTCTTTTTATTTATGAATTAAATACACAATATTAATTCTTGTTTGTACATTTTATTTGAATGTAATTCTTTTTTGAACCAACATTAGTATATCTAATAGTGCTTGAATACATAATCTACTTAAGGGAAGGAAGATATTTAAATATTAAATTGTAAGCGTTTTAAAATACAAATTAGATTGGGTCATTCATGAGAAAATAAAAAGAAAGAAGAAGAAAATGCATGTCACATATTTTTCAGTTACGAAAAAGTGAAAACAAAAGAATGAAAAGGAAATACAGGTCCGAAACTTACGTTTTTTATATTTACAGATCAGATACTTGACCGTTAAATATTATGTGAACGGTAATATATTAATTTTAAGTGATAGTTTGCGTGTGTTGGATAGACATTTATAAATATATTGAGTAAAGGATTTAATTTTTAAGAAGGGTAAAAAAGTGATGGTTACAATTGGATTAATTTTTTCTAAAAAAACATAAATTTTTTATTGAAAATGTATTCATTCACCATGCATCAAGAAATTAACTCTGTTTGGGGTAATTGAATGATAAGTATATAATTTGGACCCAAAAATCGGGGTGGGGGTGGTGGATAGAAAAGGGCAGAAAGAAAATGACATGTGCTTTTTACTGGTTTTTACCTATTCTTTGTTGTCATCTAGGGATAAAATTGTCAAACCGAAAAAGGTTGAGAGCGACCAATGGGCAGTGAATTTTGTCTCTTTCTAGGGATTTGCCACGTAAGGACGAGTCCTTCGCAGTTCAATCCCTCTCATGTACGTAGCAGTACTAGTATGTAGTATGTGGTACGTAGATAGGTACTCCTTATGAGTTATCACCAATCATATTTCTTTCTTTTAAAAAACTTTTTACTTATTTACAATAATTTTTAATTGATAAAATTATTTATAATTGGACGATTAGAAGATTCAAGTTTGAACTAGTTCAACGGACCTGATTTGTAAGAATGAAATGAAGGAAGTCAATGATAATCGTATTATTTCAAAACTAAATTCACATTTTGCAATTTAGACCTCCAAATATTACATTTTTTTTCCAATTTTGAAATTCCGTCCCTAGTTTAAAAAAGGAAAAATTAATGCATAATAGTATTCAATTATTCTCGATTATTTACTTTTATTTTCAATTTTTGATGTCACTCAATTATTTATATCTATTTATTTATGTCCTTTTAAGGCGAAATCCAACAGAAAAAATGCAATGATCGATGCATGGAACGTAACTTGGATCACCAGATCTTGTCATGATAAGTCACAAATAAATAAATAAATGTAAATAATTGAATGTCATGTAAATTTGAAAAAAAAATCAAAATAAATACAAATAATGAGATATAATTGATGACAATGTGAGTTAATATCTCTCTAAAAATTTAATAAAATTACCATATGTCAAAGTAATCTCAATGCTATCCTTAAATGTGAAAAATCTAATTAATGTTATAAATACTTAAATTCGTGCGAAACATTTATATAAGAACCCAAGCAATAACTCATTCGATCCATGCAAGAGATCTTTTAGTACATTTTTCTGATACACTGCCCGTTAGACATTCCCTAATATCTCTTCTCTTCTATCTAAGAGTTAAAAATATAATACACAATATATATCTTATTCTAAAGAGTATACAAATGTATTAAAAGATTAGAATCGCCATCCATAGAATGAAGGTATCTAATACCACGTCTAGTTCCCATGAGATAGTTAATCAAAACCATGGCAATGGTGGAATATATATYCTTATAATCTACCAAAAGAAGAAGAAGTATCTTGAAGGAAAGAAAGCATCAAACACAACAACTAGATAATGGGGTAGGGGGTTTATAATGCATATGGGGTTTTCTTGAAATCATGGTGATGACCCAACTAAAGTTTGATGATTTATAATGATGAAGAAAATGAGAAAATCTCAAGATTGTCATCTACATTGGAGCAAATAAAAGGCCTTTTTTTTGCCTCTCTTCTTTAACACTGACCATCGAATCACTAAAAGAAATGTCCTTTTGCTTTTCTTCGCCACTTTTGGGAGCGTTTCCTCTCCCTTTGCCCTTTGGGACCTCTCTAAGTATTATCGAAAGTACAAATTTTCCTCCTATTATTCAGAGTTATGARCTCTCTCTTTTGATTTCGACAAGTTTGATTCCCAACTRGGCARTATTTAGCGATTAATCATTTTTTACTGTTTCGTCGATCATTAAGTTATATATATATCAATTTATTTACGAGTTCACCATCTTTAATCTATAATGATATTCGTATTTGTAAATCTTTTTGTAATTATATATAATTATACTCGGCGACGATAACATTTAAAAATTGAAATAATTTTTTACCGAAAGAGGTAAGAAGCTCAAAARTTTAGGATTTCTGAGAATGAGAAAAAATTGTCTTATAATAACAACTTTTGGTGAGGTTTGTAACCACAAGTTCACCGTCCATCATTGTGGCTTGAATTCGATCCTAAATAAAGTAAATCCCAGGAATGACGCTACAAATTTAATGTGAGAAACTGCAAGTGCATAATTATTAAATCGATTGTGAGATAATAGTGAATGAGTTCGTCTTCATACGAGTTTGTTTTACCTTTAAATAGTTTTTGATGAATCAACTAAAAACTAAATTAACAAAGCATTAAGATCGAGTAAAAATAAATAACATAACTCGATATTTAAAGAATGAAACTAAATATTATTCACATATCATAAAATTTTTGATTTTTACATATAAACGGAATTAACTAAAGATCGCGATACGAATAAATATTAAAGCCATTATTAAACAYAAAAGTGAAAAAGTGAGTTGAAAGTCTGAAGAGCCCTAACCTCCTCTCTTCAATGCAAAAAAGTATGCAAAACCCTAGCTGGAACCTCCAAGAATTTGTTATTTGATCAAACAGACAAAACTTTGGTCTCCAATGACATTGTTTTACTGATTGGTCTTGTAGAGTTCCAGCACAAGCAATGATTATGATGATCAATCTATGAAGGAAAAAAAAAAAAAAAGGGTCAAGACTCGAGACTCAAGTCCCAGATCATATGATAGCTTCTTTATCTTCAATTGACCAAGAAATTTTACCATTTCTGAGGGATCATAATTAGTTAATTCAACGGTAAAAATTGCAAGATTTGGACCATTCTTAGGGAGGCAGTAAAACTTTGGATGCTAAAATGCTTAACACATTCTCTCAGACATGCTTCCAACGGATTCCAAAACCTAAAGAGACTTTAAAGGACACAAATTTCTAACCCTTTTTCCTCAAATTCTTTGAATATCTCTGTCTTTCCACACTTTTCAGTTCACCTTTTCATATCTCTCTTTTGCAGTTTTATCTTCACATGAAATTCTCTTTGAACGACCAAAGAGTACATATTTTAGCCCATATGGATCATGTCGGGTTGTGTATGCAACTCTCCAATCTCAATGGCTGGTTCTCTTTTTTAAGACCAAAGAGAGAGATAGAGACAGTCAGAGACAGACACCCGGGAAGCCCCCCCACCCCCCCAGTCTTAAGACTTTTCAAGAATGGTCTAAAGTGATCCTATGACTATTAGTTTTACCCACTGTTTGAGATCCGAGCTCTCCAGAGTGTCATTCACACACCCATCAGTCCATCTCATTTTTTTTAACCTTTCCTTATAGTGCTTCYTTTTGGTTTCTTTTTTTACTGCATGCTGCAAACCCAATGTAATGTCATATGAATTATGGTCTCTCTCTCTCTCTCTTTCTCAGAGATGGACTCACTGTATTTTTTGTGTAAAGAGGCCGGTGCATGTGTTTTTGTTCCTGTCTCTTGCATGATCATATACATATGTGTTTATCCTTGTGTCGTTGCTTGAGTTTGTCAATTTTACAAATACAATGTTCACCTCTTCTTTCATCACATTTTGTGCCTCTATTGTTTGTCTTTTTACCGAATTCGCTAATTATATATTATGGTGCTTTATAAATATGAACCAAAAATGAAAATTCTACTCTTTGGATCTATTTTTCATGTTATATATGTCTATAAGGGCAATAATGATTTTGAATTCAAGTGGGAAGGAGAGGAGTAGAAGAAATATAAGAAGTTTAAATACTTATATGAGGGTGGAATGCCATATGGGTCAATTTGATATAGAAATTTACAGACTCCACTGTCAATGGCTACTACAAAAAGCAAGGAACCTATTCCATGTTGACTCAGACAAGCATCGAACTGCTCTTCAACATGTATTTTAGTTGATACATCTCTATGTAGACTTTGCAGGCCAATTTTTTTTTTTTCATCTCTGCAACACTTAATGTTGGTTATTAGCGAATTCAGGTCACTGATGGTATCAGCCAAGTATCGATTAGTATCAATTTTACTAGATATAACAGCATAGTGCATATACTGAATTAAATTATAAACACGCTATAAATTATATTTAATGTCTTTTATTCAATAAGATCGTTTTTATAGGGTGTATCATATTTGTTATGAGACGCACTTGATATCGTCATGTATCAACCGTCAAAACGTTATTATAACTCAATTTAAAAAAAGATACAAAGTCACAATTTGAGCATTTTAACTCYTGGTAATATCACGATACTTGATCTTTAGAATGATTGGATAGTATAGAATGTGCAACGTGTCCAGTTGGATCAAAACTTCAGATTAACAATAATAACAATATTACTGAATTATTTTTACGTGACAACGTACGGAAAAACAAATGAAAAGAAAGAGTTGTTTACATTAAGATTATAGTTAGTATTTTGACATCTATATATGCAGGCATGTGCAATTAGAAGCCAACACTCCGGTCCGCCACCAGGACCGCCCCCAAACATACGCCGTATCTTCGGTGTCTCCGCCAAAACTGTCCACACAAAATATAAACAAGACCATAAGGGCACCCAATGATCCCGGTTTTCAATGGTTATCACATCCTAACAAGCAGTAGTAAAGTAATGAGCTTGAGTTGGCAAGCTATTTGTCTTATTTGTTTTTGTTGTAGGCTTTGGAGAAATGGTTAGGACCACAAAGGGGTCGTCGATGGAGGATGGGGAAAGAGATTAGAAATGGTTCAAGAATTAGGGGACTATTGTCTCTATTGGAAGAGTTGATGATTCTCAAAGCCATCTTAGGTTTRTTGTAATAGTCAAATGCACAAATCTCTTTATCGAAGTATTTTAATAAGTAGCTTTGGCAGCAAGTGTTCATCTACATGGTAAGAGTTAGGGATGTGTGTACACGTGAGTTCAGAACCTTCAGATTCTGCCGCTCCACCTTCAAATATATATGGTTATATTTTGTTACTCTTTCATAGGCTCATTAACTTTTAAATAAGAGTTTAATTGATAAATTAAGTGATGTTATAATAAATTGAATTAATAAGTTGAAAGTAAGCGAATTCGAGATGTACATTTTTATTCAAACTAAGGTGGAAATACGATGGATAGAAAGACTGAATTATTTTTATTTACATTTCACTAATTTTAAATAATCTATCCTTTATTGTGATTAGATGCAAAAGTAGATAGAAAATGTCTCATTTTAGTGTGCATTCTCCCCTCTAAACCTTAATATGTAGAAGTAGTATTTGATTATGTATAAGTTATCACATTGTTCCTAGTAAACTAACAAGATTAGTAGTAGAACTCATATCTCTTAGTTACTTCAGCACTGTATGATAAGTGGTGTTTTTCTTTTCTTTTTTTTTTTTCCTTAAGGAAAATTAATGACCTGATATGACTGAAATTATTTTTATTTCTTCGGGCTCCATGATTGCACATGATACCTAGATGGATAACTAGATGCAACCCGAGAATTCACATATAGCTTATAAGCTTATTCATAATAATTGAACTCATGAAACATTTTCTTTTTCCTTTTTGAAGCAACCCAGAAATGGCAACTCACTGGACTTGAAAGAGGCTCCAAAATTGAACCTTTCACCAACTTCAAATAAAGCAAACAAAAGCCCCAAGTGACTAAGAAACTTCAAAAGAAACAATCCACCCTTTCCTCTTTGTGTTATGAGCTAAGCAAATGAACCAAGTTAACTCAGTCAAAAAGGTTTTGAACTTGCAAAATTCTGAATAAAATTACTCATTGTCAATTCGTGAAATTCAAACAAATAAATTTGTGAATGAAAAGTTTTAAACAGTTATATGAGTTGTGTATTGTCAGTTAAACCTTATAAAAAAATATTTAGATGGACCTAATCATCATAGATCACATATATAAAGAATTTATTTATATATATTTTTAAAATATAACAAGTAAGGCAAATAATACAAGTAATTTGACTTGTAAAATTCGAATTTTAAATATTTTTTCCTTTGAGAAAAGTACAACATTTAAAATTTATGGGCTACAAAGCCCAACCCTATGACAATGTCCCAAAAGCTCATTGGGATGGGCCTACTTGTCCTTCTTCAAAACATCATCCACCAACAGAAAGAGTATAAGGGCCTTTTACAGTCTAAAAGGCCCATATCAGACTGAACTCGGGGCACAGCTGAGGTAACTTCTCGGAAGAACCTTAATGGGCTCCATCCCCATGCTCCATTTCATCATCATCAATATACTTTTCTTTTCTTGTTAGAGTGGATTGAATTGATTCGATTCAATCATGTTCAGGAACTAGTAAAATCTAGAACTACTATAAAAACCCACCAGATTATAGCTCATATGGCACTAAAACTCTCATCAATCGTATCATCCACAGCAGTTCGTCGCCGATTACCCCTAGTGGGCGCCTTCTGTGTTCTTAGCTTCGGTTTCTCCAATCTCTGCCCTTCTCTTTCTTTCTCTTCCAACACGGGTTGTGCTCAGTCTTTCCCCTTTGCCCCCCTCCTGAGGTAATTTCATCTGAATTATTTGTATGTATTAGGCAGCATTCACTTCTTGGTTATTGGAGAAGTTTTTATGCGGTGTTTAGAAGTATGTTTTGAGTTGAAAGCTATATTGGGTTCCGTTTTCAGATCAAAAGTTGGTGATCAGACTCGGGGTCGGAGAATTCATAGTAGTGCAAGAATGGAAGCTAACGCGAACACTGTTCCAAGCATCGTCGTCTATGTTACTGTTCCTAATAAGGAGGCAGGTTAGTCTCTTCCCTCTCATTTTTACAGTATGATTTAAATAATCATAATTATGCAAGTGATTTTCTGTAGTTCTAAGGAATTGATGGAGTTTAAAGAGGAAAGTGTGCATTGCATTTTGTATTTCGGCAGCTTGTTTGATGTAAAGATGATCTAATGTTAATTTTCGTTTTATTTGAGAAACAATGTATAATGTCTTTGTAGTTTCTCTGAAGAGCGTGTATGCCTCGCCAATTCTTGCTTGCAGAGAATGTAAAGACTGGTCAATGAAAAAATGTACSTCGAGTAGAATGTGGAAAATTGGCTRTGTTGGTGGTGGAGAAATTTCGAGCTTTATTAAGAACGTCTAAGGAGGGGAGAGGAACAAAATGAAAAAAGGAAAGAAGACTGCAAGGTTCATTGACAATATAGAATTGGAGCTAAGCAGTCTGGGAAATTAGGCCCTAATATTATCCCAAAATGTCTCAATAATAACAGAAAAAGTACAAAATTAGGGGGCCAAGTTTCTTTTACCTTAATTAATTCTTCACGATGATTTTCTTCTATTGTTAATTCCTCTTCACCTCATCCTCCTGGTTGCTCATCTCTGACTCGCAAGTAAAAGTGTCTCATCTATATTGCATGGGATTAAATRTATCAACTGAGGCTGGCATAATCACCAATCACCCTTTGCTTAGTATGAAACTGTTATAACTTTTTTTTCTTATTTMTACCTTCAAGAGCATTACCCATGACTGTTCTCAAAATGAAGTAAAAACTCGGGAGGCGGGTGGGGTAGGTGGAGGGCAAATGTAAGAAGATCAGAACAGGAATCCACATATTTTTTCAAAGGGAATTATACACCTTATGGGTAATATGTATGTACTTGTTCTTGTCAATGCAGGTAAGAAATTAGCAGACAGCATTGTCAAAGAAAGGCTTGCAGCATGTGTAAACCGAATACCAGGCATGGGCTTCATGTCTTTGAGCTTTCTTGTTTGTTTCATTTTTCTTTTGAAACTCTGCAATAAAATGCATGTTTAGTATGGCTCAACTGCAATGCTTTTGAGCCTAAAGTCCATGATTTATGCTTCTAAATCAACTTTCTTCAAGCATACGATGCTAAATTCCATGAATTTGGAATCAAGTTATGCAAATACTGATGAGATTGGTGATTCGTTATGGAATGTTCTAATTCAACTTCAAACTTATAGTTCGTACATGATTTTCAGTGTCCGAGATACTTGTTTCACATGAAAAGTAGAAGAGGTATGTCCAGTGATATAAAAATTGTAGTGTTAGTCCACCTTTACTTTCTCTGAAGTTTTTTGCTTTGAGACTTTTGCAATTTGGCTGCCTCACTTTGGTCGAAGCTGATAGTTATGAGCTATAACAGTTGATAGTATATGTAGTATCTTTTCTTTAAAGTTGGAGATTTTCATTTAAACTAGTGAATGAACCTTACACTTTGTCACACATGATTCCACTCTCTTCAGTACTTTCATCATGCGCTATATTCACTTTGCCCCAGCTTCTTCTTGCAGTAAAACCCAGTGAGACATAGCTTGTTTCTTATGCAATTTCTTATWGTCATTTAATTGTGGGGAAATAGTACTAGTATAGCTTGATAGACAAAAGTCAAACTTTAATAGGCAACCAAAACCAGCCTATGGTTAAGAAATTTTTTAGGAAACCAAGGAATCAGAAATCTTATAATGGGAGGCAAGATAAGAAAACACACACTAGAGTACAATGTTTTAAATTCCATTTTACTTTTCCTTCTTGTCTGTGGGGAGAGCATGCTGGGGCAAAAACTTATAACGGTTCCTGAACTTCTGTTTTGTTTTTTAGGAAACATTACACATTTTTAAATTTTGCGGGGCTGCCGCTACATATACCCCCCTTCCCCTGGCCCCTGTGGATCTACCTCTATGAGAAACTTTCCTTTCCTAGAAAAACACTAAAAACAGCTTATGTATGATGGATTTTTACATTGAAATTGAGCTATTTAACTGACACTGATGTAACTGATGAGTGGTTGGTTCTGATGTTCTCTTTCCACTAAAGTTTTTTTCTGGTGGTTCACAGGAGTGGAGTCTGTTTATGAGTGGAACGGAGAGGTAAGATGTTTATCTTAGCCATTGCAAGAAATCAAATAGACTGGTGTCCACAACAGATTGTTTTAAGGATTCTTAATCCATTATATGCATGAAGTGGTTTCTGAAAAGATGTTCTTTTATTATTGGTTGCAGATACAAACCGACTCGGAGGAACTGCTCATAATCAAGACCAGGGAATCCCTTTTGGAAGCTTTGACGGAGCACGTCAAGGCAAATCATGAATATGAGTATGCCATGCTTTATTTATTCATTTTTTCCCCCCCTAAATATCATTTATCCTTGTTCTTCCAACCCCATCCCCTTCCTCGAAATCGTAAATAGGTTCAGCAGATCTTATTGAATTGTAAGTTTGAATAGCTCATGACTTGATCACATTGAGGGGAAATATGGACATTCTTTTGATCCAWCTCATGTCCTAATACAAGTAAATATGTGTCGAGTCAGGAGCAAATATTTTAATTCATGCGCTCAAGCCACAGTATATAATACCCAAAGAAAAGTGGAACAAGGAAGATTTCTTAATAAGGGATGGACACGTATTTTGGTTTTGTCCTTATTGTTTATTTGCTTGTTTCATGAAGGGTGCCTGAAGTTATTTCCTTGCCCATAACTGGTGGCAACCTCCAGTATCTTGAATGGATCAAGAACAGCACAAGGTCCTAAAGTGGTTAAGCTCACCATCGCTCCGGCAGTCATGACAATGAACGATGAATCAAGATAAAATTTCCTCCTGTTGTAAATTTGAAATTAGAGACGTGTTGTGGATGCTCTTTAATTTGAACAGTAAGAACGCGTATATTGTAATGGGGCTCTAATTTGGTCTGCGTTGCTTTAAGCGTTTCATAGCTTATATACTTCTAATAAAGGCGAATATTTGGTGCCTGTATACGCAATTTTAGAAGTAGCAGTTTCTGTCGTCTTGATTCCATCCCAACTTACTGGAGGTTTATGGGACCCGGATGGCTGACTTGAAAAATTGTCTTAATTTACTCGACTGCGGCATCTCGTTGATTGTGTGGACTCTAGGTCTCGTCGATGGTCGATAGGTGAAGAAGTTTGCAGCTGGATATTTCTTTGTTTACTATGTCGTCAATTGATGGATCGAGATCTGGCATTAACACCCATAGTTACATTGCTTTGGCAATGTTCTATCTTATCAAGTTCGTCCTCTGGGAGATGTCTACATGCTTGGAACCATAAAGTAGCATCAAGCGGAGCATTACAACAAACCAAACAAACCATGGGACGCAGAGAAACCGGCTCTATGATAGAAAAATCACCCTGAACAGAAATTACTCCATGTTTTTCGTGGGTTTGAAGAACTTCCCGTTAGTTCCACATCATTATCCACATAGTCACTGTGCTCGCCTCTCGAACAAGTTCATATGTTACCAAGTGGAACCAGTCTAATCAAAAGATTGCACTATTGCCTGAATTCAATTAAAAAGAATAACACAAGAATTAAGTTTTGCGAGCCAAATAATTCTAAAACCTGAATTTGATTGTACAAAGTGTGCAACAAGCCTCCCACTAAATAAGCTTACCCGCACTAGAGAAACCCAAATTGCATAGCACCAACTCCTCAAAAGTAGGGAAATAGTATCATATAACACCGAATTGAACACTTATTAGTATTACATCTGCACACCCTAAAAGAATACAAAATTTTAATCCATGTAAACCACAAWAACACAAATATAAGTATTTTCCAAGCCATAGTGGAACCTTGGTGCCAGGCTGGTTGTGGTGGCTTATGTCAGCTATGTTCACTTAACCCTCTGAAAATTGATATTGATTGATGAGCTAGGGCAAAAATTAAAATAAAATAAAAGGAGAGATCCTCGGTCACACTAACCAAAACTGAATAAAAGATTGCAGCAGAATTGATTTCATTTGCATTAGTTCCATCCCAAATCACTATTATCCCAAAACTTGGATTAGTCTGAATAAGAAAGATATCATTCCATAGCCTGATAACCCGTTTCTTTTAAACAACACACTATTAGTCAGCACAAACAAATGACGTTCCAGCCCACCTCCTTGAGGAGACTTGACAAGCAGTTGGCCTACAGATCAAGGCTCGTCTAACTGATCCTGCATTATAAGAATGGAAACTCAGATAAGATTCCTAAAAGACCAAATGAGGATGTCAAAAGTAAATGCCCAAAACAAGGAACAGAAAGCAACAGGGACTTCAGGACAAGATCCCATCCACTACCTGAGCATCTGAAGTCCAGAGAGTGAGGTTATCCCTCAAAAGTTGCATGATGAGGGTGCTATCCTTGTAAGATTCTTCACCCAAAGTGTCCAACTCAGCTATGGCCTCCTCAAATGCCTGGATACAGAGGTATAAAAGAACCGAATGAGTCTTTTGCATCAAGAATGTTCAGAAACAAGATGTCACCCTACATTGTCATTTAATATTACAAATACAGCTGAAAAGACATGTAGTTACATCATATTTGGAACATTATGTGGGTAGCCAAACTTTACAAAAGGAACAAGGCAAAGACACTCTTCAAACTTAGAATTTGCAAGAATCTAAAGTACAACAACCATAATACAGCAAAGGCCAAGGAGCATAATGTCAAGGAAACATAGAGAGTCGAGAAAGCAGATTCCCTTAAAACAAGCCATTGCAAACATATCAGTAAGGCTACTAAAAACGAAAACCACTAACCCCTATCATCTGCATTCTAGATTGAAAGATATGGGGATAGTCCAGTTGTAATAATTGCACACGATAGATCTGAGAAACCATAGGAACAAGCTCCAATTGGAAGAAAATAGAGAAGACTTTTTCAAATATACAACTGACATGTCATTAATTAAGCGAAATAAAATGCTTGTAAGTATAACCAATGTAATTAACAAAATTTAGCGATGACGCAATCGCTCTAAATTACAGAAGTTGCAACATGCTTGTTACTAACAACAGAAAGAATGACATGAGGGGATACCATTGACACACTTATAACAAAAAAGGCATAAGAGGCAACAACCATTCACATAGTCATCCGCTCTCCTGCATCACGTTTAGGAGATATTTCACCATCAAGTCCAACCTATCACTTTCGGGAGATTTCTTACTCTTTAGTTTAAAATGATTTATCCCTCTTCAGAAAACAAAGTTTGCGATTCACAAATGTTCAGCAGAATAACCTAAAGCTGTGTACTTGACTACCCGGTTCATTTTGAACAAGTTCATTTCTTTTATTTGCGTTTCCTGGGATTTATCCTTCATCCAAAATGTTAAGATGAACAAACTAACCACAAAAACCACACTCTAAGCTAAGGATAAAAATTGCAACACAAACAAATTTAATAAAAACCCAATCCTTTTTAGAACCTTGCCCTGAAATCATCAACTTGCCTGCCAATTTCTCATTTACCCAAAGACCAAACTATTTCCTCAAGTTTAAAGAACATCAAGATAAGAAACTGATGGMTGGTAGGGAGAATAGCAATGAGCTAAAAATAAATTTTACATGTGACATATCAACAAGGATTCGGATATGGGAGTTACCTGTTTTGCCATACTACAGGCTTTGTCAGATGAGTTAAGAATCTCATAGTAGAATACTGAAAAGTTCAGTGCAAGTCCCAGCCTTATCGGATGCGTAGGAGGAAGATCTGCCAGAGCGATTTCCTTCAATCATAAAACAGCAACTAAATCAAGTTAGATGAACAGAGWGAAGATGAGAAAAAAAATCTCAATCTGAAACTGCAAAGAAAAATCTACTAGAAATCAGTTAACGGCAAATTTTTCAAGTCTCACAAGCAAATCAACAGAACAAATAATTTCTCCCAAAGAAAAAAAAAATGCACATATGAATCTCTTGTCGTTCCAAACTATGGAATAACAAATACGCGAAATTCCGCCTCACTGCATGTAGAGGGAAGAGACTCTGAAATCATCAATCAGATCTCAAATTAATTCTATACCTAAAATGCATTAGCAGACATAAACCCCCAGTAGGTCCAAAAAATTTCGGCGACTACCACGTACGCGCAAAATACAGGGAGACGGTATCACTGATTGGACAGTTGCCAAGAAAATCTCAACTCAAGTCTACATGTCTGCTGAGATGGTTTCAGTTATATGATTTGGAAATAAAAACTCGAGAATAAATCCTTAAACTCACTTGCCAAACAAATTCGTTTTATTCAAAAACTAAAAAGAGCGAAATCCCAAGTAAATGGAAATAAAATACAAATCATGTATACCTGAGCAGCCTTGTATGCGTTCATAGTATCATCAGCAGCCTCCTTACGCTCATCTCCAACTTTAAACTCAGCCAAATACCTATGGTAGTCCCCCTTCATCTTCAAGTAAAACACCTTAGACTCACTAGTTGTCGCAGACGGCACCAGATTCGAGTCAAGCAGCTTCAAAATCCCGGCGCAGACTTGAGTTAGTTCACTCTCAACCTTAGATCTGTAGTCCTTGACGAGAACCACGTGGTCGTCGTTCTTTCTGGACTCCTCTTTCTGCTCGATCGACGACACAATCCTCCAGGCAGCACGTAGCGAACCGATCACGTTCTTATAAGCCACCGAGAGCAGGTTGCGCTCCTCCACCGTCAACTCCGCGCTAGGAGTAGCGGTAAGCACGAGTTTGTCCATGAACTGCACCATCTCCTCGTAGCGCTCCGCCTGCTCTGCCAACTTCGCCATGTACACATACTGCTCTTGCGTGAGATTGTCTGGAACGGCGGCGAGAGTAGCCATTTGCACCTAGAGAGAGAGAGAAAGAGACTGAATGTTTTAGACAGAGAAAAAGCGGAAGGGGCGAAATTGTCTCGTGCGGTGAATTTTAAAGTATTTATATTTATAGTTTTTGTTGATTTTGACTAATGGAAAAAAAGGTGTCTGTATAGGGTCTGGTTGGTATTTAGATTTTGGTTTTCGTGTTCCTCTGTCAGCGTATTTTTTCATTCCTTGTAATCTGCAAATTCTTCGCCCAAATTACTGTCCTTATCTACTCTGCCTTTATTTCAACGGACATATTAATATCAAAATTAACTTACTATTCTGTAGGTATTTGCATAATTTCTCTCATGTTTTGCTCCGTATTTTGGCTCCTACTTTTTTGAGATAGCAAGGGGAGGGCAAGAAATTCATTTTAAATTGTAAATGATAATAATTTATTATAGCGAAATTAATCATATTAAAGTCTATGCTTAATGCGTTATTTTTTATTTTTTATAAATTATTAAATAAAAATAAACTTAAAATTCAAATAGTTGAATTTTATTTCTTTCTTGATAAAAATGTGGATATTAGATTGAACGTTTTTAAAAAATAATAATAATTATAATAAGAACCACGCTTGATAAAGATTTTAAAAATAAACTATTATGACACACGTCTTAAATATAACGATAAAAAATAAATCTAAAATATATTTAGTAAAATTTTCTAAACTCCTGACCTTTTAGTTGGTGGCTTAAGCACTAGTTGCTCAAGTAAACCTTCGTTGACAGATTGGATTAACTATTAGACAATGTTATATATATGTTTGAATTACTTTGACATGTTTATTGATATTTATCTCTCAAAAATAAATGCATAATTAACTAAATAATTAAACATCTTAAGTTTTTGCCATTTACTAGTATAATCTTTACTTGGTAGGACGCCTTTTACAAAAACTTAAAAGGAAGATTAATGAGAAAATTAAAATTATAGCAAACCATTCGTGTTGCATAATTGATTCATTAAATATAATTGTAGAAGTGTTCAACTTTGCAAAAGTTGCCTAGTGTCGCCTTTCTTCATAGGCATGATTAGACAACTCAATAGTTAATTCYAAATAATTAGTAAATAAATTAMTAAGTAAAAATAAGATTTTGTATGGTCATTAAAATTTATACCCTCGATTAATAATTTCTTTATATATTGTTATTAGTATCATTTGATATTTTATCGTGTCAATCTATGGACTTTTATCATTTTTAAATTACTATTTTAATCAACATAAAATAAGAGACCTTCAAATTCCTATTTTTTTAAGAAAATCTCTTCAAGCCTTATAATAATATTTAAGATGATATTCCAATCCCTTCCTAGCATTATGAAGGTTGTTTTATTTAGGTTGATTGGTAGGAGAGTTTAGGAATGATAAAAGTTAAATGGATAGGACCAAAGTTAAAGGATACTAATAATAACACCATACAATTACTTAATACAGGTATGGATATGGAATGTAATATTGCCTTCTATTTGCATGTCAATTTTTAAATTTTATTTTTCAAAAGCATTTTTATTTTGAATGGTTGTTCTCAAATTTGTTAAAAATGCATTCGTTTTTGTCATTTTTTAAAATAAAAAATTAAAAAACATGTTAAGTTTAGAATTTGACAAAAAAATATATATATATTTTGCTAAATCAATACATCTACTTGTAAATTATTTTTAAGTACTCATTTGATTGTCAAGAATTATGTAGCGAGAAATTGATCCTATTTCTCATTATTAAAGTCGACATTTGGAGAATTACTTTACTACTCTCCTTTTTCTTCTCGATGACTAAACCCTTCTCTAACAAACTCTCATGCATTTTTTTAAAGAAAAACATCTAAATTTTTCGCCAAAAGATCCTTGGCTCCAATACATCATAAGTAAATTCATATTCATGATTTAGTTCCTTTTATATTTGAAATCAAAATATTAATTATATGAAATAGGATATTGATTTTTATAATTCATCATAATATTTTGAAGTAAAAAATATGTCTTATCTTCTTTAAAATTTTATTTTTTAATAATCTTTTCATTGTCTAGCAAAATTATGATAGTTATATACTTAATGCACATAAACTTACGATTAAGTCTTCATATTTTAATAATATTTAAAAATAGTAATTTAATATGGTATAGTCTAAGACTCCATTAATATTGAAATTATTATATTCATTAGATTAATTTATACAATTTGATACAAATAATATTTATCAATTATATATTTTTAGAACTAGTTCTTATCGGAGATTATGATAAATAACTTATCGCGTATATTTCAAAGAAAAAAGTTTCAATTCAAATGAAAAATTATAAATAAATGAAAAAAATGAAAAATTAATCATTGATCTTAACCCTAAACGGCACCTTAAACCTTTCCRTCATCTCCCAAGCGCTGCCTCCGAATTTCAACGCAGGGAACAATCTTTTTCTTTCCAAAAAGAACAAAAGATAAAGCGAAAATGAAAATTTGCTGTTGACTCGAGGGGCAATTACGGCATTTTGATCGTAGAGAGTCGTTCTGGGAGTATCGCCAGCCGCAATTGGCTTCTTTTTCGGAGTTGGAGCCGTTAGAGACGTCAGCTGCACAACGCTTCTAGATCCCCAAACTTCACCTCTCAGGCGGCGCTCGACGACATGAATTGCCCTAATGGTACGATGTTCTTCTCCTTTCGACTATGATTTTACTTGTTTTTCTTTTTCTCTTTTTGGTTTGAATCCATGCTAAGCTTCTATCAGAGTCTTCGAGTGTTTCCTTTGGGTTCGGTACAATTTGTTTGTTGTTACATATATTTTTCTTGTATCAGTTTGGAGAGCTTAAAATGGTCGAAGTAGGAACCTCAGGATTTGGTGCAGAAATTACTTGACATTGGTACAACAAATTATGAAGTCCAATGCTGTTTTTTCCACTAAAAGGGTTGTCGGGAAATCCTTTTTTTGCCTTCTTTTTTTTTTAATTTTTCTTTTTTGGGTATGCGGACCTTGGAATTTGGTGAAGAAATGGAAATGTGGAATCGGTAGAAAAWTTATTTCTTAAGTGGTTTCTTTTGGGGGAGGATAGGAAGGAAAATGAATAATCAAAGCAAGGAAACAATGGCTTCAATTATTAGCCTGAACTAGCATTTTTGAGCTATAATTCTAAACAAATTCTTCATATTTTGGTTTTGTGCGAGAATAAATTTGKAAAGGTCACTTTCTATATATTAGAATATTCAGGATCCKAATGGGGTCTTAGTTTCTTCAATGGATACGATCTTTTGTGATAAACATACACATAAATGATTATGTTGCTTTATAGTTGGTAGTTTTCATTCTTGAATGAGAAGAGTATATAGGATCCTGAATTTTTTTTTGAGAAACTTGAGATTGAATTTGCTGGTGAGATGTGTGCTCAAAATTAGCTGTATTCGTATTGCTTTTGTTTGATGTTAAACATTCTCTCTTTCCCCTGTTTTGACTGTTAAGAAGTCAATAGGATATCTAAAATACTGCACCTTTGTTCTCTGCTTGCGTGTGTGAGTGTGCCCCTCTTTCTTCGATGTGCTTAATGAACAAGTTTTTGCAGGTGGTATCTAATTCTACATGAATATGAACTTCTGTAACACATCTAAAATTGTGTCTGCATTCAATGAAAGTTGTTCATAGGAYGCGCTGTTTTTCCTCCTCGTCTGAGTCCCCACTATCTTCAATCCAATGGATCTCTCCTCTTCAGAATTTCAAACCCCAAAATCCAGATTCTCCTGTGAAAACATCAGACGCCACCAGTGGAGTAACAAGAAAAGGCAAGTTTATATCACATGAGTATGTCATCAACTTGATAAATCGTGAAAGAGATCCTGAACATGTGCTAGAAATTTTTAATAAGGTCTCAGATCAAAAGGGTTTTAACCATAACAACTCCACCTATGCTGTTATTCTCCATAAGCTTGCTCACTGCAAGAAATTTGGATTTATTGACAGAATTCTTCATCAAATGTCCTATGAAACTTGTAAGTTCCATGAGGGTATATTCATCAACCTCATGAAGCATTTCTCAAAATCACATCTGCACAAAAAGGTGTTAGATATGTTCAATGCAATCCAACCAATTGTCCGTSAAAAGCCTTCTCTTAAAGCCATCAGCACATGTCTTAATCTCTTGGTTGAGGCAGATCAGATTGATCTGGCAAGGACGTTTCTCTTGAATTCCCAGAAAAACCTCCATTTGAAGCCAAATACATGCATTTTCAACATCCTGGTTAAATACCACTGCAGGAAAGGAGATCTTGAATCTGCAATTGAAGTGGTGAACGAGATGAAGTCATCTAAAGTATCTTATCCTAATCTTATCACCTATTCAACACTGATGAATGGTTTCTGTAGATGTGGAAGACTAGAAGAAGCAATCAAAGTGTTTGAGGAGATGGTTTCAAAAGATCAGATATTACCGGATGCATTAACTTATAATGTTCTAATAGATGGGTTTTGTCGTGGGGGGAAAGTTGATAGAGCTAAGAAGATAATGGAATTCATGAAGAAAAATGGGTGCAAACCAAATGTGGTTAACTACTCAGCCCTAATGAATGGGCTTTGTAAGGAAGGAAGACTAGAAGATGCAATGGAGATATTTAATGGGATGAAGGCTGCTGGTATGCAACTCGATAAAGTTGGCTATACAACTTTAATAGATTACTTGTGCAAGGCAAGTAGAGTTGATGAAGCTATGGAGTTGCTCAAAGAGATGAAAGGAACAGAATGCAGAGCTGATGTGGTGACTTTTAATGTTATACTTGGAGGACTCTGCAGAAGGTGTAGATTTGATGAGGCACTCAATTTGCTTGAGAGGTTGCCTTGGGATGGTGTCTTTTTAAACAGGGCAAGTTATCGGATTGTGTTGAATTCCTTGTGCAAGGAAGCTGAACTAGATAAGGCTACAGAGTTGCTAGGTCTTATGTTGGCTAGGAGAGTTCTGCCGCATTTTGCCACTTCAAATGAGTTACTGGTTTCTCTTTGTGAAGCTGGAAAGGCAGCCACTGCAGCTCTTATGTTATTTGGGTTGGTTGAGTTGGGTTTTAAACCAGAGCCTCATACATGGAGTCTGTTAGTTGATGTGTTTTGTAGAGAGAGAAAGCTATTGCCTTCATTTCAATTGCTTGACGAGTTAATTATGCACAATTTGTGAACCCTGGTCATCTATTAACCATTTAAGTGCATTGGCTCTTGGGGAGGACACTGACAAACAAATGTATAGACTAAGGTCTATCCAAGCATATTATCCTGATAGTAAAGGTAAGTCAGCATCATATGCTTGCTATTGCAAGTTTATACTCTTAAGACTTCCTTTTCCCAAGTAGATAACCTGYTTTTCCTATGCTMCTGCGAAGAAATGACTATCAATGTCAAATCAGGACCACTAAATATACTGAAAGAAGTCACAAGATAATGTCTATTTCTCTTTATTTCAAATTACCAGTTAGATTAATATTTGAATATTCTATAGGGACCACAAGCCATGAAGAATGTAAACAATTTGCAGTTTAAAAGGATGGAACTGCCTCTTCAAGGATGTAAGCTGCTGCAGTTTCTCTTGTCGATTTTGGAGCAACGTCATCAAGTTCACGGGCTAAAAGGACTGATAAGAGTCATTTTGGAGCTTCAAATCTTGGAATTCTGATAATTCTAGAAGATGGTGGGATCTGCGAGTCAACTCTTGGTTGTGAAAAAAGAGAGGACCTAACCTGGCCATGGATGATGTGATCTACCTCTTTAGAAGACAATTGCAACGAGAAGTTAATTACGATATTTTTGGTTACAGGTGAAGCTCATTAAAATACAGCAGGATGCCAGGATCTAAATACTGCAGCTAAGATATCTTGCTCACGAGCAAGTTTTTTCATAGATGCTGCTTTTTACCAAGCCGCTTCAAGACTGCTTATTTGGCAATGTGAGTGGGACAAAATACTTGCTAGAGGCTTCCAGTGCACTTCTTTTCCCACCTGTAGATGGTAGAAGGAAGTCTTTCGGTTATTCAAGCAGGCTGATGTTTCATGAGTCTTGTAAATGAGAGAAGTTTCTATAAAATGCGCCACAGATGAGATCTTTAAATTGTTTTTATCAACTTCGCTGGTATTATTTGCCATTTGTTCTGCATCTGTTCTGGAAAAATTGAAAGAAGCATATCTAACAAACAGCAAGGACTAGCCCCTATGCATTCATGAACCCGTCTTATAAGTTTTTGGCTTCTTCCACTAGACTAATATCTTATATAGCATTCACACTTATGGACGGATAAGGATCACTCTAAACGCAACACCCAACGCCGTTTTATAGCTGCACACTGTACATCAATATAACAGATTACAACAAACAAATATGAAGGAAGCAATGACTGAACTCTGCAGATAGCTCCAAAGCAAGAATTATGATAGCTCCAATGCATTAGCTGGACAAAATGATAGCTCCATCTATTCCATATTTCATTTMCAATYACCAGCAGGCAAGTATTTGATATTATGATACACAAAAAAATCTTTGCAGGCAAGAGGCTCCTGAATATCTCGCACCAGAACCACCCAAAAGGAAGGGAGTTTAGAGGGARTGCCAATAAAAGTGGCTTTGTCATTTTCCATTTGTGTACAAGCTGCTACTTGCAAGTATCCATCCTACTACATGCAAACTGCTATATCCAACAGTGGGGTTGTAGTCCCACCAAAAGCCTGCTGCAGCGAAGAGTGATTTCCTGATGCACCTCTGACCWCTGAGGATATATTGTTTCATATTTAGTTTTACCAAATCGAATGCTTCATACCCAGCCCATTGCATGTCAAAATGAGACCCTTGTAACGGTTAAGATAGTCCTGCATTCAATAAGAGCAAAGGATGGGAAGAAGAACTTAGGACCAAAGCTAAACAAAATAGACATTGAACGCAGAAGGATTAAGACAATGTAGAGAATCCTTACAATTAAGTTATAATCATAAGCATGCAGCATTCCCTTCTGGTCATATTCATGCCTCTTTACAGGATCACTTAGAACTGTCCATATCAGTAGAACATTCAACGTCAGTGATAAATTTATTATCTAATAATTCTAACTGCTTATATGAGTGAGAGAGAGAGAGAGAGAGAGAGAGAGAGAGAGAATAACAGAGAATTAAATGGAAAAACTTGATCCAGACTATTATCGAAGCCATGCAGTCAAGATTGACCCATACCCTAGAGATGGATGTGGAATTTGAAGTATGAAGGGCAAAAGATATTCTATGCGAGCAATGAAGGTGAAGTAGCACAATCAGACCTATTCAATGAACATGAAAGAAGATGAATGACAAGTATCCAACATAAAAGAGACTACATGAAATCTTTTACTCAACTCTTCGAGTTTGGCAGCATGAATCTAATTTCTCAAATTAGCTCATATTTATGCCAATTCTTTTGTAGCATATAAGCTATCATGTCCTCCAACACCTCTCTCCCCCTTCCGCTTTAAGTTACTTTTAAGTCTTCTTCTTTCATAGTCTTTAAACCATCAAATAAATCAGTTACATTCTTTTTGTTTTTTTGTATCTCCATGTGAGCAAGTTTTATCCCAACTCTCCAGAACCATGAACAATAATAATATAAGAAAACCGAAGTTCCTCTTAAAAGATCTGCAGTTATGAACAAAGACAAGTAATAATACAACATTCTCACATCTCATCACTACCAACATTTAAATTTGAGTAAATGCAATTTAATCTTCCCCCAGCTTAGAACATTACAGAATTCTAATGCAGCAGCCACATATTCCTTTGCCCAAGTTGAAACTGTATTTTTCTTAGCTCCAGCATAAGGTAGAAGCGTAGATCCACATTATGCTTTCTTTTATTTTTTCCTTCATCGGAAAAACCACAAAAGAGATAAAAATGGGGAGAAAACGGATGGTATCAAGAATCCTAGTATATCAAACACAGGAAAAGAGACCCTATCTTTCTCCAACATGCCCTCCCAAAATCGTATCTCAACAGGTGCATAGAAACTACAACCTGATTTAGAATATGTATTTGAWAGAAAGAAACAGAACAACTTTAATAAGACCACTTGCAGAACATGGTGATGATACCCAAGTTYGACCTGCCGAGCATCGAACTTCAAGAACTAGGATTCAATCTTTCTATTTTTCAACATCTACCAAGCTAGCAGTTAGTTTTACAGGATGAAGGAATGAAGTTCATACAATCAGCTACACAGCAAAACAATAGATAGAACTTCTCTCAGCTTGTTCAAATGAGATCGTATTCAGCATCAAGATAATTGAGACACTCCGATATGTTTCATATATTAAAACAAAGAACTATTGTACATCAAATTTTTAGGCTCATTCATGGGTTCTAAATATCAACTAAATTCTGTTTCAGGGGTTTCCATTATTGTAATCAAGAAGGCATCCCTTCTTAAGGGATGTACTTTCTTTTCCTTTTTAATCAATATAGCCAGATAATTCRTTGAAAATAGAGACGGCCTATGAGAACGTACCACATGAGTATCTTCTCTAGTGGCCCTTTTCCAACCTCTTTTTCAGGGCGTTTCAGATGACTATAATTCTTATTCATATGTTATGCTCATAGAGAAACTGAACTTTCTCCTGATCCACTRCATTCGAAAGAGACGGTAAACCCAAGTCTGCAATTAATATCTAGTACAAAATAAGCATTTATTTAAGAGTAACTTTCYTTTTTTGGCCATAGTGTCAGATGTATTACTGATCAGACAATTCTCCCCACCTCTTTTTGAGAACTGAAATTTAGAGAAATGGGTGGATATTCCTACACCTTCATGSTAATTCCTCTCGATTTGATGTCCCTTTGATGCTAACAAGGTAGAAATGTGCATATCACTAATTCTGTAATCGACATTCTTCAGAATTTGTTTCCACACTAACTCTTGCGCTAGCAACGTATTTATAATGTTTTGTGTGCTCCATTAACAAATGTCACAATGAGATAAAATACATGAGCCCATGCTGCAGCACTGAATAGACAGTTCATCTTGAAGAGACTAGCTGCAAACTTTACTCGACATGAACATAAGGAAGTCAAATCAAAACTATTAACAAGTAAATTCAGCACTCCCCTTAAAAGTTCAAATAGGCATAAACAAACAAGTTCATGTAATAACTCTTGGAACTAATTTCAACAAAAATATCTGAGTTAAATAAAAAGTTTTTCTTTGGGCAGGAGCACCCTCATTGATTCCTTTATGCAAGCAATAAAAGTTTTTCCTATGCAAGCTATACTTCCAAGTCTGAGGATGTTGCCTCATAAGGGAGGAAAAGAAAAGGTTAGTAGTACTAGAGTTACTAATCAACAATCAAATCACAGAACCCAAAACCTATCCAACGAATTAYGAGAAAAGCTGCCAATGAAAGAGCCAGAAAATGGAGGGACGGGTATTAAGAGATAATTTTACCTTGATAAGCCTCGTTAATCTCCTGGAATCTCGAAGTAGCACTGTCCTGGTCTTTTTGCTTATCGGGATGCCATTTCTGTCCATAAAGCAACCCAAAATTGAACCCAAAAGCAAATAGAACAACGTTAACACAGCCAACCTCAAAATTCATCACCAAAAAAAATCATCAAACTCAAAGCTTGAGACTTTTCTTCAGAAAAGCAAAAACCTAGTGACAATGAGGAAAAGAGAAAAACCAGAAATTAATAAAAGGTAAAGCAAGTGCTAACCAAAGCTAGACGGATGTAATTGGACCGAATAGTATCTTCTGTGGCATCATAGTCCACTTCCAATATCCTGTAATAATCCTGCAGCATAGCATATCAAACTCAAAATTAAATTAAATATAATCCATCCAAAAACCCAAAAAATTCAAAAAAAAAAAAAGATAAAAGACAGAAACCAATAAACACTTGAAAATACCTTAGGCTTCGATAAAACAGAAAAGAAATCGAAATTGAGATAAGAATCTTCTTGATTCTGTTCCTGCTGTTCTCCAAATTCTTCTTCTTCTTCTTCTGATTCTTCATTCAGCTGCCGCTGCTGTTCTTCAATATGGTTGCTCCACTCATCCCACCTCATGCTTTTTCTTTTACCTTTCGAATGTACTTAGAACTTGGCAAGAAATTTATATGTGGGGAAGAAAAGGGATAGCGGAGGAGATGGGTCTTTCTATATTTTCTTGCAGCCGTGAGAATCAGCGGAGAAAAACAGTTGTGTAATCGATAATTAATAATCTGATCTTAATTGAGGTAATTTGATTCTGATGTGGGCTTAGAATCTCCGCATTTCAGGCTTCTTGCAAATTAAAACAAAATTTCAGGWAATAAATAGCATTTCTTAACTTCCTTCCCTACAAAATAATAATAAATAAATAAGAAATTTTTTATTTTTTTTCAAGGTAAGAGAATCGTGCCACGTAGCCTTCGTCTCATATGCTGCGATTTGTCTCATCGTACCGACCAAATTTAAATATTCACGATAAAAATACTAACGAAGTGGCTTTAACTTGAGCATTATATGTTGATAAGCATAATATACCTTTTTTTCAATTTTAACCTCATCATTTTTAGGACATTTCACTCTATCTCTACCTAACCTAAAAATACAATAAAAAAATAAAAACTTGAATTTCCCACCCAATTAAAAAAAATCTACCATAAAATATGTTAAATTTTCAATTATATCTTATATTCTTTACTTTATTCTTAAATTTATTGAAATTTTTCAGAAAATTTGGATGAAAGATAGGATTTTGTCTCAAGTGGTCATTGCTTTAGCCAACGCCACCACGGTCAAAAACCACATTAGAGTGGTGATTTTCAAACACTGCTAGGTTAATAAGGCATTTTAAAAATTTAATATCTTATATAAATTGTTACGTAGATTAGTAATTTAAAGTAAAGTATAGGATTTGATTATTATTTATAGTATCGTGTTAAAAGGATTTTGAATTAAATCTTTCACCAAATAGAAGTCAGATTTTATAGACGCAACTCAAATCGAGCTCGAATTAATTGAATAGTCTAATAAATTTTTTTTTTTGTTTCTTTAAGCTTAAATCAAATAAATTAAATTTGAAAGAATAATAATAATAATAAAAAAGAAGATCGTTGCAGCCTTGCAGGTGTTTAACCCCAAGATTCGAGTATATCCCCAAGTTTAGTCCATTATTAGGATTGGAAACTTTATTTATATAAAAGTCTATATATATATATATAGACACTAAATGTGTTTAAATGGTGAATTTCATATATAACAATTGAATATTTAATTTATAATGGAGTAAATTATATTAAATCTATTCAGAAAATAAAAAGGCATTTTAAAGATATTAATGGTCCATCACGAAATTTCTCATTTTTTAAATTTTCAACGAGATTCATATTTACATCCTAAAAAATATTATAAAGCGAGATATGCTGCACGAATCCGGTGTTTGATCCACTTGGGACTACTTGACGTGGTTGGAAACACTTGGCAATACATTGACCTCTGAACGGGAGCGGGCTAGTGTGGATTCTAGTGGGCTCTCAGCCCATCTGTGTGTATTTGGGCTTTGAACATAGTCTTTTCTCGTTCAGCTTTATTTTATTTATTTTATTATCTTGATACTCGGATCTTAAATTACAAATTAAGAAAATTTATTTTATTTAAATTTGTCTGTTTAAGGATTCTTCTTTAACCCAAACTTGAGAAGAACATTTGGAATTGTGGGTAAAGCTTTTCCAGCTTCATATGCTTTTTTTTCATCTTATTATTAGCTCTGATAAAGTAAAGGTAAATCAATATTGAGATATTTAGATCTTAAAAAGTGATTATTAATTAAATATGAATACACCTTTTCCAAAATAAATAAATATGAATCACTGCTCATTATTAAATGATGATAAAATAAAATGGAGGAATTTTTCGATTATACTGGTATTTTTATAATTTAAATATCATTCTAAAACCGAATACAAATGCACACTATTGAATTTGTTTTTGAGCACTATGAACCCAGCAACATCGAGTTGTTGGATTTTGATAATCTTATTGAAGTTGCCTAATCGTCAATATTATCAACCCAATTGTCTGTGGTGGACTGAACCCAAACGGCAATATTATAAAGTGTTCAAAAATCTTCCATGTTACAAATTCTTCGTTGATCCAAGCTAAGTAAATGAATGTAAAGTTGTAGAAAGAAATTGGTCAAACCATGAAAAGAAGATTCAAAGATCTACCATGTCAGGTCCTCTCTGCATCATCGAATCCTCGTAAGCAAACCCATGAATCTATCCCTTTTGGATGGGAGAGTTGAGTGGTTTAAATCATTACTTGCCATTAGAACTCAATTTGACGAACGAATAAGTTGTATATAGTTGTTGATTCAAGTATGATGATGAGGAATTCCATGGGAGGAATGAGGCGAAATTTTAGTAGTTGAGAATATAAGGATACTTAATTTCTAATCTCTGCTGCTGTCATAGTTGAGAGTATCTAAAGAGAGGCAAAAAACACATAAAAGATTGAAGAGGTGGTCCAAAAGTGAGATGGTCGCCGACGATTTATGCATGATATTTTTAGCTTGAAGCGGCAGCAATGGCAATGGCATGTCTGGGGTGGCGGCAGCAGCGGCGAGGGAGGAAAAAATAATGTATAGTTAGTTGACGATGTTGCCTTTCATTGTTTGACTTCATTAGGTTGACTCTGATTTGGATGGAAAAAATTAACATAAGGAGTAAATTAATATTCTTTGTCAAAAGTAATCTTTAATTACAAAAATTAAAATATGAGACCCTTAATTAATATTTTGTAATATTTCCAAAGACTTTTTTAAAATCCACCCATTTTGATAATGGGCTCGTGACGTGATCGAGCAATACTCTGAATCTCTCAARATTTGGGCCTTCTAAGTTTTGCCCACAAGTATCACACAAAACTCTAGTCCGATCCATCTGGCAACTTTAATTTTCTTTTTGCCCTTTTCCTTATTTGATGGTTTTTTAATACTCTATTCGTTCAAAATAATTATTAATGAGAAGTACAATAAGAAAAAATGACATATAATATATTTTTAATTTCTTAAAATGACAAGTAATTTGAAATAAAATATAATTGTTTGAATGAATAATTTTTTGAAATAGAGGGAATATCGGTCAAAATAGCTTTGTGAATTTAGTTTAATAACAACTACTAATTTGGGACGTTGGTAGGCAGACTGCTAAGTTAAAGTGAAGCGTTGAGTTTGTCGAGCTGTTGGATTGATCTAATAATTAAAGTTAATGCTATTTTTGCTACTGTATTAGTGTTTGGGATTTGTCTCGACTAATTTAACTCGTTCCTCAATCGAATTTTTCATAGAACGCAAAATTCTCGACATATTTTTTGCCATAKGCATAGCTCAAATTCGAACTTCTAATTAAGGGTAATCGAGCTCCTTTTACTTACCTCAAACCTTATTGATATCACTTTGCTATTGTAACTTTACATTTGGATTGAGGGATTAGAATTTAGAAACGAGACAGGCTTAGAAGTTTGGATTTATTTTGTTGGGTGGAAAGGAATGAAATGGAGGAGAAATTAGGGATTTAGTTTTGTTAAACTAGTCCAACTTGATTTCTAGTTAGAACTGTAAATTAAGGAGTAAAGAGAGCAACTTAAAGATACTTTTTTTGTAAAGCCCATAATGTACTTATTTTATGATATTAATATTTTACGTGAAATTACGAAATTAAAAATATAAACTAATAGTTTTCTAAAATAATAAATAGTTAATCTTCTCATTGAGCTTCGATGAATAATGCATCTAATTAAATGATAAATTTTTTTAATACAATAAAAGAAATATTTGAATCGAACTTAACATATTTATTTGATAAAAATATCACAAATTAAACTATCAATAGCTCAATGTTCTCTTCTATTTTCTTTAAACCAACATGAAAATTCATTAATTCATAGGCCTCTCAGCCTCTGCAAGTTGCGGCACATCTGGGGGTGCATAATTCACCCAAATTATACAGCAAGGCATACACCATACCTGCCGGCTGATTCGCAATTCTAGGAGTAAAAATAAAGCCCGGACAATCTGGTTCAGAAGCACTCTCCTTAATGAAACCATAAGTGCCCAAGGGGAGACAGACTAGGTTGGTAGACTAGAGTTTCAGCACTGTAGCCTGGCAGTCCGACTCCACCACCAATACAGGCAACATCAGCAGCTCCGCTAACAGTAAGCCATGCAGAATACCTTCAAGCTCCCCATGTTCATCACATGCCTTCGCTAAAATTCCCTCGATCAGCCTCTTGTCATCCCGTGCAATAGCTCCCACCCCACACACCACCCTGTTTCTATTTCGTGTTCACGTTTACCTTAAAAAGAATAGCATCCGCAGCCTCCAGGACTGAGCAATCAACGCTGTTCCAGTTTCCGCATGATATGACTCTTATTCYGAGCATGATAAAAAATATGGAACATTGTTTTGCCTTAATTTGTTGCACCAATGATCACAAATTATGAGATTYTTTTGTTTATTTATCTTTCCATATTTATCACGACTCTTTCTTTTGGTGAAGATATATTGGTATTTTCTTTTAAAAAAATTTCGCTCCTTTATAAGAGTAAATTTATAACGGGTTAATACAAGGCTTTTATCATATATATTCCTTTACATGATTATCTCTAAATGATAATTTGATGTTAATTTTATTATGTTTGTATAATTCAATTGATGCTACTTCTTACTTTCACCATCAACTCCATGTTATTTCCATATTCCAGCAGGTGCAATCAAATGCTAGTATAAAAGAAAATATATGTCATTTATATCTATTTGGTGAGATTAATTAGGACTTAATTCGAATTATGTTCGTAAAATTTGACTTTTATTCGAATAAAGATTTTGACTTTAAAATAATCAAGTCAGACTTTGCTTTAATTGATGACCTACTAATAAACCTGAACTATTGGATTTATAATCATTTAGTTGCAAATTGCAAATCCATGCAAATCACTCCATTTCCAAAAATATAAGTTATTATGAAATTTATATTTTTTGATAAATGGGAAAAAATAAAAAGGAAAAATCGTACGTCAAATTGCTCCACCAGAATCAACACAAGAATATCAGGGCGGAAGAAGCCGTCAATGAATACGATCACCCATCGCAGAAGACAAACCCCCCTGAAATAAACAAAAAGGTCAAAAACCCATTTTCCCCAACAACACCTGACAAGTTGAAGCCGCTCTGTAATTGACGTAAAACTCACTCCCGGCCACGAGCCACACGAGAATCACCTCCCTATTCACGAAAAATTGTAAAAAAATCTCTCAAGAGCTACCAAACTTCGACAATTAATCGTTGAAGCCAGCCTTTATATATCAAATTCGTCGGCATAGTCAACTTCTCTAACTCCATGGCCTAAAGCTGTAGCAGTATATAACGTTGTCTTCAACGATTTCTTGTGTTATTGATCGTCATGGCTTCATCACTCTCAGCCATCTGTTTCAACCCTCAGAAAGTCACTCCAAAATCCACTCAAATCCTTCCTTCTTCAGCCCCATCTGGATTGCAGAAGACCACAGTTTCATTTCAGAACAAGTCAAGCAAATTCCAAGTGCAGGCGGTGGCGCGTGAAGTCCATCCGCCGCTCTCCAAGTCAACTGACGACGTCGTGACCGCTTCGCCATCGTCACTGTCGAAGACGGGAAAGTCCTTAGAAAAAGACGGGAAGGCTTTATGGCAGAGATATGTGGACTGGTTATACCAGCACAAAGAGTTGGGTCTGTACTTGGACGTAAGCCGGGTTGGATTTACCGACGAGTTTTTTCAAGAAATGGAGCCTCGATTGCAGAAAGCTTTCAAGGACATGGAGGATCTCGAGAAAGGCGCGATTGCAAACCCTGATGAAGGGAGAATGGTGGGCCATTATTGGTTGAGAAGTCCACACCTTGCACCTAATAGTTTCCTCAGGTTGCAGATTGAAAATACCCTTGAAGCTGTTTGCCAGTTTGCAAACGATGTCATCAGCGGTAAGGTCAGTTTGTTTTTAATAATTTCCCCCCTTTCATATTGGGTAAATATCATAGTGGTAGTAGGTTTTTAGTTTTTAGTTATTTTCCCAAATGATCATTCACAAGCCTGTTAACTGGATCTTTCAGCAGGTGTAATCTGAGCTTCAGATGAACTTTTGCAGTTTGAAGGAAATATTGGTCAAGACTCAGAGTCTTTTTCTTTTGCATCCAACAATCAATTGGACATTTATTTCTGAATGTTTTAATTTTGTCTGAGTTGAATCGAGTGAATAAATTTCTTCCGTGTGGAGAGCAGGACTCGAGTGGGAAGTTTCACAATTTTGAAGGCGCAGATTCGTATTGAACATGCAAATTGATTATAGTGGACAATTGTAAATCCCCCCCCAATATTGAAAAGACAGGATAATCCTTGCTGTTTCCATTTGATAGACAATGGTAGAATCAGCGTGATTGAGAGTACCTCGTAGCATTCGTTTAATACTATAAAATACTTTCACATTGTAATGACAATCTCATTTGGGTGCTATTGTGGTCCTTTTTAACTTCTGTAGAAAATTTATGCTGATCATTTAATATGGTGAAAAGAATGTGTATCTCTAGCATTTCCTTTTTAGTCTCTGAAAATTTGATGTTCTGAATGCAGATTAAGCCTCCTTCTTCACCAGCTGGCCGATTTACACAAATTCTT
Source organism: Rhazya stricta (assembly GCA_001752375.1). Taxonomy (NCBI): domain Eukaryota; kingdom Viridiplantae; phylum Streptophyta; class Magnoliopsida; order Gentianales; family Apocynaceae; genus Rhazya; species Rhazya stricta. Next base: position 4,201,426 of record MEJB01000017.1, read on the forward strand.
TCTGTTGGAATTGGTGGTTCAGCTCTTGGACCGCAATTTGTGGCTGAGGCATTGGCTCCGGATAATCCTCCTCTCAAGGTAATGAATTGTATAGTAGCTGAATATGGTTTCTTTAATTCTTTTCATCAAGTTTTCTACATTATAAGTCTGTTTGTAGGAAAATTCATTTAAAATTTCTTACAAGACAACTCAGAGTTAAGAATGCTGAGAGTTATATACTTTCTATTACTAATTACCTTTTACGGTCGACAATTCCTCATAGCTCCTCATAAAACTGCTGATTATATACTTCCATGGATCTAAAGATGTTTTCATTCTTTGGGCAGATAAGATTTATTGACAATACAGATCCAGCCGGCATTGATCATCAAATTGCTCAGCTTGGTCCAGAGTTGGCATCTACACTTGTTATTGTGATTTCAAAGGTAAGCACGGAACTACTTGTCCTTCAGTTCACTCCCTTCTAGTAATTTAGCCTTTTATTCTCGGTTGTTTGACACATTTACTGCTCTTTTGCTTAGAGTGGAGGCACTCCGGAAACTAGAAATGGTTTGTTGGAAGTCCAGAAAGCCTTCCGTGAAGCTGGTCTCGAGTTTGCAAAACAGGTTTTGATCTCAGGTTCTTCTTTCTGATTCTGTTTGTTTCCCACCTAGAAGTGGAAATTATTGGGAGCATTTTCCACAAGAGTGACAGAGAGTAGGTATGGTTGTGAATAACCTGTTATTAGATTTGGTTCTACATATAAAGAATCTTGATCACTTTGTACTCTAGTGCGCTTAAAATTTTAACCATATCTTGCAATGTTTTTGAGAAATATCAATCATGAAGTACCTCAAAATATTTAACTGTGTGTTGTAGGTTTGCAATGTGAGCACAGATAACTTAGCCACTGAAGATCGCACATACTCAATTGTTTAGGTCAAATCATGAATTTTCTTGGCACTAGATCTTAAGATGCTAAGTTGAACTTGCTATCTCCACACCACTGAACATCTCTCTGCCATATGCTACTCAATCCCTCATGCATATTAGGGTCCCTAAAAGTATATCTAACCACAAAGAAAATTTGATAATAGATGTTTATCATTTAATAAGACAGTTAAAATTGTAGAAACACAATCAATTAAATAGAATCATATTTTCTGTAACTTGAAATATATTTAGCTCGGATACTGTAAGGCTCCCTTCAATAATTTGGGAGAAAAAAATTCACCTTCTATTTCTCTTTACAATCACAATTTAGTGCTAAACTTGATTGAATTTTGACTTAGTGTAATTGTTTCAGAAATGCTACTGTTTAGTTCATCGATACAGTTGTTGCAGTCGTACATTCAAATTTCCTGTTTGTTAAAAAAATAAAAGTTTTATGAGTCTGGTTAGGTATTAATAACATAGTGGCCCTTCACTTATTTGATGAGTTCATAGCATTTCGTCCTTGGGGGTAATGGACACCCTAATGTGAAATATGGAGGCTTATATGGATGTGAACATTTCTAGTATAATGAAGTATGACTTGTCCCATGCTCCCACTTGTTTTCAGGGTGTTGCAATTACTCAAGAAGATTCATTACTTGATAACACTGCAAGAATTGAAAGGTGGATAGCTAGATTCCCGATGTTTGACTGGGTTGGTGGTAGAACTTCTGAAATGTCTGCTGTTGGTTTACTTCCAGCTGCATTACAGGTTGAACTTGAACTTTTGTACATCTTTCATTTTATTGAACTTATGGACTCTCTCTAAAAGTATTGAGAAATACTCTTCTCACTTCAGGGCATTGACATAAAGGAAATGCTTGCTGGTGCAGCATTGATGGATGAAGCAAATAGGACCACTGTGGTAAGCTCATTATTTTGAAAAAAATGAGTCACCTTGATTTTTTAATTAATTTTCTATTTAAAATTTGTCATAGATTCATCCCGTATGTCCTGATTTTTGTTTAGATAAAAAACAACCCTGCTGCTTTGCTAGCTTTATGTTGGTACTGGGCTACTGATGGAATTGGATCCAAGGTTTGTCTCGCATTGGCATTGTTGAGAATCTTTTCCTATCTAGTTATTGTGTTTCATAAACATAACAGTTATGCCGTGATTCATGTATGCCACAGGATATGGTTGTTCTTCCCTACAAGGACAGCCTGTTATTGTTTAGTAGATATTTGCAGCAGCTGGTCATGGAATCTCTTGGCAAGGAGTTTGATCTAAATGGAAATCGGGTATGTTAAACCACATACATAAGTTGTCTCTTCCTTCTATATTATAATTGCATCTAAATATTTGTCTTCCTTTTCTGATCGACTTGAGAGCTCCTTAGTAGCTTATACATGGTACTTTGTTCTGTTATTAAGTGAAAATTTTTAAATCCAAGCAAAGCATGAATTTTGAGGTTAATCGTAGTCCGAGAACTTGCTTGAGGGAGCATATTGATAGTTGCTGTTTTGCTGCCTGTTTGCTGCCTAATTGTTCACATTATGCACACAACATTTGTTGAAGAGGCCACAAAGCATCAGGGCTTAAACTTGACATGTTATATGTCCACAATGTCAGATATACAACGTCTGCAATTGAATTGAATCAAGTGCTCTTTAATGTAGTGCCATCTTTTTCATATTCTGTATGCAACAACAGTTTTTTACTTTGAAGTATTTTTCCAGAAAGATAGTGTCTTAGTGGCCCTTTCGCTTTATTCACTCAGGTGAATCAGGGGATCACTGTCTATGGAAATAAAGGGAGCACAGATCAGCATGCGTAAGTCTTCATTCTGGTTTTTGAAATTTATAGTTAATGTGATGAAAGTAGCATGTGCTCATTATTAGTCTTTAAATATATTCACTTGCAGTTATATCCAACAGCTTAGGGAGGGTGTGCATAATTTCTTTGTGACCTTTATTGAAGTCTTACGCGACAGACCACCTGGTCATGATTGGGAACTTGAACCAGGGGTAACCTGTGGTGACTATCTTTTTGGAATGTTACAGGTTGGTTGTCTCTTTTACCACCCTTCTTGTTTGAGGCAATGTGCAATGCATGTAATTCCAAAGTGAACTGTAAATTAGAACTACAACATAGAGCCATGTCCATCAAGAATTACTAGATGGCTTCTTTTACTTCTTGTTTATCAGTAATTATTGGGTTGAGATTTTATTTTTCTCTTTCTGAAGCTGATCTGGGCTCTTACAGGGAACAAGGTCAGCTCTGTATGCTAATGACCGTGAGTCAATTAGTGTCACTGTGCAAGAAGTGACACCTAGGTCTGTTGGGGCTCTAGTAGCACTTTATGAGAGAGCAGTTGGGATATATGCCTCACTTGTTAACATTAATGCATACCACCAACCTGGTAATACATTTTCTTCAAACAGAAGTTGATCTGGAACTGAATTTAGGACTTTCTTGTGGCTACTTATAGCTTTGGGGCTAAGTTAAACTTTCTCTCTGACTAGGTGTGGAAGCTGGCAAAAAAGCGGCAGGAGAAGTTCTAGCTCTACAGAAGCGTGTCCTTGCAGTACTTAATGAAGCCAGGTATGCTGATAATTCTGCTACTGGTATAGTATCATGGAAGCATGATGCGTCTACTCCTTGAGAATTTTTGCTTGTTTGGATGAAGCTTGATGTGAACCAGAATAAAATAGAATTCAAACCGATAGGGAAAACTGGACCTCTCAACCTATTCAGAGATTTAGCAAAAAGTTACTTCTTTTTTTTTAAGGCGTGTAGTTAGTTTGGATATATTCCGACTTGTAAACCTTGATGAATATAAGAATGTAGTTTGAAATGCAGGGGATGATGATTTATCTTCGCAAGTCATGAATTTATTCTCTTTGAGTTAGATTGAAAAATGACTATGGTATTTTATTAACTTTTTAGCTGTAAAGAACCTGTTGAACCTTTAACACTTGAAGAAGTAGCTGAACGTTGTCATGCAGAGGATGATGTGAGTACCCTCGCCCCTTCTTGCTTGATGCTAATGTGTTTCGTTTACTTTTACAAATATGCTCTAAGCCTTAAATGATTTTGTCCTTGTGGTGGCAGATTGAGATGATCTATAAGATCATTGCTCACATGGCTGCCAATGACAGAGCCCTTATCGCGGAAGGTAGTTGTGGTTCACCTCGAAGCATCAAAGTTTTCCTGGGGGAGTGTAATGTAGATGAGTTGTACGACTAAATTGGCCCTTGACATACTTTCATCCTATTTCTACTTGCCCCTAAGAACCCTTAATTGCCAATCAATTGTTTCTGACCACAAGTTTTCATGGTTATTGGTTGCTGAAATACTGGTTTTTGCCAAGAAATAAAAGAAAATAAAAAAGATCTTGTTTTCATTTGGAAGTAGAATTTCTTTTCAGTGCCTCATGTCCATAGTTTTATTGGAAATTGCCCCATCCACGAAGTACAACTCAAGAGATGCTGGAAGATTCTGGTGGCCTATGCATCAAACGTTGTTGCTTTCAGCCAGAGAGAGAGAAAACAGATTCTTAAAGGATTTTCTTTTGCGTCTTCCTGGAGATTTGAGATTCTTGAAATGAATGTTCTTATTGTCTTCTGGTAAATCTTGAATTAGACTTGTCTAATTTTGTGGTCCTCAATTGAAACCTCTTGTCTTGTCTGGGCTACCTATGTTTTGGCAGTTGGTCGCATAACCTAAACCTAGACTATATGCTAATGTCAGCTGACCCTTGGCAGCCGTGCTGCTAGTCCTCCTTTGCTCCACAAGGGTAGTCCTCTTGATCAGCATTGGTTGTTGATAGGATGATTAAGATACAAAAGGTATATATATCTAGAATATTCTCCAATGGTACAAAAGTACATAGGTTATGATTAAGAGAACCCTTTTTACTAAACTCGATTTATAGAATGATTGTGAAAGCTTTAATTTTGAATTGGCTAGACAAAATCATTATCTTATTTAACCTCCAAATTTGAAACTCACAAAAAGTAGTATATAATAGTGGTGCCATTTGCTGCAATCAACAAACTCGCGTCCTGTTACTTAAATAGCTATGCGTACTCGGACATTTACGCTTTACTTGTATAATTAATTAAGGGTTACAGGAGGGAACAGCAATGTCACTTTCACACAGTTTGAAACGGCYAAGGCAATAGCTGTATGTATCCATAGATTATCCTTTATTTGGCTCGTGGCAATTGGCATTCTCCTTATCAACAAGGCATCCTAGGAGAATTGTAAATTTTGAAAGCTAAAACTTATACTATTTGGGATATGTTAGTCAACAAGAGTCTCTCTGTCATCGGCACTCAATGTTTTCTCCATTTCTTCGTCATTCTTTTTAACCTCACGAACCCCAATTGTATGATTTGACTGTCTGATATTAAATTTAATAGCATTTTCATTTTTATAGCTTTGGAATATAGTTTGCAACATCAATCAATTTAAGGGTAAAAAAAAAAAAAAAAACACTCACTCAATTTTCTAAAACAACATATTTATTAATACATAAAGATTTTTTATATGTGACTGCATTTTGAAATCGAAAAAGTATAAAATTAACTAATAATGAATGATAAGTCGGCGTCGATAACCTAGAAAACCACAGTAAAAACAGATTTATCAAGAACGCAAGGCATAGTTGCCATTGTCATTCTCATTCAAATGCAGATTGTGAAGTACTTTGGGTGGACTTATCATGGGACCCCTTCAGGCCGAAACAAAAAATTTTCAAATTAAAAACGTAGCATAAAAGAATACAAAAGCGCTAGTTGGTCTGGGGGCCCACTTCAGCATGTGACTGATTCTTGCAGAAGCGGGAAAACAGACATGTGTGCGAGCGACCATAGTAAAAGCGTTCCCACTTCAACGTTCGACTCCTTTCTGTTTCATTAAACTTTAATTTGAGCTATAATATCGGACCCCACTTCCGCCACGTCGGCCTCCCCTATTACGTGCTCTTAATTTTCGGAGTCAAATTACACATTTAAACCTCTTTAATAATTTAATTTCGTAAAACATCGTACTCTTACAACAACATTAAACGCAATAAACGACATCGTGTGCCTSAAACAATTCGAAAAAGATGAGTTTTTTCCTTTTTATTTTTCTTTATTTTTTCAAGAACGGTAGAATTTAGCAGCAGCAGCAACGCAGTAAAGRACKCTGAGAAGCTTGCAGTGCAGAAGAGCTTTCTCTCTCTCTCTCTGGGTGCTTATCAGAAAATAGGGCTTTGGTTGGCACTCACATTAGTTTCAAAATCTTCTTCTTTTAGTCTCTTTCGAGGTTGATTTTGCTGCGTCTCGCTACTGTCTTTCTAGATCAAATTCTTTGTTTATGGTGAGTGGATATAGTGTGTGAGTTTTGTTAGATTTTGTACATTTGCTGTTTATGTATGATATTTTACAAATTTTGATTGTTTGTTTGCTTCTTGTAGAATTTTTTGTTTTATTTGTTGTTTTTCTGGTTGGATTCAGGTGATTGATTGGGGAGAGGTGAGGAGATAAGTATGTTTACTGAAGGTCTTGATAGCAATGCCCTTAAGTGGGTTAGAGAGGTCAGTTTTCTCAAATACAGTTAGGCATTCATCATTGTTTRCGTTTTCAGAAACTATGAGAAAACCGGATACGTACTCTGTCTTTGTTTACTTTTGGCAATGAATTCTGATGTATAATTTTTCCCTTCTAAAAGTCTTT
>MEJB01000017.1:4208463-4219400 GCA_001752375.1 Rhazya stricta
TCAGGGTTCTGCTAATCAGAGGACAGAAGTCCCCTACTCTGTCACAAACCAGAGGCCTAGAGTTGATCCTCTCTCCAGTATAAGAAATGGAGGACGAAATGTTCGGCTGCCTCCWCCTTCAAAGTTTCGTAGCGGTCACTTGTCGGGTGTTATTCCAGTGTCCAGGGTCATCCCTGGCGATTTAGATGAAAGTGGGTCAGCTTCTGACAATGATATGAGCACAGATTCAGAGGAGATATATGGCGGAAGATATTCCCTTGACTCATCACCGCAGGATGATAGAGTTCCCAGCAGTACCACTGCTTCAAGATACCACAATCCTCTGCAAAGGCGTGCACCACAATATGCTAGTGACAGTATGTATTCTGATGATATTAGTTCATCAAGGGAAACACTTGGGAGAGGCCGCGGATATGTGACAGAAAGACTGTCGAGGATTTCTAACCGACATCCTGTTGGAAGCAGTGTCTATACAGAGGATGAATCCTCTGATTCTGCTGCTAGCTCTGAGTTCTCTACCACTCAAGTGGGGAGCATTAATGGGACTATACCACCTGCTAGGACTTATGTGTCCGAGGGGTATGCTTCCAGTGTACCCTCGAGATTGAATACAGAAAATGGCATACACGAGGTACTCAAATGGGTTTTCTGATTTCTATTAATTTTTGAAACTCTGTTTCACATGTTCCATTTCAGTTATACYCTTAACAACAGAATAGCATGTCTAAGGGAAGTCCCGTGTATTTCATAATAATATTCTGGCAAATGTTTGATATCAGGTAGTGCCCTGATTCTTCGTAGAAAWTTTTTMTGCTTGATGTYCTTTATGTGTCTCAAGACCATAATTCAAGARGAAGCTTCGCTTGTGTTATTTGTTAAATCATCTTACATTCACCATTATTACTGTATACTTTGTTTATGCAATCTGTGGGATTATGTAGTCTTGCTATCCTAAGCAGCTCCTTTGCAGGATGTTACAGCAAGAAACTTGCAGAACCAAAAGTTCTCTGATGATGATATTCCAAGTGCTCCCCCATTCTGTGGTTGTGGGGGGGAAATTAAGCCTGACAAAGAGAAAAYTCCAGCCTCGAAAGTGGAACATGAATCTTCGCTGGCTGCTGAGAAAAGCAATTTAGAGAGTGTGTCTCCAAGTATAAGTGCACAGGATAATATCACTAAGGGCACTTGTGACTCTGTAAGGTTTGTATAACCTATTGATATATATTTTGGCAAGGAAAGTTGGCTTTTGTAGCTATTGTCTCCCGGTTACTTGTATTCTTTCAAAAAGAAACATTGATAATTCCATTTTCCCCATTGAAAGTGACTATTTTACTCATCTTTCTCTCTAGGACTGCTCCATGTGGAGAAAATGGTGTGCCCTCAATTTCTTATCCTGCTCGACTTCCCACATTTCATGCCAGGTTTATTTTACCTCCAAAGATGTGGAATACCAATTGAAATTGTGTTTCATATTCTGACCTCTACTTATTCTGTCAATTGAATCCAGTGCACTTGGACCCTGGCATGCTGTAATAGCTTATGATGCATGTGTGCGGCTTTGCCTTCATGCTTGGGCAAAGGGTTGCATGGAAGCTCCAATGTTTCTGGAAAATGAATGTGCTCTGCTGCGAAATGCATTCAAGTTAGCATTTTATTTTCTACTGTTTCAATTTTCACTAATGCAGTTATTTCGAAATAAATGATTATCAATAAATGCTCTTGGGATAGATTATTCTTGTCTAAGTCAAGGAATTTCTTGTTTGTTTCATTGTTAAGAAGGGAATTCATGCAGATGAAGGCGCGTCTTTTTAACTTAATGATTGAAGTAAATGATGGTTGTCCTTGATCTAATCTAATTCATTTACCATGTCCAAATTACCTGAAGTTCRTTTTTCTTATTTTCTGGAGATATATTTGTGTGTAAGTTCTTTCCCAGGATGTATAGTCTCAAACAACCTCCGACCTTGAAGTCTATAACCTTTAAAAAGCTGTTTCTGTCAATAACCTCTGGATAAGATTCTATATTTTGATACCGTTTGGCAACTGCAAAGATGACACTAGACAGTTTTGAGCTTTTCATAGATTTGAGGGAATGCAGTTCAGAGTTTGCTTTCTTATTTCCATTAAGTAGAAACTTATTCCTGAAACTATTTGTTCTGCTTGGAGGGAAACAAAAAGAAGAGGAGAAATTCTGTTTATTTTATTTCAGATATCACAACATGCTATATTAGTCTCTTCTTTTGTATTCCTTTTGTCATCTCAGCTTATCAGTACTTTTGTGGTCTTATGATCTTTACGTAAGCTACAGAATGTTCATTGCTTGCGGTTACATTATTTGAACTGTAGATCTTTCTATTTACAATATCTATCTTATAGTTTGCAGCAAGTGCTATTGCAATCAGAGGAGGAATTAATGTCAAAGCYGACTTCTGAGCTTCCTACAGATGGTGCTGCTCCTAAGCCTAAGAAAATGGTTGGGAAGATGAAAGTCCAAGGTCATTTTCTGAAATGAGATTTGTTAATCCACTCCAAATATGTAAACAGTTACTTTGACATTCTATTTTTCTGCAGTAAGGAAGGTGAAATTGGCCGTGGACCCACCTACAGGATGCAGTATTTCATCCCTCAAATTACCAAAAATAAAGGTTGAATCAATTCGGTATCACATGTCCAATCTGCGATCAACAATTTCTTCTGGATGCCGAGCGGTTCGCAAAGTCCCTTTTGCACCTCGTGTGCCTGCAAATGGTTCTTTTTCACGCCAGAGCCTGGCATATGTCCAAGCTAGCTCCCGATATATAAAACAAGTTTCTGGGCTCCTAAAAGTGGGTGTAACAACTTTAAGGAGCAGTTCATCTTCTTATGAAGCTGTTCAAGGTGCAGTAACATTTCTTCGAGGAGTTCTTATTATTTAACTYCTTCAAACCATTGGTGCTTATGTCTGACAGTCGTTAACATGTGAAATCTTTGCTGCTTGCCGCATCTTCTGAATCTGCATAGCTTAATTCCATTTGAACATTTCGCATTTCAGATGCTAATTAGCATGTGATTTAGTCAAGTTTCTTTCTGTTGTATCAGAATGTAGTTTCTCTCTATTTATTGTCATCTGATTTGAAACATCGAATATGTCCATTCAAATGGTATTAATCTAGAATAAAAACATAAAACATAGCCAGAATATTTTATGATTTTTCTATCTAGAATGATCTGGCATGAAGATGTTGATCAATCTGGTTCATCAAATCCTAGTCAAGCATGATGTAGAAACCTAACTCTTGTTGTCATGCATGTTYTTAGAAACGTATTCCTGTTTGTTGCGACTCAAAAGTTCCACAGAAGAGGACATTATCAGGATGCAGCCTGGATCTGGCGAAACCTATGTATTGTATGTGCTTCTCAATTTCTTTATCCCCTTTTCTGACCTGCTGCTTAAGTATTGTATTGACAACTTGACAGCTTTCCAGATGGCCTAGGGGATGATCTAATTGTTGAAGTCCAAGATTCCAAGGGGAAGCAGTATGGCCGGGTACTTGCTCAAGTAGCAACTATTGCAGAAGATCCGGTGAAGTAGACTAAATCCATTTAGATACTCCTATTGAGTTGCTGTTAGGAGTTGCTTTTTTATGAGGCTTACGTTACAAGAATATTTGCAGGGAGATAAGCTACGGTGGTGGTCCATTTATCGTGAGCCAGAGCATGAGCTTGTTGGCAGAGTGCAGCTCTTTATTAACTATTCAACGAATGTAGATGAGAATAATCTTAAGGTTAGCTATTCCCATAATAATTAACACTATTGGCGTTGCTATTTCTGAGTATATGTCTTTGAATTTGAACCAAATTTTGATGTTTAATATCTCATTATGAACTCCTACCAATTTTTTCTTTTCATTTACCTTTTTATTTTGAAGTAAAAATGCATGAAACTATAAGGTGTCTGTCAACAGTGAACATACTAACAACGAAAGAAAATAAATAAAAAATGAATGAACAAAAGGCTCATACTGTTTTAATATCCTTCGTTCGTTGGTAAAGAAAATAAATAAAAAATGAATGAACAAAAGGCTCATACTGTTTTAATGTCCTTCGTTCGTTGGTCCACTACACCGTAAATCTATAGCTATCAAGTTGTACTTGGATTTGGGGACTGCCATCTGACACTGCTGTTTGTCTTACTTCGACAGTGTGGCTCAGTTGCAGAGACAGTAGCTTATGACCTGGTCCTAGAAGTTGCAATGAAAATTCAACATTTCCAACAAAGGAATTTGTTGCTGCATGGTCCATGGAAGTGGTTACTGACAGAATTCGCATCATATTTTGGGGTTTCTGATGCATACACGAAACTTAGGTAAAGGGAAATTGATTGATTGGCTGCTGCAATGTTCAATACTAGTTAACTTACAACCCAGTTGTTTCTTTTTTTTTTTTTTTTTTTTTCTGGTCATTTCATTCCATTTGATTGTCACTTGTGATAGGCTACTGTTCCATTTCAAGTTTTCTTTTAAGAACATTTTTTTTGCTGAAAATTTTTAGGTACCTTGCTTATGTCATGGATGTGGCAACACCTACGGCAGACTGTCTGACTCTGGTATATGATTTACTTATGCCCGTATTGATGAAGGGACATAGTAGAACCACACTAAGTCATCAAGAGGTAATGCTATATTTTACTGTTGTTGAATGTTATTATGCTCAGTTCCTTGTGCTTAATATTGTCTCTATCCATTGTCTTAGGTTTGAGTTAATTTATCTATAGCTGATTTCTTCTGATGCTCTTTCACATTGTTGGCCACTTGCTCCAGAATCGGATTTTGGGGGAGATTGAGGATCAACTTGAACAGATCTTTGCTCTTGTTTTTGAAAATTACAAGTCCTTGGATGAATCATCTCCTTCAGGGATTATGGATGTTTTCAGACCTGCTACTGGAAGTGCAGCACCTGTGCTAAATCCAGCTGTTAAATTATACTCGCTTCTTCATGATATATTGTCGCCCGAGGCACAGAACAAACTGTATAGCTACTTCCAGGCATGGGAAACTGAGAAACTTAAGATGCTCTTCTTTTATGTCCTTTTGTTTTTAACTTGCATTTACAGGTTTGAAAATTGCTTCAGGCTGCTGCAAAAAAGAGATCAAGAAGACACTTGACTGAGACAGATGAATATGTTAGTGGCAACAATGAAGGGATTCTGATGGACGCTGTTAATGTTTCTACTGCTTATCAGAAAATGAAATCACTTTGCTTGAATATCAGAAATGAAATTTTTACGGATATAGAGATTCACAATCAAGATGTCCTTCCTAGGTATAACTAATTGAAACTTTACTAGTATCTTGCATATCTTAACAACAACATGAACTTGCCTGCATCATTGTTGAATTTTTTGCTTTAAGCTAATAGGGGTTTGGATGTGTTTATTATGATTTCTTTTTTTCTGCTGCACAAGGCTCATATTTCCCCCCCTTCCCACCCAAACCCCAACCAAATTAGGAAAAGATAAGGTAGAAGAAGAAGAAAAGAAAGAGAGCTAGTCCCTCAATTTTAATTTCTTAAAGTGCCTCATTCAGAAATATTGCATCAAAAAGGTTGGGTCAAATCCTCTTCTCTTTGCTGCCCTGCTAAGAGAGCTAAATGTCAAGAGAAAAGCACTAATCTATGTGATTAAAAAATGAAAGCATCAATTTCTGAAGAAGCTTAAGCCATGCTACTACGGAAGTTCTTAAATTGTTTTCTTGTTGACCCACCCTTTTCCAAGAACTAAGAAGATGGAAAAACACCAATCGATATCAGTGTTTTAGTTAATTTTTATTATCTATATGGAAGTTTGAGTTATTTTACCCAAAACACAGTACTGTATGACATAATTTTTGTGCATATTGTCTGTTTAGTGATATGCTGCATTTTATTTTTCTTTTGCATATTATTTAGTTTATAAATAAAATACTAGTCACATTGCAAAAGATTTAGTTCGCATGCATGTATGTTTGATGGCTTTAGCTAGAGTTGAGCTAAATTGGAGCATGCATGTATAATATTCTTGGTGCTTGTCCATTTGAATATTCTAAAGAAGAAATATCTGGGCAACTGCTTTGCATTGCATCAGATAGTCTTTGACAATTTTCCTACTATGACTTTTGATAAGATAAATCATACTGTCAGTCCCACAAAGTCCAATAAATTGTATTTCAAATGATTGGATTGGCTACACGAGAAGAGTAAAATTAAAGGTTTATCATCTGCCTTATCTCCTCTAATCCACAAGCACACTGCAAAGACCTGCAGGCCGTCCAATATGAATTGGTTCTGCATTTACCATTATTCCTCTTCAAATTTCACATATGCAGAACTTAGACATTTGCTTATGTTCCTTTGTTTTGCAGCTTCTTAGACTTGCCAAACCTTTCTGCAGCTATATATAGTGCAGAACTTTGTGGTAGGCTGCGTGCCTTCCTTATTGCATGCCCTCCGGCTGGCCCTTCACCCCCTGTAACAGAACTTGTCATCGCAACAGCTGATTTTCAGAGGGATCTTGTCAGCTGGAATATCAAGTAYATATTTCCTGWAATACATAATTATTCACTCAGTTTTATATCCTTTTGACTGATCGAATTATTTTTTCCTAGACCTGTCAAAGGAGGGGTTGATGCAAAGGAGTTGTTCCATTTGTATATTCTTATCTGGATAGAAGATAAGCGACTTGCTCTGCTTGAGTCATGCAGGRTGGACAAGGTAGGCATAAAAAGTCATASACTATAAAATGTTCATGTCAAAATATTTTTGTTTCTTACATGATATTTGGATAAAATGTTTCAAGCTTTAGATATTAGCATGTTCTRATGTACAAGCCAGGTGCTTAAAAGCTGCCTTRTGTTTTCTTGTTGCCTASTTGGAGAAAATTTCAGCTATTATACCTAGCATATATACTTTCCTCAAGGCATMAGGATATTGCTCTATTTTGCATGGACACTTGAGGGAAAGTAGAATTTAATGTATATATAAATTATTTGCATCTTCCTATGTGATCCCCATCATACTTGGTTGATCTATTTTTCATTAAAATCCCCTATTGGAGGTTTTGTAAACCTTTTATAGCCATCTTACCTGGCTGGTTTATCTTCTATCCCCATTGGTGGTCAGTTTAATTCATTATCTCGCAGGTGAAATGGTCTGGGGTTAGGACACAGCACTCAACTACGCCATTCATTGATGACATGTATGATCGTCTGAAAGAAACATTGAATGATTATGAGGTCATCATTTGTCGGTGGCCGGAGTACACATTTGTTTTGGAGAATGTATGTACTGATCTCTGTTCTTCTTTAGGCTTGCTTAATTCTTATGTCACTACATATGATCTTGGGCTATTTATCTAAATATTTTCAACTTTCTTTTGGGAATGGAATCACGGAATATGCGTTTTGCAGTAGCTTGGTATTTCTGCTGAAGCTTGCAGTCCATCTTAGCTRCCCTGTAACTCATTGCTGAAAATTTATTTAAAAAATATAAAGCTTGCGCCTCCGGATGGGAGGATGTTGATGGAGTCATTATTGGTTTTCCTTTTCCTGATGTGTTGGATGGATGGTTTTCTTTCCTTTCCTTTCGGGTTTGTGAAGTAATGAAAGTGGGATATTGAGAGTAGCCTWGCCTTTTAGTATGAGGTTCCAATGCATGCTAGAGGAATGGAAATGGCCTTGCTGTCAATAAGAAATTCTGTATTTGCTGTTCCACCTTCCTTCATTATTTATCAAGATAATCTGTCATAACTTGTGTCTGTAATCAATTTTGAAAAGGCTGTAGCTGATATTGAGAAGGCAATTGTTGATGCCTTGGAAAAGCAATATGCTGATGTCTTGTCTCCGCTAAAGGAAAACTTGGCACCCAAGAAATTTGGCCTCAAATATATGCAAAAGCTTACCAAAAGATCTGCATGCGCTTATGTGGTTCCTGATGAGGTGAGGTTATTTGCCTAATGAAGTTGTTCAGTCAGGAAATATGTTTTTGTCTGAAATAACTTTTCTTTCACCAGCTTGGCATTCTTTTGAACTCAATGAAGAGAATGCTTGATATCCTGCGCCCGAAGATAGAACAGCAATTGAAGTCATGGGGTTCATGCATCCCTGATAGAGGGAACACAGCACCTGGAGAGCGTTTAAGTGAAGTAACTGTAATGCTTAGAGCCAAGTTCAGAAATTATTTGCAAGCCGTTGTCGAGAAGCTTGCGGAAAATGTGAGTAGCCTTAAGCTTGCGTTTATCCACTTGTCTTATCAGTGAACTTTTATTTAACTGACCACCTTATTTATAATGATGTCAAMGTCTGAACTWTGGAARCTTGTTAAGCTGTTTTGATTGTTATTGGAGAATTTTTATAGCCCAGACTGTGWAAACAAAAACCTTAATGTGGAGCTCCTAGGGTGCAATTATCTTGACCACGTTGAAATATCTGGTGATTAAAAAGGAATTCAGCAAATCAGCTTTAGATGATAGCTAGGAGCCTGGTTTATATCTGAGCCTGACAATCATATGCAAGTTATTTACTCAAATGACATTGGATCTTTATCTGTAAACGGAGAAAAGAGAAGAGAAAAGGGTAGTGCTTCATCCCACCATTTTCTCATCTCCTTTGTGGTAACAATCTAGTACAAGGTAAAGAAGTTTCTCTGGTAAAAAGCAAGGAACTCTTACCATCTATAAACAGCTACATAAGAAGTGAAAAGCATTCCATGTTAATAGTTGATTAAACTGTCGCACCTCTGTTCCAACATGCGAACCTGTTATTTGCTATGCCATAGTTAGACTGACCCATGTAGCCCTTTCTTTGACTTCATGTCCAATAGATGTTTCATGTACTCTCTACTTCTTTGGGTTAGAAGAAATGTCTCTGATCCAAAGTAAATATAAATTGTTGCTTTATCTTTTTGGTTGGCTTCCAGACGAAGTTACAGGGCAGTACAAAGTTGAAGAAAATTTTACAGGAATCTAAGGACACTGTCATTGAGTCAGATATAAGGAGTAGGATGCAACCTCTCAAAGACCAGGTTGCAAGCACAATTAGCCATCTGCATTCCATTTTTGAGTTGCATGTATTCATTGCATGTTGTCGAGGCTACTGGGATAAAATGGGACAGGTAATTTAATTGACCTGGATATTTATAAATATTCGCTTCTACTTGCAAACTGTTTTATCCAGCTGAAATTTTATTTTGCTGTAGGATGTTCTGAGCTTCTTAGAAAGCAGGAAAGAGAATAGAGCATGGTACAAGGGTTCTCGGATTGCTGTATCAGTAAGTAGCATATTTTTCTTATGGAACTTCTAGGTGGTTATTTAAACTAGATTTAAGGAGGAAAATTCTTTCTCAAATTGAGTTAGCTGAGCAGGTTAGGCTGTGCACTGAAACTTGATGGTTCAGTAACCTCAATTGTGTTATCCAGTATTTAGAACTTAATCATTTTCATCATTGAATTTCATTTTATTCATGATGATGATACATATATGACGTGGAATATACAGGTTTTGGATGACACCTTTGCATCACAGATGCAGCAACTTCTTGGGAATGCACTTCAAGAAAAAGACATGGAGCCACCACGGTCCATAGTCGAAGTCAGATCAATGCTTTGCAAAGATGCTCCAAGCAACAAGGGCAACTACTTCTATTAGATCCGATAATCTTTATGCAAGAAGATATGGTGAACATGAAAAGATCTTTCCAACTCCTCATTGCAAATCTCTTGGGGTTGTGAGCAGGTTCCTGTCCTTTCACACTGACATGTTACATGCTGCAAATAGAAGATACAAGTATACTCTCATATGATTTTGTTGTCTGCTCAACTTGAAAGTCTCAATCTTCCTGAGACTCATGACTGAGCTACAAGGTTGGTTGTTGAGCAGGCAACTCTGCTGCTCCAGATCACCTGTACCCCTGGAGAAATATATATCTTGTAATTAAGCTTTGACTAGAAATAATATATAGGTTCTTGAGTTTTGTTTTCAGACCCTGTGTACTTTTTATCCAAATATGGCCACCCTCCTTGTATACATAATTATGGCTCCTTTTTTGTTACATGCGAAACACATTTAAAGCATCAAATACATTGTTCATTTAAAGGATTTATAAATGGCAATTACTTCATCCCACTCCGCAAGGCCAATAGCATCTTGTTTATTACGTGCTTTCAAATTGAATGTAGCTCATGGAAGTATGTTAGTTTCTAGTTTGTTTCCCTCTAGCAAACACACTCATCCTTGTGCTACTTGTGTTAGATTGCTGTGACAAAAGGCACAAATTAGACATTCTGCCATAGAAAACCTTCCCATCCGAGAAGGCAAAACGCTTTGTCATACCTTATTGGCGTCGGTAACCAATCAACTTCTATGAAAATTCATTCGAACTTATGACTCCAAACTTTCCCAACTTATCATGGAAAGTTTTAAATTAAAATTAATACTTATAAAAGATCCCCTTTTCGGCTTTTTATGCAGAATCAACGAACTTCCACATACCACCTGTCATACAGAGAGATGCTGCAAGACCACAGGCCATTATGAAGATAAACGAAGTTAGAAGTGGTTGCAAGCTGATGCAAGAGAGAGAAATGATTGGGTTAGCTTTTTAACTTGCAGGCAATTTTCATCAACTGCAAAGAAAACTAACAATGTGATCATTAAAAGATCGGAAACCACAACAGCTTTTAACTAACGGAATATTTACAGGATTACATAACATGAGAGCAGTCCAACGTAGCACACGTAATGAATGGCAATTATATTACACAGTTGCAAAAGAATAGAGAGCTGCTTCCGCAGCACAAACAACACCCAACTTCCCCCAAGTGCAGCCTGCTTCTCAGAAAAGTTTCGATATTACTCGACAGGAAGTCCAGAATGCTGCTGACGCAGCCTTAAGAATGGCTGGGTTCTGATAAATGCTGCACCCAAGGA
>MEJB01000017.1:4230589-4279288 GCA_001752375.1 Rhazya stricta
TCTTGCTTTGTCTTCATTTGCTTGGGCATTGGAACTACAATTTGATTCCTGTTCTTTTCTTTTTAWGGTTTTCTTGCTAATTCCATTATACATACTCCTCAAGTTTGTCAAAACTTCATTTTGATGTTTGATTTGGTAATTCTTTTATTTCCAAGACTTGGTTACTTGAGATGCAGCCTATTTAGTCCATTTGAGTTTTGTCCAAGGCTTTCTTCTCAGATTCTTGTGACTTAGGTTTTACTTTGAGTGGAATTTGAAGTAGAGTTCCCCTTATATGTTACTATGGAGGTCCTCTAAAGCATTCAATGAATGTAGCATATTGGTTTAGTTATGCTCTATCTCCTTTTTGTTTCTTTTGTGAAAATTCTTTGGCCTTGTACTTTTTCGAACATCTCGGCTATGCAGCCATTCTTCCTGCGGCCAATTTGAAATCAATAAGAGTGAGTCTGCTACAAGACTTGTAAGAGGATAATATCAAACTCTTAACTTCTGCAAGCATCAATTAGGATGAACTGTTAAAAACTTATTCAGCATTGTCAGCCAAATTGATCTGTTTACTATCATCATAAGAGATATTATAGGCACTTCAGTTGACATTTTTCTAAAAATTCAGTATTATGTTGAATGGAACAACTTAAATCGTAGTAGTTTTACCTGTAAATTAGATAGAGAGAGAGAGAGAGAGAGAGAGAGATCAGTCTTCTTTTTCTTTGTTTTTTTGTGTGTGATTTCATCTGGATGCATTGCTATAACTTTGCAGTCATATTGTTGTTTGGTTTGAAATTTTTACTCGTCAACTTGTGGAAACTTGTTTGCATGTCTGAAATGGAAGGTAGAGGTTATAATTTCTAAGGTTAAGGAAGCAATGCCCACTGCTTGGAAATGCCAATAGGTTCCTCCTCGTATATCCTTCTTGGCCGAAGTACCTTTTTTGTCTAATGACACACACGYAGCTGATTTTAACACTTCAACTTATCATGTTTGTGTTGATCTTAATTAACAATCACTTATAATTGAAGTGCGTGATCCAATATTTGACCTGGGCCCTTTTGGTCATCATCTGCTGAGATCACAGGCAGAAACATTGGAAGATTTGTATGAATGGAAGACTGCACTTGAGGAAGCTTTATCAAGTGCCCCAAGTGCTGCTCTTGTTATGGGCCAGAATGGAATATTCAGGAATGATCAGGGCAATGCAGTGGATGGTTCTTCAGAGCAAGGTTAGTTTCTTTCTGTTATCTTTATACTTCTCATGTATTACTCATATAGCTCATATTTCTTAAGTTGATTAATGTATAAAGGTCGTGTCTTTTTATTTTCTCTTGTTTATTGGTAGTGGTAAGTCAGTGATTTGGCAGTTTTCTGACCCAGATGCTCTTTCATATCTTTTCAGCACTTTACTAGACTGAATTCTACTATACTTTTCCATATGCTCCTTTGAATTCGTAGAATATTATAGAAAAAGAAGCTTTTTCCCCATTAAAAAATTTACTTATTCATCTTCTTCTTAATCTTGCTTCTTTTGGAATTCATCTGCTACTGCTTCACATCCTTCTTCCTGTGTCAAGCACAATGTGAAAGAAGTCGTCTTCCTATTCTCACAATAGGTCATAATCTCTACGCTTATGCTTAAAAATACTGGTACATTTGGATACACACAAACGCACAGACATATATTCCATTCTCAACAAAAGAATAGTATTTGAAATAATGGATCTGCCTTCATGACACTGAGAAAACAATTTCACTTACATTTTCTTCTATGTAAAAACTCTTTCAAATATTTCCTTTTATGTATCTATATTTTCTTTTGAGTATTTCTATATCTAACTCTTACTGTTATTGGAAGATTGATTTTGTGCGCAACTGTTTAAACCCTCCCCCCCTCTCCCTGGCTCCCTTTTTATGATGGGAAAGGAAAATTAATTCGTCAACTTCATTGTAGTATGAGATTTCTTAAGGATCCATGGTGGATCATTGCACCCSGATCCATGCTATTTTAAACTTTTTAGTCTTTTTATCACGACGTTGAGTATGGCCTGTTTTTTAACCCAGGTACAGTGAAGGATAGACAACCAGTGAAATCTTTAGTCCTTGGCCGGCCAATTTTACTTGCTTTGGAAGATATAGATGGAACTCCTTCTTTCTTGGAGAAAGCCCTCAGGTTCATGGAGGAATACGGTAAGGTTCTCTTCTGCTAGATTATGCTCGGTAACCTTTGTCATGTTTATSACCAATCTTCTGAGGCCTAGATCTGAATTACCAGATTCGCATATTTGACACCCTGTTCTTTGAAAGAAATAAGTAAAAGTTGCAACCGTTAAGTGGACTGCCTTTTAATATAACAAACACTTAGTTTGGATTATCCACAATTATGTTGATGGAGAATTTTAAGATGCATGAATTTTGATTCTTGTATTTCACAAGTTCCTTACTGTTCTATCATCTTGTAGGGTCAACCTTGTACTGAAAACTGCAAAATAGTRTTAAACTTTGACCTTTTCAGAGTGCATTTTACAGGAGTCTCCTGCAAAAAAAAATTGTGTTAATATCAGCATAAGATGATTTGAAATGTTTTTAGTCTAGAAGTTAGTCTATGATGAGAAAAAGGTCGTAGTAAAATTTTCATGAGTTGGTTGACTGTTCGCTTACATGTTTAAAATGTGCGGTTCAGATTCTTGAGAAGCATGGTCATTTCTGACCAGCAACAGGTACAATTTTTATGCTTCAAATGGATTCTTTACAATAACTATTGGAAACTGATTGCTTTTTAAACAAAAGTACAGATCTTTTGAGCAAGGAATTTGGCAGTTGAGAGAAATTTTCTATCTTTCTATCAGTTTTTCTTTAGCCTTTCCAGAGACACAAATGCAAATGCTTCTAATAGGGAATGGCTACCGGGTGGCCCAAGACAAGGATGGCCAAATTACCCTGTTCCATTAAGGGAAAGAAAGAACTTAGTCTATACTTTTATCAGACACTTTAAATTTTGGAAGACATAATGTCACAACCATGTTGGCAAATTCTGCTATTTTCTTGATCAGATGCCTTATCATGATTTTATCTAGTCCTTCTTGTATTCATGATTTTATAAAGATTCAAGAATTCATTGTGTTAAAGGTTCAATAGAAGGCACGAACATGCTACAGGGCTACATACAATGTAACTGCATGGATAACCGAGTTAGTAGTACAAGTGTGTTTCCATAGATTTGAAAGGAATCATTTAGATGGCCTCTAACTTGTCCACTATTCTCGGTGGAGTGTAAGATCAATATTAACATGCGAACAGGGAGTAGACAAAACTTATACCTCAGCAGCAACAGAGGTGAATTGTATTCATCTGTCAACTTGTCTGAGGGAAGCCATGAGTTCTGTCCCATCCTTTCCTCATGTGTATCAATGTCTGGAGGAGGTTAATGTAAATTTTGCATGGGAGTCTCCTGACATCAGTATTTTGAGTTTTCTGCTTGCTCTGGAAAATAACCTATACTTCCACGCATGCTGGATTATTTTATCCTGCTCATTCGACAGTTGTCTTTTCAGGAGTTAAAGTTGAAGGCATTTTACGGCAAGCTGCAGATGTTGATGATGTTGAARGCCGAATTCGTGAATATGAACAGGGTTTGTAAACTTGAGTTCACTGGCTATCATGTTTTTCATTCTATTTAGGTTGCATTGGGTACAATTGGTTGGCTTGATTTCTGAAGTTAGTTTCAACTTATCTATTTTAAGTCCCAAACTTTATATTGAAAGCGGTTTTGCGGTGAAATAAAATTCAGTTTAATTTTAAAGAATATATTTCTGCAAATATGGAAGACTGCCATCCTAAATGTGCTGAAATCCTACTGCAAAGCTAATGGGTTAGTCTTTTGGTGTTTCTATCCTTGTGTTTTTCCTAAGCTTATCTGTCTTCTTGCTCCAAATCAAGAAGTTAAATTTGAAATGAAAAACTTTGAGCTTGATTTTCTGTTCTTTTCTACTCAAGGATGATAATTAGCCATTAGAAGCAGAAAAGGGTAACGTGTTGACAGTGAGTTAGTTCCTTTTCTCTATAAGGAGTATTTTTCTCCAGAAGCTTCTAAATGTAAAGGAAGAACTTTCCCTGCCATTCCTCCTTTGGAACCACCTAACTACCTGCAAACCCCAAAAAAGAAAAGAAATTAAAAGATGTTAACACTTGTTCTTCTTGTATGTGCTTTTTGGTTCTCTGGAGAGCTTAAGGTACTTTATGCAGAAATATATTGTAGTGTAGTCATCCCCATAACACAGTCGAGGAGCAGTTTTCAACCCTTGCGGCTCTTCTTTCAGAATTGTCAAACCTTGAACATTGAGATCTGCTTAATTGAAACATCCATCCTTTTTTTCTTCTCAGTATATGTTTTAATAAAGATATTGGTATACTTCTGGTGTAAAGAAGCTTTTCTAGCATATACCAAATTACAGTTGACTTTTGGGAAGCTAATATAAATATCTCCATGTTGCTTTTATTCTAGGGAAAAGTGAGTTTTATCATGGGGAAGATCCACATGTTATAGCTGACTGTGTCAAGGTATCTCCTTCAGTAACAACAAATTTGTATATCACACTTGATAATTTCCACTGCTTTATGAATGACTCTCATGTTGGGCTGTTCAGTATGTTCTTCGCGAGTTGCCATCATCACCAGTTCCTGCATCTTGCTGCAATGCCCTACTTGAAGCATGTCGTAAGTAGTTTTGATTTGTTATCTTTATCATTTCTTCCTAAGATACAATTCTGAATCCTTGCCACAAGAAAAGGAAGACAAATGATGATGATTTTGTTGGATTATATTGCTTCTGCAGTTGGTCAATGCATTTGTCTAAGCCCCCTTCCCCCTGTCAGCAAAGAAGATGCTTTAGCTTGGTAGTTCTTATTATAAATTATTCTAAAGCTTGGCACATAGATAATCTATTTTCCAGATTGCAGTTTTTCTGCAGAACTGTGATTTGTCCAGTTTTTTTTGCAGTAGAAGGAAAACTTTATGATACCCTTGATTATTGCCATGCTACCCTTGATTATTATCATGCTATCATGATCCTCACCATCCATCTTGCTTTAYGAAATTTGCTCTCTTGTATAGGAGATGATGCCATAAGATATTCTACAATAACAACATACACTGTGAGTTTGCACATGTGCCTTGTTAGAGCTTCATGCTTGAAAAGATAAAAGAGAAAATTAGATACCTCTAGGACTGCAACTTACAGCAGGATCATTTTTTCCAGGTTTTTCAGGTGGTTAGTGCATTTTGTTCCAAAATACTAGGAACTCTATAGAATGCTTAACTAGAGGTTCCCTGATCTTTTAATTTAAACTAGACATACTAAGGTCGTGTTCTGTTTGTATTTCAATTCTAAGTTTTCATTTTCAAAAACATTTTCAGTTTTCTATTTTGAGTGGTTGTTTCCAAGTATGCTAAAAATGCGTTCGGTTTGTCATTTCTGAAAATTATTTTTGAAAATAAAAAACTGGAAAACATGTTCTGTTTAGAATTTGACAAAAAAATGTTTTGACTATTTTTAATGAATCTACTTGTAAATTAAATTTTAAGTACTACTAGTCATATCATAATATTTTTAAATTACAAATAAAAATAAAAATTAAGTGTCATCTAATTAATTAGAATTTTTAGATAATTATTAAAGAGAAATAATAGAAAACATGTTTTCCGCATTTTTGTTGTAGGAGAGTATTTTGCTTGAAGACAATCAAAATAACATTTTGGTTGTTTTTGGTTTTCAGTACAAATTATTTCTTGTTTTTTGAAAATGCATTTTTGAAAATACGAAAGAGAACACATTTTCAGTGTTTTGGAAAACTGAAAACGGAAAACAACTTGAAAACAGTAAAGAGACAGGGCCTAAGGTTCTTGTAAGAATCCCTGCTATCTCTCATGATGGAGCCCTGACCTCTGCTTTGCCTTCTTAGAAGGATTGAAACTATTAATCAACTCTCAGTGTAATCTCTAATGTTTAGCATGTTGAGGATTTCTGAARGTGTTGTAATGTGAAAKAATTTCTTTATGAAAAATCAAATTCCTTCCATYAAAAACTACGAAATAATGACAATTAGAATCATATCCCTCKAAAAAATAGAATACTTGAAACCTTTCCGAYTAGATTTTATTTTCATTTGAAATAGGTTGAATACCTTTCCAAAAAGTATCTTTTATTCAACTGATGGGTACAAATTGTGATTTAATTTGTGCATCGTACTGTGTTACTTTACTGCTAGAACCTCTATTGTTAGTCATCCACATATCTTCTAAATAAATGAAGAATCTTATGGATGAAAAGAAACGGCACAAGAAAGAGGAGAGCCACTGTGGAATCTCAAGAAAGTTAATATAAAAGTTTCACGGAAGCATCTTTCCAATTTCTTTGTAAACCTTCAATGCAACGTCTCCTAAAACACCACGGATGAAAGAGAAAAAACTCTATCCACAGTAATTCACTTGCTGATCTCTAGAAATCCAGTCACTTGCTGTCTAGAAACCTGTTATTGTTTTCTACCAGTATTATCCCAAAATTTTGAGTCATCACCACTTATGATTTTTCTCATCTCAATGGTTCAAAGTCTGCATGAGCTGTTGCATCTTCCATGCTGATGACCTTTTTGTTCAACATGTGATAAAGTATGTCASTCTAGGCGTACATTTTCATGAATTTAGCTGCCATGATGCTTGGTCTCATACATGACATGGAAGTTCACATCCTGAAAAATTTTCCCAGATGCTCTACCAACCAATGTGGAATTCAAATAGAAATTTCTTGCTTTAAGAAAAACACCAGAAAAATGGAAGTCATTATTCWGCATTAAAATGTCCAGGTATGATATAATCTGAAGAATATTGCCAATAGAAATACCTGTTAGAGGTGCATAAGATTTTAGTTCTTCATGAAAGTTGTGCTTGACTTTCAACAATCGAAAATATCTGGCTGGATGTTCACTATGTATTTTCTGTTGAGTTTTTTTTGAAATGAGTATAGATGAAGAGGGTCGAAAGCTCGTGTGATTTTCACCAGAAACGCTGTTGATTAGTTTCATCATGGACCTGATACTGGCCAGAACACTGGAAATTAATTTAGTATATTTAGTCACAAATCTGAAGACAGTAGATCTTCATTCTTCTGCTTTTGCTTATCAATTGTTTAGGAACTAAAAGAGAACCAAATTCCTAATGCTATGCTGGTATTTTTCTTTTWGCTGACCTATCAAATGGGAATTACATTAATCCATCATGTCATATTGGTGGTTTTTCGTGGCAATATAATGGTCATTTTTTGTTTCATTTAGATGCTGAATTTCCTTTTCTAATATGAAGCAATTTTATTTAATGATAAGGAACTGAGCGTAGCATGAGAGTCTCGGCAATGCGTACAGCTATATGTGAGACATTCCCAGAGCCAAATCGCCGCTTATTGCAGAGGTAGCTGATAATGACTATAGTTTCTATTTCTTTTGTTCTTGTTTTGTGTTATATTGGTATTTAACTGACTGCCCAACTTGCCTGATTCTTTGGTCATTTTTATCTTTTATAACTTTTCATTCTCCCTATATATTAAAATTGGAGTTATTATACAGATTCAGATGCTCAATATCAAACAAACACATGCAGAAAAAAGCAAACACTATGTCATTAATTTCTATTTTCGTTTTTACTGATATAATATCAATTTGGATGTTTCCTTGAGATCTTTCAAAATTTTAAAGCTGCCTGATGTCAAGGTGTAAACAATGACATAATTTTGGACATTGGCGTGGTTGTAATAGATAGCGGAATGAGGTCAGAGAGCAAACCACTTAAAATTAAGTGGCAAGTAGCAAACATAAAAACAGAAAGACAAAAACAGTAGAAGCTCTGGAATCCCGATGCATTACCTGGCAAAATCTGAAAATCTGATCAAAGCTACTTTAAACTCCAAAATAAAAATCTCCATCTATAGGAATCCAGCTGACCTGGTCCTTATCTGCCCATAATTCCCTCTTAATATACTAACAAAGACTCCTATCATAACTTGTAACTGATAGAATTTTGTTGTTGAAAAATCCTTGTCCTTAGCCTCTCGAAATGTACCAACTATTCATCATCCTCCATAGACAAGTTTTATTTTGTTATTTTGCTGAACCATTGGCTTATTTGTTGAGGATGCTTGGCATATTTCAGGTATTGGTCAGTCTAAGATAGAAATTTGTTTGGTTTCTCTTTTAAGTGGGTCTCTGTTACTCCTGGGAGTTGATTTGAGTAATAATTTATCCCGCATTCTTTCTTCCTCTATCTATTAATTACTAAATCACTAAGCAATTGACAACATGTTTAGTTGCTCATGCAAGTCACTAGTTCCAAATTTGTGTTAAGCCATCCTACTTACATGTGGATTTTACTCAAAAGAAGCTTGTTTGCTTTCTTTTTCCTTTGTTAGCTTCAAGCAATTTTACCACTTCTTTTCAGCTTTCTGTTAATTCATCCTTTCTTTATCATGATATTTTGTTGGCATATATGTAGTTTGGGAACGACTTGGTATTTGATGTTCATTTTTATTTGATTTATAGATTAACCGTTAAATATCCAGGTGCTGGAGAAGGGAAGCATGTTAAAAGATAGCTGTGGCTATGTTGACTTAGTACTTGTAACATGCCGTAGAACTATTATATCCTCAGAGCTCATCTCAGAAGTTAGCTTGTTAATTATAGGCCAAGGAAATGAATTGTCTATTAAACCTTGCCATTCTGGAACTGTTTAGTTGTTTTCTTTATCAATTCCATCCATCATATTACCATTTACGCAATTTAAGTTTACCTTATTGCATCCTGAGATAGAAACATCAATTTTGTCTTTTTATCCCAGAATTCTTATGATGATGCAAGCTGTGGCTTCTCACAAGAATGAAAACCGAATGAGCATTTCAGCTGTGGCAGCCTGCATGGCACCACTACTTCTAAGGCCCCTCCTGGCTGGTGATTGTGAACTTGAACATAATTTTGATATGGGTGGTGATGGTTCAGTTCAACTTCTACAGGCTGCTGCTGCAGCAAACCATGCACAAGCAATTGTTATCACTTTACTTGAGGAGTATCATAGCTTATTTGCGGTATATATCTAAGTAAAATTTTTTCATTAATATGGCAGTGTAGAGTTCAAAAGAGATAAAGTCTCATATACAAAGCTAATAAATCAAGACAAGAACTATTATAGGACAAACTAGCTTTGCTGAAAACTGTCCGAGTACCATTACAGCTCAAAGGAAGTTCCTGATTAAACTTACCCCTTGGAATCTTTTGCCACCAACCATAAAACAGTACCACATTTGAAGCATAAAAGATATTTATATTGTGTGTTGATACATTTTATTTTTCTTAACATGTTTCATGCCTTTTATCTATATAAATTTACTGCAATATGTTGGCCCTTATAAGATGTCATGGCTAAGTTCTTATTTGTTTCAATGTTCGAGTTTCTTGAATTTTTGTTTCAAATGGATATAGGACTAAGTCTGGAGAAACRCCGACATCCGTTGCKATGTCAGCCAAAGTGAACTTTTTCTATAGTTCATTTGCTACCTTTTCTCTTAGTTTATTTGTTGGCCACACTTCTTAAGTTTTGGCAGGGTGGGTGACTTTGTTCGAGAATCCTCTCATGAGATGGAATTTTCTTTCGAAATAGTTATCCAGGTTGGGAAGCTATTATTTTCTGTGCCTCGTTGAAAATATGAAAATCTGTATACAAGTATTCCTTGTTGTAGGAATATAATTATACAGGTGAAGGCAGTGACAGTATTCTGGATGCTGCACTTGCACCACCTTATCTCTTATTAGGCACATGAGTGCTTGTATAGGTGGTTGTTTTGAGATTCTCTGGGAAGTGAAAAAGGTGAAGACTACTTGAGCATAAGTTACAGGAGTGATTGATTAAAAGTTCTACTGAATGATAGATAGATTTTAGTCTACTCCTAAGACAGAATGTTTGTAAATAGTTATTACAAGATCTTGATCAGTAAACATCATTCTTGTCTATCTTTTTGTTATTGATTATGTTCTAGCGTTCTTTCAAATCTTTCACATGCAACAAACCCACTGGAAATATTTGCAGGAAGGCTCTGTTTCAGCAGGCATTTACTCTGAATCAGAAGATAGTGGAACTGAGAGTGAAGAACTTACTGATGATGATGAGGCATATGAAGATGATGAAGATGATTATACAACAGAGGACTCGGATGCTGATGTAGATGATGACATTGAACATGCATCCAATGCAAGTTCAACTAGCATTGTGTTTGTTGGAACAGAAGAGAACAATAAAGTGAGTTTATCTATCCTTGAAGCTGAGCATCCATGTGAATCAATTCAATTTTTGCTGTTCTCTTGTCCATGCTGGTCCGTCTGGGTGGGATGGAGGGAGTGGAGGGAAGGAGTGGTTTACTGTTATGTACCTCCTGCTTTTAATAGTAATATGATCTGATAACCATGTCTACTTTGAGAGTTTCTGATTCTATTTACGGCTGCTATTATTATTATTATTATTTTTTTTTTTTGCTGGGGTTATGGTCGTTCTCTTGTCTTTCCATTTTTTATTGGATTTTATGCTGCTTTTAATAGTAATATGATCTGATAACCATGTCTACTTTGAGAGTTTCTGATTCTATTTACGGCTGCTATTATTATTATTATTATTATTTTTTTTTTCTGGGGTTATGGTCGTTCTCTTGTCTTTCCATTTTTTATTGGATTTTATGCTGCTGTATCTCAAAATCCCTGTCTGATTTTCTGTGATCAATGTATAATTTAGATACATTTGAAGCCTATCAWGCTTTCATTTCATAATGCCTCTGARGACCCAGATTAGAGGTAARCATTGCAATATGATTCCTGTTGAACACGAGACATTAGTTTTTGAATCCATCGTTCCTTTTCTTCTTTTTGTTTTTGATTTTTATTTGGTTTGTTACCTTGTAAAAGTTTGAAAATTATAATATTTCATACATTTAATACATTAAATTCAGTCCATCACAGCACAATGCAAATGAATAAGCTTATAGGTGAGCATGGCAATGCTGTATCCTAGTTATGAGACATTAGTCAGTGAATTTGTCCTTTTATTATCTTGTTACGTACCTTGTAAGAAGTCCAAATTAATCCTTCATATTTTTCTCGGCTAAGCAATCCGTTATATGTATGCTACAAGAATATATTAGGTACTGCTTAACTATACATAAGAACCTAGTGTGCAAGACAGCGTGCATGGCATGGGTGTCCTCGAACATTGTTGACATAAGTTGACAATTGGAATCTATGCCTACTTGTCAGACAACTAGTACGAGTATGCTAAACTGTTATGCTATTTTTGTTGGACATTCCTCTTTGCTTTTGCTATTAACGAAGATGTAACTGTAATGTCACCATATACGTCAATTTCTCTATTTCATTTAGAATATCTCCCGGATTTGATTTCTGCTTCTTRACCCACCTAGCACTCCCTCCTTCTTACCCCACCCTCTAGACAGAAAGAGGGACAATTAAAAAACCTTTATATTATAATAATCGTTTAAATTGAAGCTTCAGGGATCTAGATGTTCAAACTTGGGTTCCATTTCTCCTAAAGTGGATAATGCTTACGTACCTGATCAGAAATCACCACCAAGTCCAACTCGGACTCGTGAGCTCCAGCAGGATTGCGTGGAAGCCAATGAGAATATCCTAAGACAAAGTAATGATGCTTCTAGAAAGGAAGCTGATGGCTCTGGTGATCTATCACTATCTGATAATGCTGAAACTTCCACTTCTAACAAGTCCTCAGATGTATTAAATGGACCTGCTAGCACTGTTCGTCAAGGAACTGTTTGGGGCCGTACTCCTGTGAGTATTTGATTCTCTATTCATCCTTATTATGCTTTTTGACATAGTTATCTTTTCCTTTGTTTTCTCGAGTTAAATGGACTTGTATAACGTCTATCCCTATTTGACCAACTTGCTTTCCTTCGTATGTCCTCTTTCCATTTCTGTATTTTTCCCAGAGTGTAACATTTTTGTGATGATAACTGTCTTTCATGTTTTCTGTTGCGTCCAGGGAAAGAAGAACCTTTCAATGGAATCTATTGATCTTCAGCTTGAAGATGAGTAAGTCATGCATTTGGAACATTTATTTGTGAAGTATAGTTTTCTACATGTATCTATTTGGACTGTTCAGTCTTCAAGATTTAGATTGGGTTTGCATGCATTATTTTATGCTTGACTGGGTGATGATTTTGTAATATGCTAGAAGGAAATCTTTTAGATAATTGTGCATTGCTGCATTTCTCATTCATCATAGGGGATTTGTGCTATGAATTCTTGGTAGTTTGTCCTTATCAAATTTTCTAAAAGTATTCATCATGAGCAAGCACAAAGTTCATTATTGAAGCACAGAAGATTTTTTTCCATTTGACATACAGGCGTCACTTTGACATAGTAATTTTACTCAGGAATGACTGGTAAAGGAAAAATTGAAGGCTGATGAAAAGTATTTATTTCTTCATAAGAAAAGTGTATGAGTCTGTTAAATGTGGAATATATTCAAGCAAACCCTGTAGATTATTGTAGTTGAGAACTCATCAAATACATTAATTTTTTTGTACGAGTATGATTGTTCGGAGTTAAATTAGGATATAATCCTCTTTCCTTTGGGAAGGAAAACTGGTTCAATCTCAGGTGAAGACATCAGTTGGGCTTGATGGAAATAACTGTAAGCTCCAATGGTCTAACACATATTGGGGCCAAGAAACAAGTAAAATTTTCTTGGAAAATGTAGACATAAATTTAATCATTCATCAGCTCTAATTTCCCTAGCTGCGAATGCCTTAGGTCATAGATGCTTATAATTCTGCTGCTATTTTTTCCTTTGAATTTTTACTATAAAAGATTCTATATATTCAGAAAATAATTTGTCAATTAAATAAAATTTCCAACCATCATTATGCATATTGCTTATTTCTCAGTTCAGAGTCATTTGTGTGAGGTCTTGTAGCTATGTAGATGGTAGCATTATTTCCTATCGTATGGCCAAAGTTTAAGCCGAGTGCGACKTGTTTCAGTTGAAACAATGGAAGAGTGCACAGAAGTGAGATTTATGTTAGTCACAGATGCTATTAAAGTTAATAGGTGGTGTTAGATGCCAATTATGAAATGCTAATTATGTGCACAAARTAATGTGCACATAAGATCCACAAATCTTTCTGAGAAGTAAAAGCAGGAAAATGTTTTCTGCTGCAAGGAACACCAGCATTCAGTTTGAGAGYAAAATTTGTAAAAACTGAAAAAAATGGAGCCTCTGTTATCTTTGATCTTTATCATAATCTGCTCTCATCGTGAACAGGATGATATTAATCTTCAATTAKGTTTCTGCCTGRWCTTTGAGAAATATGATGATTTTACTAGATCCTTGCWGATGTGCACATATTGGTTTTCTAGCTTGGAAATGTTACTTACAGTTTGMTGTCTTTCTAATTTGCTCCAYAAATTGTCTGAAGTTTGAGATTTTGTAACTTTTCCAATTTAAATTCTTCTTAGGAATCAAATCCAAAAGCTTGAGGCGACCAAAAGTGAGTTGCAACATAGAATCACAGAGGAGGTAATTCTTTTCTTTTGGGTCTTGTGTGAAGTCTTTATATGTAATCTTTTGAGAATTATTAATTTATACTTATTGCAATAATAGGCTAAGGAGAATGCACGTTTGCAAGAAAGTCTGGAGAATCGGAAGAATGCTCTGCATGATCGTCGTATGGCTCTTGAGAAAGATGTATGTGCTAAATGAAAGCTTTTGTTCTATCCCCTCCCTCTATGTTACTTTGTACTATTACTTTAAAGGGTATCTATAAATTACTGCATTCTTATATCTAACCATAATGGTCTTGCCTGAAATATTTGTAGGGCCTGAAGCATCTGTTTTTTCGATTGTTTCTTTGAGAATTTTAAAGAGAATGATGTTTTTGCTCGTAATGTTTGACATTGCCAGTAGTTTCATGACAAGCATGAACAGATTAAAAGAGGATATTGCAGAATGAACTTGTCACTCTTCTCATTCTTCTTCTTCTTACCCAGRACAGGAAACTGGAAAATTTCTTCCACTTTGGAGAGGGAAACCATTGATATGGGTATAATGGCAGTTTCCAGCAAAAGCTAGCCTTGTGATGATGATAGAATTTTATTCATAATAGTAGATTATAAAAATGAGACAATAACATAGTAACTTATTGAATCTGTGAATGATATGAAACCTTTTAACCTTTTCGTTGTCACATGGTATCTCCATAGTTTTTAGGTAAGATGTATAGTTGTTTCTCAGAAGAGTCCTGAAGTCAACTACAAGTGTAGAACTTTTAAAATTTGACTTAAGCAAGCATAAGTATTTAGCACTTCTAAATGTTATTGACATTCTAAAGCATATACCAGCAGAATTGCAAATTGCCTGCAGTTTTCTAGTCATTTCGCCTGTAGGTTCAYGTACAATGAACATTAGACACCTATCTATCTACTTGTTGAAACATGTAAAATGGGACTCGAGCCCCTCCCATGCTCAGGATGTTTATGATTTGGACAAAACCTCCATAATGTTTCCTAAAATGTAATGTTTTGAAGCTCTTGTGCAATTTGCTTCTGCCTGTCAAAGTCAACAGTGGCCCCTTCTATTCAAAATTGTTTCAGTACTGAGCTTGATATGGATCGAATTATTTATCTCTTGCCATTCATTTTCTTACTGAGATAGATAGGAACATCATAGTWGTCACTACCCAAATGATGGAATTATATAAAAGAATGAATTGGTTTTAAGGGTTTCCTGAAATATAGGGTAAAGGTCAAACTATAAGTACATTTTTTATGTTTTCTTCTTTCCACTGCTGTTAAGTGCCTTTGTAGAATAACTGTCAAAATCTTCTGGGTGTAACTGAAATCATCTGATGTTTCATTGATTGTCAGTATGTAAGAGTTTCATCTAATTAGAAAGTTTTCTTGGATTTTCCTTCCATTGAGTAGTTTTTTTTTTTTTTTTTTTTTGGGAACTTTTTATCCTAATTGCCCAGAAAATTTTCTCATTGTCAATTTATTTGGGTTCATCTACTGCCATCTTCATAGCAACTACCAGCATACATCTTTTCCCTTGTTCTGTTTGACACTTATACTGCCACTGGAAATGAGATGTAACTCACTGGAAATAACATTTTCATATATGTAGCATCACAGATTGAAGATCAGTTGGATGATTTTATCTGTCCTTACTTAATCTTGTAAATGGCTTCCCACATGTTATTAACTAACTAAAACAAAGAGATTGTGTGCTTTTCACAGGTGGCAAGACTACAGGAGCAGCTGGAGAAAGAGAGGGGGTTAAGAGCAGCACTTGAATCTGGACTTAAAACATCCCGGGGACAGATAGCTACCTCATCCACYATTAGTGAGAAGGTCACTATACTGCATTTCCCAGGAATACAGGTTTTATTATGCAGTAGATGATCAACTTGTGAATGTACAACAGGTGAAGGCTGACCTTGACGAAATTGCTCAAGCGGAGGTGGATGTTGCCAGTTTGACTCAGAAGGCTGATGATCTTGGAATGCAGCTAAACCAACAACGTGAACAGAACTCTAGGTTCCAACATGATACAACCAGTCCAAGGAGTAGAGCAAAAATGTAATATTGTGGCTTGTTTTTATTCTCATTGCAATTTTATCAGCTTTCTTTTTTCAATTGGACTAAGCTACTTACCTGTTTCTACTTAGAAATGGATTCAAGTTTAAGTTGCTTTTGATGGTTATTGTCTCTGGTATTTTCCTCATCTTTTATCATCTTCTTTGTTTACAGCAAAGACAAGCAGAAAAATGTCGAAACTGCAACTATTCCAAGCATCCATGACAGGTCTGCAAGAACTAAGGTTAGCATTTTTGTGGTATTGATTTTAGACTACTGATTATCCTATACCTGATTGGATAAATTGTATTGGAAATAGAAAATTATGATTCCTTACAAGCTAAACTACCTGGTGCATGAGGAGCTAAGATTATGTATATTGTGGAACAGAACTCTCTTTGCTTTTTGGGTCTACGAAATTAAATTCTTTTAGCCAACCGTTCAAATTTCATTCTCTTCTATAAATAATGTTGAAGAAGATTAGGCTGCACTAATTGTAATATCAGCCACATTCTCACTGTCATGCTGAGACAGAGCAAGTAGATAAAGAATGAAAAAATAGTCTCTTGTGCAGCATGATACTCGTTTTGAGAAGACCAACAATGACAAAGAGAGGAAGCAAGAACCTCTGTTTTCAACAAATGAAATTTCACTTCAGAACCAGCAAACAGACCAAGTACAAAATCACAAACCTGGGGGAGCTTTGGTAACTACAGCTTCCTTCGACCAAGGTTCTGCCAGGAATACTTCGAGCAGCTCCAGAAAGTCTGGTGGAAGGAGTGAGGTTAGTCTTAGACTTTCTGCAAATGCAGGTTGTGAATAACATTCTGTGCTTTCAATAGATGATGTTGTCCAGCATGCAGAACATTTGGAATGCATTTGGAGTTAAGACTCTTTCATGAACTCCTTGTCYAATGAAAATGGAGTCAGTAACTTACATCTTCTCTATTGTTGAATGAAATGGAMTGAGTTATAGAAGTGAGCACGACTGTTAARAGGATCTGATATCCAAGTGCAAGTGGCAACATTTGGGGTAAAGCGTATGGATATATCTTCTATAGACTGTCAGTTTAAGCAAATGCCTTAGACAAGCATGATTCCATTGCTGCTACTTAATTAGTTGCATAATTGTAGGGGTTTCCTTTATACGCAAGACAACAATCAAAACATGCTATGAAATTACTTATACACTTTTACACTTATTGAATATTAATTCTAAGAATATACACATGATAACAATCAAAACATTCTAGTACTGCTATACATGATATGYAATATATTGTTMCTCGAATTTGTCAAGTTCGCTCCCTCCTCTTTACCAAATCAAAGGAAATGTAMAAACTTTAATACTACCRGATATTAACTTGTCACATATTCTGCGCTGGATAGTCACTCTACATGTTTTACTGACAGGGAACCAATTCTACCAGTTCTGCATTGTCAAAGCTGACCAACCGACTCAACTTCTTGAAAGAGCGACGTACCCAAATTGCAAATGAGCTCCAAAATATCGACAAAGGCCGGAGTTCAGGTCAGCCCCCCCTAAATCCTGAAAAATGTAGAGGATCAGAAGCTCGCCAGTCAGGTCAGAATATGGATATAGTACATGGATCTGAAGGTCAATCATCAGAAAATAATGAAGGATCAGAAAGCTTTTCCCAATCACTTCATAGCTCTGATAATCAATCAGATAGAGGAAGAAGAACAGATGGCCATCCAAACCTGGACAGGGGAAAATCTGAAAGCTTCCCACAGGGAGAGAAAGCCCGATCAAAAGTTACTCCAAGGACTTATTCTAGATGATGATGTGTGGTTGTGTTCTGAGTTCACGGTGCTCGTCTACGAGTTGAGAGACATAGCTTATCTAGTTGGGATGTTGAGATTCAGAACAACCTTTTACTAGAGATCTTGGTATTTCTCCTTCACTATGATTCTCGAGCAGACAGTGCGAGCTAGCAGTGAAGGCACTCTCCAAAAATGCAGTATGTACAAACCTGTCGTCCTTGAGATGGAAATGGAATGATTTGAAATGCTGACGAGCTGGTTTTCACTTGTTTAGCAACCACCTASTGTGTAAGCAAAATGCTAATTTGCATAAACTGTTCTTGCTGGCTTTGGATGGCCAAGCTTGTTGAACTTGAAACTCCTGCTGCATTC
This sequence comes from Rhazya stricta, assembly GCA_001752375.1. Classification (NCBI taxonomy): domain Eukaryota; kingdom Viridiplantae; phylum Streptophyta; class Magnoliopsida; order Gentianales; family Apocynaceae; genus Rhazya; species Rhazya stricta. Next base: position 4,248,427 of record MEJB01000017.1, read on the forward strand.
CTCTTTAACCACTCTAGCTTGGCCTTTTGTTTACCAAACAGAAGGGAATGGGAAAGTTTTGCTCTAGTCTCTTTGTTAGATTTCCTTTCTCATATTTCAGTTGTAAAGATATTCAGATACCTCATTAATAACTCAGTTTGCAATAATATAATCTAAGTCATTGGAAATTCTTGCGTGGACTTGTGATTACAAAGGCATCTCGTTTGTTATGTTTTGTCATTATGCGTTTGTYATTTTACACAAATTATAATGAGCATACATCAACATAATATAATCCAAAAGAAATGATGTTAAGACGAACATAATCGATGAATTTGTATAAAGAATCAGGTACAAAACTTGTCCTCAGAATTAGAAATCTTTAAGAACTTTCCTAACTTGTTCTAGAGTCACYAACAAGGCCACAGTGAAAGGCCCCTGCCTTGAAATTGTGGGAATYAAGCCCTTGTAAAGGGCCATTGGTCCTTCAGCCCTGATAGTCTTGAGGGCACAATCAAGTGCCCCAGAGTAGGGTGSTGCCATCCCTGGCTCAYCCTGCATGTTCATCACCCTTGTCTTGATGACATCTATCGGATTTGATGCCAATGCCGCCACGAAGCCGGCTGCAAAGCTTGCAGTCACGTGGGTCCCCAGCCCATCAGCCATCAACCCATGATCGAATATGGCTTCCTTGATTTGATCATATGATGCAAGCTGTGATGCAGTTACTATCATTGCGCGGTTCACTGTAAGAGATGAACCACGCCACAGGCTAGGAATCCCTTCTTCCCTGGACATTTTAGTAATTGCATCCACGACACCCTTATAATTACGGCGCTTGGAATTTGGAAGCCGCCCGTCAGCTTGCATACGCACCATTGCCACATCGGCTGGGTTCCCCACGGCCGCGCCAATGCCGCCGGCGAGCAAACCGGCGGCGATTTTCTTGCTCAAAGGAAAATATCCGGAACTGGAATCAGACCATTTCTGCTTAAAAACCTCGTACAAGCCCATCCGGGTGGTGGAATACAAAGTTTGACGGAGCACGGTGGCGGAGACCCCTGAAAACAAAGCAGCGGCACCTTCCGTCTGCAAAATCTTCATCCCAACAGACAAGGGACCTGCTTTAGCTAGCGTCGGAGGAGGCACTGGATGAATGTCAAGATTATTAGCAGCAATTGATGTACCCGGAGAACTATGAAAAGCTAAAGCAGGGCGAAATGAATACGCTTGTTGGACTGGTTTAGCACTTGGAACATTCTGTTCACCTTGAAGTTGCATACGGACCTTAATAAGATCCAAGGGATGTGTACTGCATCCTGCAACAATGCTAGCAATACCACCCTCAGCAAAGCCTTTCCAACCCATTATTTGCTTTCTCTAACCTATATCAAAGAATCCGTCTTGTCCTTCCTTACAAAGAATGAAAGAATGAATCAGAAACTAAAATGGAGTTTCTTCCTGAAAATTTGTGTGACACAATGAATGATGCTGTGATGGAAGAGGGGTTCTGGAAATATATATATACACACATATGCTGGAGGAGAACAGAGGGAAAGGAAAGAGGATGGAAAGCAAATCTGGTTCATGCGCGGACAGACGACGCGCAGTTGGGGGCCCAAAGAATTGCTTAAGTTATGACCAGGGGGAATTTGTCCTTGAAAGTGGGGGAAATTTGACTGAAATACGACTGCTTCTGATGGTCCTTGGTGCCTATGAGCTAATAATTCGGTTACCATTCTTTTTTTTTCCCCCCCTTTAGAGAGGACGAACGTATTACGTATGAAGAGTTACTTTTAGGGTGTCTCTCGGACAGCCTCATAGAGGACGGATGCATGCAAAACCAGTATTTTTATGGGATGTGAGACTGTCATTGCCAACAAGATGTATGTAAAACGAGTAGTTTTATGGTAAATGAATTTTAATTTATTATTAATTAGTAAGTTATATTAAATATAATAATACAAATTAAATTTATAATATAAATATTAAATTATAATTTATCGAATGAATAAATATAAAAAATAATAAATTACATTTATCAATTATAAAGCTTTTCATGCAAAACATATAGTTAATAAGAGTAACTTCTAAGGTTGTATTTGAACAGCCCTCATAAGCGTGGATTTTTTGTCTATTATAATTTTAATAATCATGTAGGTTTTTTGTTATGAGAAAGAAATTCTTTTTTTTCATAACATAATGTTATTCTTTTAAATTTTAAATTGTAAAATTTTATTTCAAATAATATCTATAATTAAAAAATTACTTAACTATAATTATATATCTAGAARTTTATAATACCAACTTCTCCCACCTCTACATTATAAGTAAATTAACCCCCTTATTCAACACATTAACTCTCAYTCCTAATAAATATTAATAACTAATTATCATTGTATTATGCATTAACTACACACTAACGATCATATGTACTATTAAATTATTAATTCAATGATAAATATGAAGAAACCTGCATTTGATTCGTCTATACTATAATTTATGCGTCATGTGAATTTTATGCTTATATATATATATATATACACTTTCTTTTAAATATTATCTTTCATGTGCATAGAATAAATTATTTTATTATTATTTTTTTAAGTATTATCAGTTCATGAGTCAGAATTCAATTTATTAAATTAATTATAGTTGGGCCCTAATCTTTGGTCCGCGTTAAATCATGGGCTTTTTGACTAAAGCGAAACGATTCCTCCTAGACCACTGCACTTGGGTGCGCGGAAAAGTCTAATAAAAAGGCTTTTGGTGGAGGGAAAAGTCAACTTRTGCCTATTTCTGTACCATCTAGTATTTGATTTTTCCTTTTATTTTTCGATTCTATTTTCCAAGTGTGGGATATTGGACCTTAAAGACAAGGACAGACACAAGTTAACCTTTATTTGAATTATATATTTAATTAGTTATCTCGTGAAAATAATTTTTAATTTATATTTTTACACTTAATAAACTTTAATATAAACTTATTATAAACAAATTCTTATCCTCCTCTATCATTTTTTGTTTTCAAACAAATTTTCACTCCTTAATAAATAATAATTTATTTTTTATTTTGAACACTTATTCCATTTTAAATAAGTTCTTTATACATTTTATTTTAATATATAAGCACTTTAGTTAAAAGTCATTCTAAAAAAAAAATTATGTACTTTTTTACTTTTTCTATTAATACTTAACAGGTCAGTGGGGTTTCGTCGCTTTATTAAAAATAATTTTAACCACTATGACGAATTTGAGTTATGCCCTAATTAACTACTATTCAAAAAATTAATAAGTAAATGTAATTCTGTTTGTAAATAAAGATTTAAAGACTAAATAAAAAAAATTATGTACTTTTTTACTTTTTCTATTAATACTTAACAGGTCAGTGGGGTTTCGTCGCTTTGTTAAAAATAATTTTAACCACTATGACGAATTTGAGTTATGCTCTAATTAACTACTATTCAAAAAATTAATAAGTAAATGTAATTCTGTTTGTAAATAAAGATTTAAAGACTAAATAAATTAATTTAATAATTTTTATTAATATCATACTTTTAGTTCTCGATAATTATATTTAAAATAATTATGTTATTCCAAGAGTTAATGTTGAAATAACACCATTTGGATCCAAATGCACTGTTTAGATTTTGTTTGTAATGTGCCCTTATGCGTAAATATATAGGATAAGCACATAATTGATATAATTCTGAATTTTTTTAAGAAATCTAAATCTAAAAATAGAACGTCGCCTGAGAGATTCGAACTCTCGCGGGGAAACCCCATGTACTTAGCAGGCACACGCCTTAACCACTCGGCCAAAGCGACTTCATGCAACCGTACCAGTTACATATTTAGATAGCTTTGTGCGCTTCTGTAAATTTGGCTTACAAATTCACTTTTATTCGTCAAAGTAAGATTGTAAAAGCGATGACATAAAGGAAAAATATGAAAAAAATCAGTGGCTGTTGTATTTACAAAGCACCAAACAAACGGTTAAAAAATAATGTTCTTAATGCTTTTTACTGTATTTTGATATATTTTATTTTCTTTATAATTTTTTTGAAAAATAAAATCTTTAGTGTAATATTTAGAAAATGAAATCGATTTATCATCTGTAATATCTATTCATCTTGTGTCACTAACATAAATTAAAAAAACATATTTTGAGAATAAAGATAAAAATGAAAAAAATTAATTAATTGTTGCTTTATAAGTGGAATATTACACATTTTCAATAACCATAGCAAAAAAGAGTATTGAATGTGAGACGAGTTACGAAATGGAAGGAGTATTTTACACCATTTATAAAATTTTATAAATAATGTACAGTGCTTGTGGTAAAAGTCCATCTTTCTTAATTAAAGATGCTTTTATCACTTGTGTTGAATTATTGAGCCTATAAAAAAACTTGGATTTTTACGTTATTTCATCAACTAATCAATTAGCCRAAAGATTTGTACAACAAGGTTAGCAACTTCCCATGGAGATTTCATTAGGAAACAGAGAGTTTGAGGTAAATCCTCGTCAAGGATTTTTAGTGTCTTAGGTGAAGAAGGAGATCAAAGCACCTTGGTGGTAAAGGGTGCTTCCTGTGAGCTACCATTTGGCCAATTCACTAGGAATACTTGGTCAGTCTATTACAATGAGTTTCAACTTAAATATATTAAAAAAAATTAGGGTTAATSGATTTCACAAGCTGATGATATAAATGATTCTTGATGCAGTTGCCTTCCCTTTCTCTGTCTCTCTTTGGTAAGATCTTCGATGCTTGTGCTCTCATATTCTTGGAGGCTGGGGATCTAGTGAAACCAAGCTTGTGGAGTGTACAAATCGAATCCTATCCCCTCACCCACTTCCAAAATATCAAAATCTCACCCTCCTTTGAAAGGTAAATTGGCATTGCAAGGTACATTGGCATTATAAGGGAGGGAATCACAATCACCCTTTTCAAAAAATCTCCCCAATGCTTCTTAGTCATTATTCATAAGTCTAATGAGAATGGATTTACTTTTGTTAGAGAAAGACACCTCTCAGTTCTTCCAGTAGTAAAGGACAACATCGTTGTCTTTCACCTCCATAATCTGATTGCTTCACCTCCACAAACGTAAGAATCTTGCAATGTTTTTTGTCCTCTACAAACTAGTAGATCTTGCCATTAACAAATGTCCTTCTATCATCCTTAGTCATAGGACAATTATGTGAAAAATCATTACTTGACCAACAATCACTCCTGAGACTATAGGCCCAGAGATATCGATAATAAWTGGAGATTATCACCYCTTCGTAATCATTACTTGAATTGTCGTATCCAAACCCATATCCATAACTAGGTTTTACATATTGCAACCACTGCTTTTCTATACCAGGAAATTTTCGTAAGTATATACACTATCTTCATCTACCTCATAGATTGAAGAAATACAAAGCAAGCCGTGACAAGAACCCAGAAGGATGATAGCCCAACAAGGCGAGCGTCCTATAGGGGAAATGATGATCCACCACAACTACATTCTTAGTGGATTGTTGAGTAGGGTATTCATGGGAGATATGCTTGCGAGTGCCACCTAAAAGATGTCMATATTATTTTTTCTATATGAAAGTTTAAGATGCTTTGCAGTCAAACATGGACTTGAGATTGAAGCCAAGCCTTTGAAACACATCTGAACTTCAAAAAAGGACCCCAGAAATGGGACCTTYATGCTCATGAAAGGTTTCTCCATTGGCTTCCATAACCCCTGCTCGGTGGGTGATTTTTCATTGGCTTTCATGGCCCGCGCTTGGTGGGTGTTTGCTGCTGTAATCTTCTTACTCGGAAGAGAAAACAAGGAAGGAATTAAAAATTCCACTGACAAGGGTTTTGAATTAAGTTGGAAGTTTATAGGAACTAATATCTATCATGTTTTCCTTTTATATATGTCATGAAAGGATGTGAATTGAATTAGATTTACCACTTGCTGCAAAGATTATGTAGAAGTTTGAATTGAGTAAAAAAATAATGTTTCAAGAATCTATCTTGAAGTTATTTTTCAAGATAACTTTTAATAATATTCTATTAATTTCTTTTTTTTCTTTTGTCCGTTTTAAAAAAGTTTCAATAGTTGAGAATAAAATCCCAAAAACACTAATAATGACTGTTCAATATGGATTGAGAGTCCCTCATGTTGCCTGTTCAAGCATAGCATTATGCATAATACTTCATACAGGATAGAAGTATGTAGTCACGCTTTATTCGGTGACCCTTCATATTGCATGTGTTTGCATGTGAGATTCGATTTTTTCAAATTTTTTAATACCTTTGTTGATAGTTGAATAATATATAGTATATAGGATATGCATTTAGATTATTATTGAACGAGCTAATTAAGTTATATGAAAATATATGTTGAAAAAGCTATATATATATATATTATATGTTGAAATATATTTTAACAGCCTGATTTTAGGAAAAAAATTAAGTAGCCTATATATATTTTTGAAAAGTTTCTTGTGGTATTATTGTATTTGCATAGAGATTATTGCAAGGCCAAACATTTTGATAGCACCAGCTTCTCCCATTCTTCGATTGACCACTTTTCATCCGTTCAATCCTCTCTTATTGTTTGAATCCTCAAACCTTTCTCTAATTTAATTACTTTCCTTAGTATATACAATTAGAAAGAATCCCTCTACATCCTAGGAGTAGAATAAATTAAAAAATCAACAAAAAAAAATATTAGAATAAAAACATCTCTTGTCACCTTCATCTTCCTTCTCATTAATTGATCGATAGCCTGGGTGTGTGTTGATCCATTTCTTTCCGATCATGTATCGTTAATTAGTGGCATCAACAAGAGATCTCATTACCATGAAGCTGTCGATCCGGAGACGTTAGAAGGAAGAAATTGTATAGTATTTGGAAATGGAGGTGCAGAGAATACAAGAGTTATTTTCATTGTGTTCAAGATTACACAATAATCGTGTTGCCCTTGTGGGTGGGAATCACACCGCTGCCAGATTTTGCACCCGCTAATTGCATTGCCTTCATCGTCCTCAACCTTCCTCTCTCATCTTCTTCCCTTTCTTCTTTTGTTTCTACATGATTTCTTCCTTCCAAAGCTTTTAATCCTATCTCGAAATAATTTTGCAGTCTTTTGCCTAGTTATAGTTCAACCACTTCGGTCTTAGAAAAATGAGGTTCACAGCCATGGATTTGTTTCKTGGTATTCAGCACAACCCTCATAAGAAACTGGGAAATCTACAGCTTCATATCTTTGGTTTTCATGCTGATATGCAATTGGTGTTTATCAAGCTACCCAATTCTTGGGTTTTGAAAATAATGACTCGTGTTTTGTTTTTATCASTAGTTCTCGTTTATCTTCCTTGGCTCAATGGGATCATCGGTGACCCACTATCAAATATCAAAGGATTCAACATTGATGCTGATATGCAGGCAGGTCTAAATCCTTCAAACACAGAGCTATTGCCTCAACTTCTTCAAGATTTGACCAACGAAGGCCTTCTGAAAATGGGTGATAGAGCCCTATTTCTTACCAGTGGCAATGATGAAGATATGATTGATATTGCTCAAGTTGTCACCACTCATAACATGGACATGATCTCTTATTCAGATTTCGAGCAACAAAGTCTGATCCCTGATGAGACATACAACTTCGTGTTCGTGAATGATTTCCAGGCATCATCTAACTTGATTGACCGTACACTTAAAAAAGCTGGCATTGTAGCTGTCCAAATAGGGGATGATCCAAAAAAAGCATTTCAAAAGCCATCAAACTACAAAATTGTTTATCTTCGAAGGAATCACTCCACCACCATTGGCATGAGAAAGATGGGTGCTATGGATCATATGAATGTACCATCAGGTCGACATTTATTAGGCCTTCCTGTAGAAGCAAAGAAAGCAGCTCTTAGCAACCTTGAAGATGTGCTACTTGAACCACCAAGAGCAGCATCAGGTAAATCCAAGAGATACTTCAAACGTACTCGATATCTTCCAGATCTAATCGGTGATTCCCTGGAAAACTATCCAAGAAGGGTCTTCATTAATGTTGGTTTATCAGGTAAAAACGATGCCTCCAATGATCCAAATTGGTTCTCAAAGCATTATCCTAKTAGAAACACAAAGTTTGAGATATACAARATTGAAACAGTCATAGAAGAACCAATATCAGGAAAAAAAATAGCCCAAGTTGGAATGTCTGATTGGCTTAGGAAAAATGTAGAAGAAAATGAGTATGTAGTAATGAAGGCAGAGGCTGAAGTGGRTGAAGAAATAGTGAAAAGCAGATCCATAAAGTTAGTAGATGAATTGTTCTTGGAATGTAAGCATCGAGGCATCAAGAAAAGTTCGGAAAGGAGTAGGAGAGCCTATTGGGAATGTCTGGCTTTATATGGAATGTTGAGAGATGATGGTATTGCTGTGCATCAATGGTGGGGTTAACAATTATTTGCACAAACACATAGAGATCAAGAGAAAGAGATCAAAGTATATGAGCAAACAAAGAGTGATCATCAGGATGAGCCATATCTGCTGATCACTACGATATGGTCAATCTATGATTTCATTTTCATTAGTCATTTTTCGGGTAACTCTGCTATCCTCGTTGTTGCTTTGAGGTTTAGTTTATAGAAGTTTTTGGTAATATGACTATGGATTTGTCAAAAAAATATTATAATAGAGTTCTTTATTTGTTAAGACAATATATATTTGGTTGATTTTTCTCCCATTCTTTATTAGTTTCTTCATATTTGTTAAGATATATATATATATATATTGTGTGCATATATATATTCTTAATTTATAAATTTTGAAATATTAAAAGTTTATAGTTTATTTAAATAGTTAAGAATTAATTTTAAATGCTGCAATTTTAACTGGAGACTATGTGACATCCCAAGGACTGAAATGACGATAAATGTCAAGAATGACAGGGTTCAACTAACGAATATCAAAGATGCAACATGTCAAGGATYATAGGGTTTAACTAACGAAGATCAAAGATGCAGCTTGGCAAATCAAGTAATGCCACATCATTTTCAGATGTGACTTCGACCAATCAAATCATTGCCTATAAATAGAGACTAAAGGATAAGGGAAAGGGATACAGAAATTCATATGGAAAGAAGTTTAAAAGAAAGAACACCAAATTTGTCTCCTAATACCGAGATCATGCTAAGAGCGACGAGTCATTTGCCATTTTGTATTCTTGATTTTRATTYGTTGAACCTCGTCATCCTTGATACATATCAATGTTTTATTGATCAAAATGTCAAATATTCCACAATCTCCGTGGGAAGCATTTAAAATTAACTATTACTATTTAAATAAGTTATGAAAAATTAATTTAATAAAATTTTCATATCTACACTTACCTTATTAGGAATACTAAATAAACAAAGAAATATTTTCCTTATCAATAAAATCAAAGAGGAAAAAAACATAGAAATTAGAAAATTGTATTGTTAAATATAGATGTAATCTATTAATAACAATTGCAATTAGAAAAATATAAAAAAAGATAAATAAAATATATAAATTTAGGTAATATTCGAATTAATAAAGAATTAGAAATCATAATTAAATTGAATGATTTATGTATTTCTAAGCACGATACACATAAATCTTCGAATATATTATACTATTTAAAATACTAGTATGAAATAACGTTTATTACACATTCTTTGTATTACATATTGTTATTTTACGTTATAAATTGTGTCAAATAAATGTTTAAAATATATATAAAATAAAAATTCATTCAACACTAATGGTTCTTGTAGTCATATAATATAATGTCAAATAATTACATGTGAATTAGGAGTTCAGATAAAATGTTATTTAAACMAATTATAATTATAGTTCTTAATTTATTATGCTTATTTTGGTAGGATCATATTATATTTAGTTTTTGTTATTGTGAATATTTAAATTCATATTATTTCCTTAGGTTTTAGTCAAGTTGGCAAAATGATCAGGAAATAGAGAGGAAGAAATAGTTTAGAAGAAAATGAGAAAATGTATTCCATCATTTGATCGATACAGTGTAATCATATTCGTTATGAATTTTAATTTCATGTATGACTCTATTCGATTATGTTCAATCCATTTGTATTTATACTTGATAATTATTTTTAGAATTATGTTATCTTTAGCTGATTTGAAGTTGTTATAGAATTCTAATATGACATTTGGTGCATACTTGAAGAGCATATGATTACTACCTAGTAATTATATATTGTTCTCCATGTAAAATTATTTTTATTTTATTTATTCATTTAATTATAATAAAGTTATGTGTAAAGAAGTATTATTCAAAATTCTTTTATCCTAACCTTTTATAATTTTAAGTAATTTGATCTGAAGCCCGACAATTCAAACTAAATCCAATTATACAAAAGATGATTATAATTTCCTCTTTTATTTGCGAAATTTTTTTACTTTTATCTCGTGTAATCTTTCATGTTTTAAATAATATTATTATTGATAATATTTAAATAGTGAAAGGATAAAATTGTTTAAAAATAATTTCCATGAATTGTGATATTTAAATATAATATAGATATAATAGATGTAAATATCTTAATAAATCAATTAAGCTTAAAATTGGTAACCTGCATATGTTTATAAAAAAAAAAACTAACTAAAAGATATTCATTTTGACAAAAACGAAGAATAAAAGAATAATAGTATTCAAACTATACATTCTTGGAAACAGACCAGCGCGGTGCAAAAATAACCGGGTCGAACACTTGAAAACTTCAGCCCGGCCTATAACTTCTTACAAGTTCGGTTTGCATGCCGCTGAGGAAGGCCCAAGCCCTAACCTCTAGCCTCTAAAGTCTCTAACTCCAAAACCACCCCTCTCCACCACCGTCCCCACGCACCCCCATTTTCCCATTCTCTCCGCCTCCTCCTCCGCCACTTCCGCCCACTTTGCGCCTCCGGCGAATCGAAACTTTCTATAATAGTTGCTGCCTGGACAGCCACGCAATTTGGAATCTATCGCTCTGTGCTGCAATTCAGTTCTCTCATCTTGCTTAGTAAGTCTTAGAAATGTTTTATAGAGTTTCTGTTGTATTGCTGACAGACTTTGTATATGCATTTAGAGTTTTCTTTGAAGGCTTTATGGTTTTTACTTTATTTTGGGAATTAATTTTACAATGTAATTTGGGAATAAATTTAATGTTCCCTCTGATAGAAGACTTGGCCTGGCTTTCGCTTTCTGTGAAATTTGGATTTTCAGTTTCATGAGTGGTTTACGGGAAGCGGTCTTATACCTCTCTTTGCTGTTTTTTTAATGCTTTATTTTCTTTTTTGGTCTTCTTTTGGCTAATATGCAAATGAATCAAGAACTTGGGTGCAAAGTACAAAGAATTATTTCTTGCGATCATCTCTTTACGTAGGGTCAGATAGGCGTCCTTCGGGGAAATATTGGAATTTCACTTTCTTTTATGTTAATCTGAAGTTTGCATGATCTCTGTGGTACCTTCATTTTCTGAATATGTAAATATTTTACTTATCAGTTTGCTTTCTGCGGTTTTGGTGCACGCAATGCATGAAAAATATTTGTTTATTTTTCCTTTTGGTAGTCCAAACTCCGAGTTTTGGGGGGGGGGGAGGGGTTAAAACAGTGGCTAGAGGGGGTTGAAGAGAAAAGAAAGAGCAAGGCAGAAGAGTATTGTTAATATTTTAGCTCATTAGCAGTTAAAGTTTCAGTTATGTAAGTTGCAGAGAGTAAAATTACCAGATACTGTGCATATGTTTTATTAGAACATCAAATGGTTGGAATTGGGGCAGAGTGCTTAATAGAAGTTAGAGGCCCGAGTTGCATCAAAGTGTAAAGAGACCAAAGAATGATAAAATTTATCTGTGGGTCCTGATAATCATAAGTGAAGCCAATTCTGTAACGATAGTGGGTGCATGGTTGAATTTTATTTAAACAAAGTCTACACATGTTAAGAAACAACYTTCAGGTGTGAAGCAGAAACTTCAATCTGATTTTCAGCATATTGAGAATAAGTTTGTCATAAATAAACTACAAATGTTAGCACATAACTAGGAAAAGAACAGAGTTCATTAAAATTCTACCTTCAGATTTCAAATTCAGCATTTTTACAAGCTGCGGCTGTTTTATTGTTCTGCTTTGCACATTAAAAATCGTGAGCATGTCTGCAAGTTCCAAAGTTGCAAATTTAACTAGAAGTAGCAAGAAAAACAAATAGGCAATTTAGCATTTTACTTCAACAAAGAYAGGAAGCATATTGGGCGTGCATGTGTTTAGGGACGGGCACAGATAGAGAAAGATAGAGGAGAGAGATCTCTGAAAAACTGATGGAAATAGAGAGACAGAAGGAGAAAAGAAGATGAAGAGTAGCGGAGAAAAAAGGAGGTTTTATGTGGCGGTTGGAGCAAGATTAGACTAGAAGAAAAAGATGGTCAGGGGAAAGAAAAATGCTTTTCTATGTGGTCCTCAGTGCAGTTTCTTTGTTGCCGGTAACTTACAAAGTCCATTTTATTCTGCATTTTTGTGGTTGATTTTAATGGTTGAGATATGTTTTGGAAGGGCAAGAAAATATTAAACTGTAGCTTTGATTCAGAAGGTGCAAAGTTGCAATTGCTAGTCTTATTCTGTCAAGGACATTTTGGAAGAAGTAATCACCAGATTGATTTGGAATGGCATGTGAAGTATGCTAAAATATTRGTAATTTACAGTTCGTAGTTATGAACATGAGATGAAAACGAACAGATATGCCTATTGATTGTCCAAAGGGTATATATAAGAAAGGTAATAATGGATAATTATTGATGAATAAGGCACAATGCATTTGAGGTTCCGGTGGATGTTCATTGAGACTTGATAYTGTATAATACTTTTAATTTACAGAAAGGATGAGAAAATGAAAGTTTTAAATCCCGCTGAAGCTTTGCCTTCGAAGTTATTTGAAATTTAACTATCAGCAGAATGGAAGTTCTTAGCATTGAATTCCAAAATAAGATTGATTAGATGCCTAGTGAACACTAAAGAGGAGCAAACAAAAAATTGAAGTATCTAATTCATTAGCTCAAACTAATGGTAGATGGCAACCTGCCCAAGAGAAAATGATTTAAACTAGTTTGCGAGCTAGTTGGTTCATTTTTTAGTTTGGATGGTAGGCAAAATGAGTTAGCTCAATAAATATGTCTTAGTTAAAGTTCAGCCCAAACACACTGGCGGATATAGTCAGTGGAGTTGGTGTAGTTGATGACACCAGAACTCTAACCCAATCCCTCCGCCCTCCCCCCCCCCCCCCCCCCCCCCCCCCAAAAAAAAAAAAAAAAAAAAAAAAAAGAAGAAGAAGAAGAAGAAAGAAAGGGAAGGTAAATTACAGCATTACTTCTTATACTTTGGTGCTTCATCTATACTGTTATTTGTTATAGCTCCAGTGTTTGGAATTAATTGAAGGATTATTTACCAAATTTTTAACACCTTTGTTTTTGGACCATGTTAGGATTGTTTTATGATGGATGATGAGTTCTCTTAGGGACTCCATAGACATTTCTTTCATTGTTTTGTCTTCTTACACGTGCCCTCCGCACACATAATCCAAACCCCCTCCCCCCCCAAAAAAAAAAAAAAAAATAATAATAATAATAAAGAAAAAAATAAAGAGAAAAAGAATAGAATGGTCGTTGGTATTGCAATCTGCAGTAGCATGTCTATTTAGTTCATCTGATATGTGGGATATTTCTTATCGTAATAAGGGAAATCTTTATCCCTCTTTTGTGTATGTGAATATTTATTGGAATTTAGCTTTACTTTTTTTTTTTTTTTTAAACTTTGTTTTACATGAAAATCTTTTTCGCTTGTGGAATTTACATCCTTCATTGTCTATTGCTCAATCTGGTTTTTGCTGATGTTTGTTCTTCTTATCTAAGTTAGCTCTTTAATGTTCATGGAAACATATTAGTAGCTGGTAATGTATTCAAAGCYATCTGCTGAAGATGATGGTGCTAGGCCAGTTCGTACAAGTGATAGACTTCGTTCAAGGCCAAAATTGTACAGTCGGCCATATTTGTACTACACTCCTACCATTATCCGTCCAAAGAGAAGGAAAACCAAAACCAGGACTGCAGCTTCTCAGATCGCGAAGATGTTGCGCCCTGGTAATCGGCCATTACGGACATCAAATGCAAATGTATGTTGCACTCTAGCCCTTCTTTATCCTGTGCTGGACTACCTCAGTGTTAGTATTATAAGTTCTCTCTTTGTAGAGTTCTATGCTCTTCAAGTCATTGTTGATGTGGAGGAACTTTACATCTTGATTTTCCTATTGAATGTCTTCAGTTTCACTATCAAGCTTTGCTTCTCTTGTGGAATTTGATGTGTAATTTGCGTAATTTTCCTAATGTTTAACATATGATTGGATAGTATGGTGAGTAAAGAGGGCTTTTGCGAAGAACATGAGTTTTCATCCATTCCAGATTACTTCTTTAATTTTAAATGTTCTGCCCCTCTGGTGCTGTAAGATATTCAGCTTCCGCTGTTGATAGGCAGATGAAAGTTCTGATGATTGTTTGAGGTCCTTCTTGGTGGTCGTTGGACTCACTGGTGAAGTTAATAGCCATGGAGCATACTAAAGAATAATTGTCTGTTAAAAGAACAGGCCAATATCCATTTTACCAAGTCCGACTGAAACTAATCCAGCATAGGCATTGAATGACCTTAGATAGATACACTTGCCTTTTGAATTTTATCTCCATGTAATGGTTGTTACTGCTTATATGGTCATTTAGTTGAGTCCATAATACTCAAAAGCTGCTTCAGAATTTCTTCCAAGTGTTGATATATGTCATTGGTGTTTTTATTGCAGTCTGCAGTGACCAACCTCCGGCGTTCTACTAGAAAGAGGAGAATATCTGTAAATCTGGAAGATTACACAGATAGCTCTGGCACAGATGACAATGACCTGATGGTTAGGTTCTATGCTACTTTTCTTTTTTCAATTTATTGTAAAAGACTATAGATCAAAGGTTCTGCATTCATCATAATTTGAGTTAGACGATTTTATCCACTCTAGGGATTGACATGTTTTAATTTTATTTCAGAACCCCAAGTATCGGAGCCCCAAGTTCCGAAGTGCTGGGAATCATATAGATAATAATAGTGCAAGTCAAGATGAATTATTACCACGGCGTGAAGGATTGCGCCCTCGACGAGAAGGACTCCGGCCTCGCCATAAGAGAAGAGTTGCAAGGGAACAATTAAATCTAGAATCTAATGATGAGCAAGGTACTTCTGTAGAAAAGATTGGTGAAGATGGGCCAGAAAATGGGAATGGGGTAGAGGATAATGACGCCGATGATGGTGAGGATGAGGATGAGGATGAGGATGAGGATGATGGTGGTGGTGAGGGCGATGGAGAGGATGAGGGTGAAGATGATGGAGAGGAAGATGGTGACGACGAAGAGGGTGAAGAACAGGAAGGTAGAAGGCGATATGATCTTCGTAATCGTGCGGATGTTCGTAGGCTTTCTATGGAAGAGGGTAAACAAAGGCCAAGATCTCCTCGCAGGGTGCTTCAGCAAGGAATTGGGACTAAGGTTAACAGGGATGTCCGAAGAGGTGGATCTCGCGTTCATAAACGTCATCGCATAACACGAGCAGAAGACTCCGATGACTCTCTTCTTGTGGATGAGTTGGATCAAGGTCCTCCTATTCCTTGGGGAAGAGGTGGAAGCAGAACTGCACCACCGTGGCTCTTTGGAGGTTTGGAGATGCATGGTGCAACCGCTTGGGGATTGAATGTTGCTGCTTCTGGGTGGGGTAATCAAAATGATACCCTGGCCAGTTTTGCTTCTGGTGTTCAAACTGCTGGGCCAAGCTCCAAAGGTGGGGCAGATATTCAACCTTTACAAGTTGATGAGAGTGTTACTTTTGATGATATTGGAGGACTTTCTGAATATATTGATGCCTTGAAAGAAATGGTATTTTTCCCTTTGCTTTATCCTGACTTTTTTGCAAGTTACAACATCACCCCTCCAAGGGGAGTCTTGTTATGTGGTCCTCCTGGCACTGGGAAAACACTTATTGCAAGAGCTTTGGCTTGTGCCGCTTCAAAAGCTGGTCAAAAAGTCAGTTTTTACATGCGAAAGGGTGCTGATGTGCTTAGCAAATGGGTTGGTGAGGCTGAAAGGCAATTGAAACTTTTATTTGAAGAAGCTCAAAGGAATCAACCTTCTATTATTTTCTTTGATGAGATAGATGGTCTTGCTCCTGTTAGGTCTAGCAAACAAGAGCAGATTCATAACTCCATTGTGTCAACTTTGCTTGCTTTGATGGATGGCCTTGATTCAAGGGGACAGGTGGTCTTGATTGGAGCAACAAACAGGGTTGATGCTATAGATGGAGCCTTGCGACGACCTGGAAGATTTGATCGGGAATTTAACTTCCCGTTGCCTGGCTGTGAGGCACGTGCTGAAATTTTGGACATTCATACACGGAAATGGAAGCAACCTCCTTCCAAGGAGTTGAAGTTGGAACTTGCAGCTAGTTGTGTAGGATATTGTGGGGCTGACTTAAAGGCCTTATGTACTGAAGCTGCCATTCGCGCTTTTCGTGAAAAATATCCTCAAGTTTATGCCAGTGATGACAAATTCCTGATAGATGTTGATTCAGTAAAGGTGGAGAAGGATCACTTCATAGAAGCCATGTCAACAATCACTCCTGCTGCTCATAGAGGCTCTATTGTGCATTCTCGGCCGTTGTCATCCGTTATTGCACCATGTCTACAAGGAATGCTCCGGAAAGCCATGAGTATTGTCTCAGATGTTTTCCCTCCATTTGCAGTTGGGTCAGAATTGGCCAAGCTTTCAATGCTTTCGTATGGCTCCACTGTTCCTCTTGTATATAGACCTCGACTTTTACTATGTGGTGGTGAAAGTGTTGGGCTGGTAATTATCTTTTAACTCCTTTCTGACACCAGTTGGTGAATTTTGGAAACTGAAAAACTAAGTATACTTACTGGTTTAGTTTTACAGGACCATATAGGGCCAGCAATTTTACATGAATTGGAAAAATTTCCTGTTCATTCGCTTGGACTTCCCTCTCTTCTATCTGATCCTGGTGCCAAAACCCCAGAGGAGGCACTAGTTCATATATTTGGTGAAGCGAGGAGAACGACACCATCAATACTCTATCTGCCCCAGTTTCATCTTTGGTGGGAGAATGTTAGTAATTCTGTTGGATTTGATTTCTTTTTTTTTTTTTTTTTTGGCTGCTTCTCTCCGAAGAAATGATTTTGTTTGGCTGGTATTCCGCAGATGCAAATGGTTATGTTTTATGTACAAAGGAATGTTATTTGTGCAGGCACATGAGCAACTTAAAGCTGTTCTTCTGACACTGTTGGAGGAACTGCCCTCTGATTTGCCCATATTTTTATTTGGAACATCCTCAGTGCCACTTGATGAGCTACCTGAAAATCCATCTTCAATATTTCCTCCTCATAATATGTGAGTTCTTATAACCATGGCATTTTGGGCTATCTCTCTATAGTGGGGAACAACATAATTTGTATTCTAGAAAGATCTGTCAAATGAAGGTATTAAGAGATATTTTTGAACTAGTAAGTTCAGTTTGGAATTCTTTCCTGATTCCTAGCTACTAGGCAAAATAATGTCAAGATATCATCTCAACTTTGCAGACTTCTGTTCTTAGTTTCGAGTAAGCCTGCTGTTTCTAACTCAACTTCTGAATAGAATCTGTTTTAATGATGACAGTGTTATGACTCTGTTACCTTTTCTTTGGCACAGTTTACTTGTAAACATGCCATCCACTGAAGATAGGTCTCTGTTCTGTGACCGTCTGATTGATGTTGCTTTGTCAATACAATCTGAGGATGTGACAAAGAAATTGAATCGATTGGAATCCCTTCCTGAACTCCCAAAGGCACCAAAAGTGACTTCTGGACTGAAGATCTCTGAATTGAAGGCCAAAGCTGAAACACAAGGACATGCTCTTCGCCGTTTGCGTATGTGCCTGCGTGATGTGTGTAATCGGTAAGAAAAAACTGTCTAAGATCAGGTCCTTGTATTTGTACCTCATTGTGCACAAGTTAGTTTGTAGAAGTGTTGTGAGAAAAGGTACCTTTGACATCAACCCCTACTAATTAACAATGTTTTAGCATCCCAGTCACCTGTTGTATTCTCTTTATAAATGCYGAAACCCTCAATAATTGCTACAGAATCTTTACAATCTTCTACCTCAATACAGACTGTGATATCAGAAGAATTAGTATCTCATGAAGGATGGAAATATTTTCCTGTTGAAGTTTAGATTTGTTTTCAGCAAATCAAGAGAAAACCTTGGATAGCYATGAGAAGGCGCTAAGTCTGAAGTTCTTTATTCGTTAAAGTGTTTCATTTTAGCAACTTTATAACTAAGCTGGTAGCAAATTTCAAATCCGAAAATTTTATAATGCCAAATCAAAGAAAGTGAGATTTTGTTGCTTTAACATTGAATTATGGCAAATTCCCAAAATAGTTGAAGCTCAACTATTAGTAATCTGAAATTTTGTGCCTCTGCAGTGTATTTGTTGTTTAGGTTGCTGATAATGATCATGCTATTTTCTTTTTCTTTTGATGTGTGTATGTGTGAGGTTTAAAAGTTATATTGCTGTTATTGTTAATGGGAACTTTTTATTATGCATTTGGAAAGATTTCTAGAATGCTGGGAACCTCATGTTATTTTTCCCTCTTGGAGGGGCTTTAAAAGTTAGTAGTAGTGTTCTTTCTATTAATGAAATTGAAGATAATCCATATAGAAAAGCTGTTCTAGAATTAATTTGCCAAGGTATTTTAATACTTTTGAGAGATGAAATGCTTTTCCTAATCTCTTCAGTATGTCAAGGTTATCTTATTATTTGTGCGTGATATGCCACTATTCTCTAAAACACATAAATCTGGACCAGGACTGCTACTGTTTTTCAAGATTGTCCTATAAAATTGRTTCCCTCTCACTTAGTGTTGTTTTGATCCAGGATTCTCTATGATAAACGCTTTAGTGTCTTTCATTTTCCCGTCATGGATGAGGATGCACCAAATTATCGCTCGATTATACAGAACCCCATGGACATGGCAACTTTGCTGCAGCATGTCGACAGTGGCAAGTACATGACATGTAAAGCATTCTTGGAGGATTTTGAACTGATTGTGACCAATGCCAAGGTGCGGACATGATTTCCCGCATGTGCATATGCTTGCTTTCTCTTTGTTACCGTTGTGGTGTTTGAATTTCATTCTTCTTGCTGGTTTGGGTGATAGATGCTACCATAGATCGTAAAATGGTTTGAGTTTTAGAAGGTTGGCTCAGCACTGGATGCCCATAATTTTTAGAAGCTTCCATCTTYCAGATAATATCTGAAAATCTTTACTAGTTGGGATGGAGGTTCCTGCTTCCATGCTATTTTCTTCCTTTTAATAAATTACTTCCTCCATTCAGAATTAAATGTCCATATTTAACTTGGCCCAAAAAAAAAAAAAAAGAGAGAGGAGTGCATTTGACCACCTGATCCTTACTAATTTGAGGAGTTACTGGTGGATCTTATGCATTATTGGATCTTCATTTTTCGACGGCTCAACTAGAAATGTGAACATTTATCCTGGACATTGAGTATATCCTTTCTATCTTTCAAGTTATCTGTATTTTCTGAAAGAGGAACTTATTAGAAGAGTTGTCTGTACTTTCTGGAGATGGCTATACTTTTTAAAAAGGATGTCATTTGATAAGTAACAAAAAAGTGCCTGAAGGTTAAGGAAGTTGATGACCTGATGACAGGGGAGCAGCCGACCGAAGCCCTGGTTTTTGCCCATTAAAGCGGTACGTGAGCTGGATTGAGAACGTTGTGAGATAGTTCTCTTTCCTTGATCAAAGGTTCTACTAATTGATATGAGCAGCACCGTCGGCTAAAATTTGTCCCTTTTTAATGTATTTACCCCGTTGAACCCGCCCGAGGTCATTCCGTCTTTCTACAGATATTGGTATCCACCCTTCTGGTCATGTTCTATGGTTCCGTAGAAAAATTATTGCTAATTGACCGAAGTGAGAAACGGTTGTCGCTGCCAAACGGCTAAATGGATTTTGAAATTTATTAACATTTTCTAAAAAGGGTTTAGTTGTAGAACTAGAAGATGATGAGAAAGGACTGGTGACTGTGACAGGACGAGGTTTGAGTATCTATCTTCAACTGATTCTGCTCGAGTTTAATGCTTTTAGGAGCACTTACAGAACATGTTTTTTCATTATGGAGTTTGGGGCTCACATATCTAATATCTTAGGATGAACTATTGAAGGTGCAACGCATGGTTGTTTTCTATAACCAACTGTGCWGGCATGTAAAGGAAGTGATTTCTTTAGAATTGCCTTTTTTTGTTCCTGCAAATTTGTTTGCTGAGAGTAAGAAATAGGTAACAGCATTATGTTCCTGCATTTTGGTTTTCTGGTAACTAGTTTAAACATTAAACGTGTAGGTTTCTATTAGAGTAGGAATTCGCTGAATGCTTCTTAATGGTACATAAATGAGATCTCTTCTTGTCTTTGATGCAGAAATACAACGGAGATGACTACAATGGAGCGAGGATTGTGAGTCGAGCTTACGAACTTCGAGATGCAGTATGTATTATATTTCAAGAATTTGTTTTTCTTTGTCCTGAAACTTTAGATGCTTTGTTTAAGGAATGTTTTCTTTTCAGGTGCTCGGCATGCTATCTCAGATGGATCCAGCATTGGTTGCATTCTGTGAGAAGATTGCTGATGAAGGGGGGCCAGTGTCCATACCAGATGAGTTTGGGGGCTCTGCTTTGCCTCAAACTCCTGTTCTGCAGATGACCACTATAACCCGAGCTAGTGCCCGTCTTCGTAATGTTCAGCCTGATGTTAATCTAGATCGGAGCTATGAAGCACTGAAAAGACCAAAAAAGCATATTGACACTGCACAAATAGGTATGTTCTGATGGCTAATYTTGCATGATGACAGTCAGTATAATAATTGTTATCTTCCATTTCACGGAAATCTCATGTGATCATTAGTTTAGAGTGGAGACTATTTATTAAAACTCGTGCCAAATGTCCAGACCCAGCTCAGACAGACAGAATTAACTTGCAAAATCTTGACCAGTGAAGTAACTTCAAACAGTGGCAATATTAGCATATATAAAAGGAGATATGAACTCATTTGACAAATCCTCCTGACGCAATCTTTTATTTCAGAGGGATTTTAAAAAAAGGTTCATTGTTATAGTGTATAGTGTTATAGGCGAGTAGGAAAACCCGGGGGGGTCAGAAAAGTTTTAATTCTTTTTCCTCTTTTGGTTACTGGTYCCCAACTTACGGATGCATATGCCCTCCCTTTTGGCACTTCACAAGGAAAATTCTTCAATGAAGTTGGAAGAGTTCTGCAAAGGGAACTTAATCATTTGAAATCCTTTAAGATCTGAATCTCTGGATTTCCAATTACTGGAATTCTTCTCTTTTTCCCCTTAATTTGCTAGAACCTATGTCCTTCCAGTAATTATCTTAGGCAGGAGTATTCTCAGGAAGAAAATTGAAATAGGAATAATTGTATATCTTAACTGGTTGATTATATTCTTCCTATGTCCTGGCAGAGAAGGATTCTTTCTTGAGTCAAGCCCTTCTATATAACAGAAACTTGGTAGATAAAGTGCCATGCTTGAAGGAAGGAAGAATATCTCCCCATTACCAGATGGCGTAGGACAGGCTAGGATATAGTTGTGGTTGCTTACTTGAGTACCCATCACATGACATATCTGCATCTATGTTTTGTATTTGTTTGCTTACYACTTGTTTTTATTGCATAAATTTATGAGATTTTGCAATTAGCTCTATTACATTTTAATTTGGACTTTTGAACTATGTGGAACTGTTATCTTCAACAAAGAGGAGTGCTCACGGCCTCAAGATCCAGTGTTTCCAAAGTCATCTCAAGAATGTGAAGGTGATAGTTTAGATCATCAAAGGCCAGACGACTTTCATGTCGATGGTAGTCAGCAGGAAAGTTCCGATCATATCATTGGGTGTCCATCCCCAGACGCTACCATGTTGGATGGGGAAATATCTGGTAAAGTTGAGACCATCAAGCAGCACTTTCTAGAGCATACAAAAGCTTATGGAATTCCTCAGCTTGAAAGATTATATACTCGTATTATGAAGGGTGTTTTTGAAACAAAAAATGGTGTAAAAGGTGAAGATCTCAAGTCTTCAATTTTGAACTTTTTGTTGAAGTTTGCAGAGGATGAATCAAAATTTTAGTGACACCATTTTTATAGAAGAAATTATTTTTTCCCCTTTACTAGTCAGTTGCCTCAGAAATGAAGCTCAACAATGTGTAATGCAATATTAGGAAATTTTCTGCAGTGACGAAATCGAGTTCCTCTCTCTTCCTCTTTCCTAGTCGCCTTTGTACATCCACACAGTAGTGATATGGGGAATGCTCTTATGCTTAAAAGAGTTTGATACCAAAGCAAAAATAACAAAGAAGGATTTCTCTCCATACTTGATTATGCATTTCTTGTACTCTCTACTCTTACTTCATCCCGTATTGAAGGTTTTATATGGAAGAAGCAGAGATGTGAATTCCCAAATATGGCTCCGAGTGGAAAACTTTATGTACTTGTGCAAATGCCTCACTAGGCTCTACTTGTTACATCACATTGAGAAGTGAAAAAGTCACAATACGTCATCTTTTTCTCAAAATCTTATGGTGGGGGAATTCCACCGATAGAAAGTAAATACATGGTCTAATGTGTTTTTATTTATATTCCACCGATAGAAAGTAYGTACATGGTCTAATGTGTTTTTATTTATAGTTACTTGTCACATAATTAATAATCCATTCAAGAAATAGAAAGAATGACTCAAAAACTTTCAACTCAATTGGAGATTTCAGTTCATGAATGCCTAGGCTCGTTTTCTTTCAACAATGGAAGTGATTGCCTCCAAATCAACAAAAGAACTGGCAGAAAGAGTGCAACAAGKAAAATGGAAAGTGGAGTTTTCTTTTCTTTCTTTCCTTTTGATTGGGGGATTAGGATTTTCTAGTTACATAGTTCACGTGAAATACCCAAACGGGAGTTTGCAGTGTCAAACAAAATCCTAAGGTTCTGCTGCTGCAAATTGGCAATCACATTCAAGACGGAGTTCACATTGCTTGGTGCAGCAGCCATAGCCAGACATGCCAATGATCCTGAACTGCTGTGTATCAAACTATTCTCCATTGGTAATACCAAATCTAACCCTTGAAAATGGAATGTAATTGGTGGAAATGTGGCTTCATATGTGGCAGCAAAGCATGTATCAAATGCTCCCAATGAACTAAATGGTCCTTTCACTTGTTTCCTAAACTCATCTCTCATTGCATTGTAAATGGGTTGGACAAACCGAGTTATAACCGTACCCGAGTCTATGATGGTACCCGCACCCGTGTTGAGGTTAAATGCTAGGAGCTCCGGAGCAATGGGGACCCGGACGCGGCCCACGCTAACACTTGTGAGGTTCACGTAATACAAGGATGGCCGGCGTGGGTTTTTGAGCAGTGGGGTGGTTTTGATGCTCTTGGGCTGACCCACAAGTCCGAGTTTGAGTGAGCCCGAAAAGTAGAATGATTTGAAGCTTGGTAAACAGTAGGAGAATACACCCGAATAAAGTGATTTGGACTGCGKGAGCAAAGACATGGAGCCTCGACCCAAGCCCAATAATCCTTGGGCTGGAATTGACCTGCCCGACGCAGCATTAATGCATCCAAATGCATAATTGGGAATTACATCATTGGCTAGTCTGAGGGCATCGTGGGACAACGTGGCAGCAAACGATGAATCTCCACCGTAGGTTTGATTAAAAATGCACGAACCAGAGCCCGTCGTCGGGCAAGAAAGCCCGCGAACCAGAGCGCATTCGGGCACGGAGCAGTCCATGGGCCCAAAAGTGGTGGAAATGTTGGGGGCAAACATAGTGGAAGAGCAGCCAGTGCAGCCACTGCACGGAACCCATGCAACATCGTTACTAGTATCCAGAACCATGAACATGAGCTGGCCTGGAGTCCCAATCTTCGTCCGAACTACATAGTTGCCTACATTTAGGACCTGTTGGCCCGAAGCAATCGGGACAGAGGTGCCCTTTTGGGCAACTAGACTTGACAAATACTCAACCCTCTGAGGATCTTTGGCTGCCATGTCCAAGACTGTGTTGATCCATGATGAAGCAGGTTTGGGAGAGTTGAAGGGTGAGCACTTGCCATAGATGTTGATGACTGAGAGGTCTGATTTAGATGAAGCACAGGGATCAAAAGCCCTCGTGGTTGCAACAAGAAAAGTCAAGAATAATGCAGTTTTAGCCAACTCCATGGCTTAGATTTTGGTTTCTGCTGGGCTTGATTCACTGACAGCCCAGCTGAGTTCTTGTGAAGAGGATAAAATTTTTGACAGTATGTGAGAAAGAGCAAGAGAATTTAAGCTTGTTTGAGACATGAAAAACACAGGTATATATAGGAAGCAAAGCAAAGGGACTGTGTTTGTGTGTGTGTGTGTGTGTTTTATCTTCGGGTAGTTAACCTTGTTATCGTCTGCATGGAAGAGGAGATGGCAAGTACATGAGGACAAAGATGTGGGATGGTTAAATGGGATACAGAGCACAAGCTTCAGAAAACAACAAGGAGAATTGAGAGACTGGAATCTGTGACCGCTGTCCCCCTGTGTCCTCTGCAATGAATGCAGTAAAACTAGTATGCTTCCAAAAGAATATAGTTGTCTTGTACCAATAATTTTTTGGGTTTTCTCTTGAATCTCGAAAGAGATCACTTTTCTTATCCAAACCTCTACATTCTCTATTTTCCTTTCAAACTAAGATTACTTTTGGCTGATTTCTGATTACCCATTACATTTTTTCATAAAAATATCTTATGAGTAATTATCTATCGGAATCTCACTTAATAAGATGTCGTTGATAAACAACAAGTGCATAGTATTCACCATGTGATAGGATCGCTATTTTTAGTTCTTTCATATTAGATTAGGAGACGCAACAAAAAATGATTATTGGAAATTGAAGAAAAGTTCCATTTTAGCAGTAGCTAAAAGACACAGACCGTTAATCAACAAGACTTGTTTAGAACAATCTGAAATCCTAAAACAGAGCATATCAGTAAACAGTTTAGGATCATCAGAAGCCTCTGTTGCAGCAACAAAATAATGCTATAATTGTTTGTCTAATAACGAATAAAATGCATAGGTCCATGTAAGAAGCTGAATGAACTTGAGAAAGATAAAAGTTTGCAGAAATTATGAGAAATAAGAACGCGTGAACTCTTTTTGGTGTAACATGAACTGAAAGAAACTGGCAAGTCTTTGTCTTCATACAAGTCGCTCACGGGCTGCGGTCGCTCACGGGCATAGGATGCAAAGATTTAGAAATCATCCTCAAGAAAACTATCCCTTTGGTCACGTGATGCAAAGATTTAGAAATCATCCTCAAGAAAACTATCCCTTTGGTCACGTGCAACTATAGAGACAGATCTGTATGATACACAATGCAATTTTGTTTCTCTCATCTATGGCCTATTAGAGCCAAAAGACAACAGCTGTTTTTGAGGGGTACCCCCACCCCAAGAGAAAGCCCACCATAGATGTAGAAGTAAGACAGAGGAAGAAGAATATGATATGCTGTTTGAATAATTAATAGGCAGTATGAGACTGTCAGTCCAAAGTAGGAGACGTTTGCTTGAAAAGGCGATATAATCCTCTACGCGAACCCCACACTCCAGATCGCAGCACAAAATAAAAATAAAAATTAAACTTAACTCTTACAATGAAATCAATTGTTGTGCGCTCTTGGGGACGGGAGATATTTGCTGGTTAAGGTTGAATCCACCCTTTGAAGCTGGTCTTTGTTTGTAGATCATTTCCAGAATTCAATAATTGGATTTGTGTCTTAACTTGTAGTAAATTATTAGATGATGTGAGAGAGAGAGAGCTAAGAAACTTGGTAATGTTTGATGGTCAATAATTGCAGGCATCTTGGTTGGGATTGTAAGTGATGAAAATGGTGCTGTCATGTTGGGAGATCTGATCTAGAGAACAAAGATTGAACCTTCGGACAAGCACAGGTCCTCTCCTCTTCCTCTTCAGTGTTTTATTGAGGAAAGAACTTTGCTCTTAGCCTCTATTTGGATTATATTTGGGGYAAAAAAAAATTCCCAATTTCAAATATCATTTATTTTAAACCTCAATCTTAAATGTCATTTATTTTACAATTTGGACCAAAAAGTAATTTCTTAACTTCACAAATAATTTTGAAATTAGAATCTTTTAATTTTCCATCTCTCCAGCTTTTAAAAAAAAAAAAAATTCCTCTTCTTTCCCTAAAGTCTAATCCAAATATAGCCTTACATTAACTCATCACAGAAAAAGTGATAAGGGAGACTTTTAGTGCATTCACTACTTGAGGTCTCATGACATGTATTTTGGAGAATGAGTTAAAAAGAGAAAAGTGATCGATTGTTTTTTTTTTTTTTTTTTTTGGGGGGGGGGGGGGTGGGGGTAAGAGCTCACTTCTTGAGTGTTCATAGAAGAATATTACCTAATGGGGACATTGATATATGATGACTCGTCTTTCTATTCTAGTCAAGACTGAAAAGACAAAACCTTTCGCCCTCCAAACTTTTTAAAACTTATTTGTATTTTTTTCCAACATAATTCAATTTTAATAAATTAATAAGTTATTAACCTGAGTTTTGAGCAGGTGATTTTTTTTAAATGAACATTACTTGAAATGATGATTTGATCAAGTAAAAACGCTTCTTTTAAAGTTATTTTTAATATAGTAAAAATTTTACTTTGTCAATAAAAATGTCAATACAAGAGATTTTTTTTTTTTTAATTAGTCAAAAGCATCACTTATATTGATACTTTTAAAGAACATCTTATACTGAAACAAAGAATAACAGCGCATGGCAGAGTTGGAGCCACAGCAGCTGTGTACTCTGTAGCAATCTTGGAATATTTGACTGCTGAAGTGTTAAGAGCTTGCTGCCGATGCAAGTAAGGATCTGAAGGTAAAACGTATCACTCCAAGACATTTGCAGCTTGCAATTCGGGGTGATGAAGAGCTTGACACCCTGATCAAAGGAACCATTGCAGGTGGCGTTGTVATCCCACACATTCACAAGTCTCTTATCAATAAATCATCCAAGGAGTAGTTCCTTTTCCGCAGTGACATGCTTCTAGTTGTCTTGTTTCACCCTGTGAAGACCTCTTTTCTTGTGACTGAGCCATGAGTTTGCTTTTGCCATGCGGTGTTGTTCTTTGTTTCAATATATGATGTTATTTAAAAGCGTTAGAATATAAGTAGCTTTTTTGATTAATTAATTGAATACGCTCTTTATACTAATATTTTTATTGWTAATAAAATATTTTTACTACAATAAAAATACTTTTAAAAATATATCTTTACTCGATAAAAATGTCACTTCAAATGAAATTTATATAAAAAAAGAGCACCTACTCAAAATCCAGGTCCACAGCATACCAATTTATAAAAAATGAATTACTTTGGTCAAAAAAACCCAATTATTTAGAACTGTCCCACTGCACTCACGAGATCCCTCCTGCTGATTTTTTTATGTAAAAAAGTGACACCAGACAGCCATGGATCAAAATTTTTATGGTGGAATCCTAGGTCAAAAGTGGACTGTGCAGTGATTGTTACTGCATGAATAATAAGCAAGAGCATCTACCTTAGAAAAAACGTGGAGCAAGGGGCTCAGCCCAGTGATTAGGAAGCCATCCTTAAATATACCAAAGTTCAAAGCTCGACTCACTCCGACAAACACACATTGTAAATGTTAGGTTAGTTGGTAAAAATTGCCTCAATTAACATCAACACCTTGAAAGTAGGGTAA
This sequence comes from Rhazya stricta, assembly GCA_001752375.1. Taxonomy (NCBI): domain Eukaryota; kingdom Viridiplantae; phylum Streptophyta; class Magnoliopsida; order Gentianales; family Apocynaceae; genus Rhazya; species Rhazya stricta. Next base: position 4,276,348 of record MEJB01000017.1, read on the forward strand.
TGTCATAAATCATTCAGAAATTTTGTTCCAGGAACGGACGAAGGGCAGGGATGCTGGAAGTGTTAGCTGGCCATCCAAACAATAAATGAATAAACAAGAACATGTTGCCAGTGGAAGGGGGACATCCTTCTGAGATAGCGAATGAACTAACCAATGACAAAGAATTAAGGACCACATACGCAAAGTAAATTTCAAGTTCACACAAAACCATCCATAGTTACACGCAATAAGAGCCAAACCATATTTGCTCAGTGCTCAGTAAACGAAGAATTTATTTCTGGTTCCTAAGGAGAACTGCACGCCCATGAACCAATGAGCTTCACCCTCAACTGACAAAGTAAAGAATATATTCACTATATATGGATATCAACAGTGCTGTAAAGGAACATACAAGAATGAAAAGAAAAATCTCAAGAGCACAAATGAACAAATGTGCAGAACCAGAGTATGCTTCAGGATACTCGTCAATTGTCACTCGGCGAACAATAGCAGAAGTTAACGATGAGACAGAGGAGGTTCCACCATACAATTAGAAATGCTGCAAAGATGCTCCACAAAGATTACCAACAAACGCCTGCCTACCAACAAACGCCTGCCCTTTATGAGGATTCCTTCACAATCATAACTGGGCATTGGGCATGGTTACTGCAGTAATTGCTCACACTTCCCAAAAACATCCTGTTCAAATGTTAAAAAACAATCTACTCAAACTTGAGTATTATTCACACAAAATATATTCCATAATTTCTATCGCAGGACCTTTGTTATAGGTTCAACCAGGGTCGATGACAAATTTTAAATCCCATTCTGCACTTTGTAGGCTGAAAAATGCCAAACTTAGAGTTGTTCTTTGCTTTTTTGTCTCAAAGCCTAGGGCCAGAKAACTGGTATGACCAATATTGAAACTAAAATAACTTTATAGTTCATATCAACTAAATTCAGAAGTTATCAAGCAGGTAATASTAAAGGAAGRAACGGATTCCATTTTCCACGTTCCTTGATCATGTAAAACATACTTCAGCACATAACCAGTTCTATCTCAAAGCATTGTTACAGATGCTTATAGTCTTKGAAGATGACCTACCTTTCGGCATCGATATATCACCGAGTACCACACTGCCCTCCTTAAGCAGTCAGAACTAAGGACCATATAGGAAAAGAAAATTAATTCACAATGCATAAAACTCAGAAGTCTTGTTTTGCTGAAGTAATTATTTGAGGAATATCATATGACTCTAATCAGCTCCTCTTGGGAAACTCCTTAAGAAACCTATCTGAAGTCATGATTTGAGCCTTAGTTGACAGCTGAAGCATTCTAGTCAAAGAACTTTCCGCCTGAAACTCTCTCTGAAAGACAACACCTTAGGTTATTATAGTAAAAAGTAGGAACAGTCAACTCCTGATCACAAATTATTACAATTCATCTTTCRCAAATGCATCTTGGTCAGCATATARGCAGTGGAAAGAAGACCAGCTTTGCCTGTGGAGGGAAGGTTAATGTGAATACTGACATGAAGAGTCCTCTGAGACTACCTTGGTTAATTTTTGTGATCCACAGTCAAATCCATAAATTTTTAGGTGCATAATATCATTCAGTCCAAACAGTTTTGGTAGATTATCAAAGAASATTATTAGAAAACAAATGCAAAGCCAAGATGGGTGGGTACCTCMTATAGCAAATGAGGGGTGTTTCAGAAATAAATCATTGGCTTATCAAATTATCTARCGAGCCGTGAAKAAGATTCAACAAAAGACAGAAACAAATCCACTATCTGTTWTACGTCAAGCAATACGTYGAGTAACCCCCGATATAACAGTAAAAGCAAYACGTGTAGGCGGATCGACTCATCAAGTTCCCATTGAAATAGGATCCACACAAGGAAAAGCACTTGCCATTCGTTGGTTATTAGCGGCATTCCYAAAARGTCCAGGTCGAAATATGGCTTTCAAATTAAGTTCCGAATTAGTGGATGCTGDCAAAGGGAGTGGCGATGCCATACGCAAAAAGGAAGAGACTCATAGAATGGCAGAGGCAAACAGAGCTTTTGCACATTTTCATTAATCCATGAACCGGATCTATACATCTCGATCAGAAAAGAATCAAGAGAAAAAGAAAGAATCGGAATTGATCGAGAAATCAAGCTTATACTTCAGTGACCCCCTTCCCATAAGTTTGGAAGTTTAAATCATTTTTTCTTGRTTTCTTCAAAACATAAAATAGGTTTCCTAAGTCTGTAAATCATTTACAGACCAAGTTTCTATTCCGACTTCCTTAGGCACAGAAACTTTATCAAACAAACTAAAATTCAAATTACCATTTCCAGTTTACTATGAAAATCAATTATGAATAACATATAAAACAGAAGTAGCTTCTAAATATTCCATCTTTTTGTCAACTTTTAGCAGAAATCTACTATCCTCAGTCCTTAATCACYTCACATCACGTACAAATTTGATCTTTTTCCCTACCCCAACTTGAATTGCTCAATCCATCACTTTTTAGTAATAGGACTCTGGACAGAAGATCAATTTTCATAATTAGTGCAAACTGCAATGGAACAAAATACAAATCCAAAGAATTTCAACATTCAAACCTGATATAGTCTTCTGCCCAATGCACAGGCGTAACCAAGCAAACAACTTAGTATTGTTCACTTCTTAAGCTCCTTTTATTGGGTTTCTTGTCATGATTGGTTGAAATTGATCCATTGGAACTTCCATTGGATGCGAACAATGATGCAAATCAGTACGCATGTCTAGAGTTCCTTCAGACATTGAYTTTAAAAMAGCAGCTCCTCTGTGCAAAATGGAAGCTGGAGCACTCTAAACATCTTAACAGAATCTGCTGAAGGGAAGATAGCATACTAATTCTAAAACTAATTATACCGTAATATCTTTTTTATGTAATTTGAACATGACTTCAGTTGAGGAATGCAGATGT
>MEJB01000017.1:4279514-4305457 GCA_001752375.1 Rhazya stricta
TTCTTAACCACAAGTAGGAGATTTGCAATCCATTTCAAAAGTACTATATCCATTTCAAAAGCACTGCTTCATAATGAAGCATCTCAGAAAATCAAGAATATCCTGGTGTTCAAGTGGAATGAATCGTTTTATTTAATTCTCATTTATTATTTAACTGTCTCAATATTACAACGATACTTGACTAACAACTGCCAATCTGTCAATCTCTTTACATAGTATTTACAGACAGCCTTTTTTCTAAATTATGAGTCCTTTCAGCAACAGGGAACTATTGCTTCCTAGTAAAATATTGCTTATTGAATGAGGAATGAGGAAAATGAGTACAGATAAGACTCTTCTCTTTTATTGTTTAKTAGATTCCATGAGGAAAAGAAGAGAACCAAATTGAACTGGATTCCATTGGATCTTTTACACTCTACCAAATGAGCTGGTATACAATYGCGAGCTACATGCTTTAACCAGAAAATTGGGAGTTRGAACTAATATTAGAAGGGAAAAAAAGCATGATGTCTGCGATATGGTTCATCTATGGTAACACATAATTAGATCCCAAAATCCAGGMAAAATGCATTTCCAATATCACTTTAGATACTAAATAACATCGCTTCAAATCTGGCATTATTGTTGCAGTTAAAAGACGACCATCTTAAGAGAATAACATAATATGGCACCAAAACCAGTTCTATAGTGAAAATACTAATTTGAGAGGGGGTAAATACCCACCCCTCTAATTCAAGTAAAAACTTTTAACAGCAGTATTATTGCAATTATTTAAATTGTCCTCACTTTGTTATACTCTCATTTTCTCATATGCACTACTTCCCCTACATCACTTTCAGTAACCATATCAAGTCAGCACTGTYGGGCAGCCACATTAAAAAGAATATTCCCTAATTGGCTGCCTGACAAATTCAGTGATAGCTCCAATCTTTAAATGGTCATCTAGTATCATTTCATAAATAGAAGAGAAATTAGTATCACACCTACCTTCTTAATGACTATCCAGTTATAAATGTTACCATATCAACATTTTATTCCTTGAAGAAAGTTTCTTACCTTTTAATTGGACCAAAAGCACGGGAACCCATCACTAGTAAATCAGCATGCAATTCCTCAACAACTTCACAAATTTTCTCCTTCGGGTCCCCAATAACCACTTGYGTTTTAACTTTTACCTGTTTCATGGGATCATGGGAAGAAACAAAAAAAAAGAAATAAGAATAATTCCACTCCGAACAAAAAAAACAGTATTCCTTGTTTTCACTGTTCTTTCTTCCTTTACTTGGATTATTGTAAAAGAAAAGAAACATAATAGCTTAATAGCAGTAAGCTTGCAATGAGAAAGAAAAAATTGAAACATGAATGGCAAAATCAATTATAAAAAACAAATATAAGAAATTGTCAACCCTAACATTCTTCTCAGCACAAATCTCCAGAGCATGATCCAAAATCGCCTTAGTAATTCGCTTCTGATGCGCTTCAATAGCAGCAGTAAAAGCAGGCACCTCAAAATCACCTGTTAATCAACTCTAATTAAGTCAAAAACAAATATACCATATCGCTGTACGCAAAACAATTCAACTTCTAGCTACAGAACAAAAGTCAAAAAGAATGTTGACTTTCTTAACTGGGACCGCCGAAAGGGATTGAACCGGGATTAAGGCCAGCAGCGATTGATGGCGGAGACTGAACATGAAGGACGATGAAGGAGCTTTCTTCGTTGGACTGGGCAGTAGACGATCCTAGKTTGACGTTGTCGAGAGCCCATTTTAAAGCGTTCATGCTCTCTTCGCTTCCATCAACGGCAACGATCACACGCCTCAAGGCTGCAGGCATCGTGATACGATTGATTGCTGTAACGGTAGTGTATGCTATAAGGTAGGGTAGAATTTGTCGATTGATGACGATGATGATCTTAGAAACTAGGACGTTTCTGTACTTCGGAATATAATTTCAGATGGTACCGTTGAGCTAGCTGGCTATGGGCTGGGGATGGTGAATCCGCGGTGGTTAAAAGGGTAAAGCGGGGTGAAGGTGAATTTTCAGGTGGCTCAGCCAGAACCGTTAATATTTTACCGCGAAACCTGTGAACGCGGCAATGGTTATTATGCGCGCGCCAATTTAACTGATTATAGATATTTACAGAAGACTCCTTCAATTTCAAACGATTAAGGATAGGGGACTTGATTGCAATTTGAAATAAAATTCTTAGACGAGTTTCCCATCACATCAGTCCTTTTATTTATTTTTTTTATATATTACTATTGCATCCAACACGAAAATTCGAGCCAATACGATAAAAATTGTATTTACTGTCTTACTATCAAATTTTACATTCTTGCAAATTATATTCATTAAGTTAAATTATCATATTATATAATTCGCAAGACATATTATATAAATTTTAACCATATTTTTTAATTTATTTGTATTCACGAATCATTTTGTTCTTTTTCTCTTTGAACATTAATATGAATGTCATGAAAATCACTTTTTAAAATTTTACATTTCAGAGTCTATATATCCTTGGAATACTTTCCTTCCAAGAAAAAATAAAAATTAATTAATTTTTTTCGACCAATTAAATTATCACATTAATATATAAATATTATTAATTTATATAAACATATAAACTTATATTAATTGATCAATAACTTGCAAATTTGTTATTGGTGTATAGATTGTTAACTTAAAGTAAGAGCTCGAACTCGACTCCTGTTRGTAACATCATATTAAAAAAATTATATGCCACGTCTTTTTTAAAATAAGAGTTCAATTTTATCGATTCAACTAGATCCAAATTAATCTAAAAAAATATTAATTTATATAACTAACATTGGCAAGTATAAATTCAAGATACTCTCTAAATTTCCTCGAAAGCGACAGTATGGTGGCATGACGACTCACCTATGCTCGAGTCATTGATTGTACTGCTGAGGGAAGAAATCAGGCGTGGAGTCAAGTCACTGATCTCCGTAAACTTAAATAAACCCTTAGTACAATATTTAATATTATTTTAATTTTTTTGTATTTTAACCATGAAGTTCTTTTTATTGTCCTAATTGAATTATCATTTTACCCTCAAAACTAAGATTATTGGCACTGACCCTTGGTTCTAATTGCTATCACATTTTGGGATTCATTTTTCTCCAACCAATTGATCTAGATGGATTCCTCATTAATTTGCATAGAGTTTTTGAAATTTTATTTTATACAAACTTGTACATATAATAATAGAATTATAAACTCATGAATCTAAAGTAATCGATAAACGGATTATTAATTTAAAGCGATATTTCGTATTTAATTTTTATTTATAAATATTATATTGAATGAACTTTATAAAAATATTGAATAATTAAAAAATAAAATAAAAATTACAAWTTGGAGAAACATTGTGATCTAAGTCATTGTGTCACACCATAGCCTCTAGGATGTCCCCAAAGTGTGGCACAACCCTCCATGACTACATAATCTTCATATGCTTATTGCATGTCAATCACAACCTGGTAGGAGCCACAATAGAAACACAAAAACCATGAAACAAATCAAATCAATCCTCTTCATAACATATTCCACTTGAGAAATCAAATCCTCTTCTTTCCCAATGACCCATTCTCATTAAGGTCGGAAAATCAAATAATTTAAGCTAGAAAAAATATAAAAAATCACGGTTTCATATATATTCAATTATTTTACTGAAAAATAATTCACTTGCAAAACAACATCTAAATTTATTGAATTTTTCAATCTTACGTTAAAAAAAAAAGAGAAAAATGAAAAGAATTATTGTAGATTTGTATATGCATGCTTCCAACTTTAAAATTGTGAAACTACCAAAGACTAATAAATGCCTAGTTGCATGGACTATTTTAAAGTCTTTTCCATGTTATAAAAGAAATGGGATCGAAGCGACCCTTAGACTTGACCTTTGGCCAAACTATGGCATACATTTCTCCTTCTGTCACCATTCTTCTTTGCTTTTGAAACAACACAGTCCATATGACTATTATGTTACGTAGAAAATGATCCTCCATCAACCTTAAAAGTCACCATAGAAACGAAATCTCATTCTTCCTATTAAAGAAGTCATGTTTTTCATGATTTCATTCCTGAAAAGATTACCAAATTCTTGGTGGTTGATTAGCTAGTATGTCAAATTATTGAATCTMTYTAAACAATTATCGTATAAAAGAATTATGAATTAAATATAGTTTGCATAAAAATAAAATTTATCGTCTCGAGCAATTGTTTTAAATAATGCTTAAATTTTTATTCAATTTATTATGATCTTCGAAATGTATTTTTTTTTCAAAGTAATCTTCCGAGTTATCTCTTAAAGCAATATCAATCATCTTTCTACTATTTCTTAGAAACTTTGCAGCATTGGCCAAACAACACTCTTCTTTCCTACTCCCAAGCAACCTTATGATTCTCTTTGTTTTCCTTTTACAAAATTTGAAGCTAAGAACCATTTGCATCACCTCACTTCATACTATAATGTGCAAAAGAATGTATAATATATTAGTTTCCTCTAGAAAGAGAATATAAAAAATGTAACTTTTTAAGTTTGGTTTTACACTACCAAATAGTAATAATAATAGTAATAACATTTTTTAATACCATAAAATTAGTTACTTCTAAGATCTTAAAGTACCTTTTTTGTTTAAAAAAAAAAGTAATATTTACTTTCAAAAACGATACAAAACTAAAAAACTACATCTTATAATATATCGTCCGCTATAAGCTATAATAATTAGAACATCACATGTATATGTCCTTAACACTACTTTCAGAACCTCTTCCTTTATTTTTMAATTAAAAAAATATATGTCACTAKTAACGTCATTAAATTTAYAATGACTTTCTATCCRTAAATAATCTATAGCAAATTCGTTTAAAAATATTTTTAAATCATTCAAATCACTACGATCTAATATTTAACTTTCTAAAAATATCTCAATTTTCTRGAATATTTTCTCCCTTCCAACCATGAATAACCTATATAGATTTTTYGATTGCAAATATTATTAAACTATCGTCCTTCAAATCTCGGTAAATAAAACCTCCCAAAMTCATAAAAAATAATTTATAAATTATAATTCAATGATTAAGTATTTATCCATCTAAAATAATTCAAGCTCTCGACTACGTTTCGTTGAATCTTCCCCTCTTCCTTCCCGAATAAAAACCAGAAGTTGTATAGGAAAATCTAGTCCAACTTACCAAAAGGATTGCACCACCGCCCACGGCAATCGAATCATCCGATTTCAAAAAAAGAAAAGGAAAAAAAAAAGAAAAATAGAATCATCCTGAACCGTTCTGACCGGAGTCAATAAAACAAATTGCCGCCAATCCGGTCTCCACGTGGTCCGAATATTTGATGAACCATGAATTCACGCTTCCCAAGATACCCCGGAAAAACAAAATTCCTTTCCTCCGTATGCATCTCTCTAAATACTGCATTTGACTTTTTACCCCTCAAAAAATTGGTATTTTAATTTTTTAACCCTACCAGAAGAAGTACAGTACTTAACGAGCATTTAACTTTCGTACAGTTTATTTTAGCCGTAGCTTTCTCTCTCTAAATCCCATTTGCCCTTAAATCTCGATCTAAAAATTTCCAGGGTCAGAATTTCTCTCACTTCTCTGTCTCTCTCTCTCTCTCTGGTGTCTGACTTTATTGCTTACCCCAAACGGCACTCACCTTCTTCAGGCWATCTATAGATACAGTTTTGGTATCTAGAGAGATATATTTATTGGCGTATTATTTGCATAGATACAGTTATATTCTCGAAGATATGGCTATCTTGATTACCGAGTGATGAGGGAGTTAATTGGGAGGGTATTTTGGATTTGATTGCTGCATGCAAAGGATTGGTAATTGGGTTTGGTGGAAATTGGACTGGGATTGGATGAGTGTGGGAAAATTAGGGTTTGGATGTGATTTAGAGGGGTTGTTGTTGATTTTATTTGTAAGTTTTGTGTAAATGCTCCTAGGAGGAGATCTAGGGTTTTTAGTGAGAGTAGTGGTGGCRGGCTTGGTGCTGATATTTGGCCCAGTTGTTGGGTTTGTGGTTCGCCGGAAATGGCGGCGATCGGTGGCTCGGAAGGAGGAGATTAAACGGCTGTTGGTATTGGCGTCGGAGGAGACTGCTAGAGCTGAGCTTGAAGCTACTGCTAGGTATGGGTATGGTGGTTACAGCTACGAGTCCGTGGACGATGTGGAATCAGAGCCTCGAGCAGCTGATGTGGAGGTGGAGGTGGAGGTAGAGGTAGAGGCACCAATGGATGTAGAGGTGCAGGCACCCCGAGCTGCAGAAAAGGTGCCCAGGCGATTACAGTACCAGTGTGAGGTGTGTTATTCCCCAACCACCACTCGGTGTAAGCAGTGTAAAGCTGTCCATTACTGGTACGTTCATAGGAAATCCTCCTTATTTGATAAACTGATTTTATTTTTTTTCAGTTTTCTATTCATTGGATGTGGCTGTGGGGAGTGGATTGAAGCATTTTTGGATGGGTTCAGATATTCCACGGGAATTGGTTTTTTCTCCTGAGTATTTCCATGGCTGTAAATTGGTCTAGGACAACTTTGATGTATATTGTTTTCTCAATCAGGAGTTAAGGGAATGATTGTTCTTAAAGACATTTACTCCAGAAGTTTTACAAAAGTTTTGATCTTTTGTCTTTGATTCGCTTGGAAGCAGAATGATTAATGATTCTAGGGGGAGAGAAAATTTTGGTGGAATTTTGAATCATGGATGGGATTCGTAAGTTAGCTAACAGGTTTGGTTTTGGTAGTTCATTTACTTCTGATAGTTAGTGTTAGGGGCTTTGAATTTGTGTCACTTCAATTTGTTGTTCAGCACCAATATTCGGACCAGATTATTGCAGTAGGGGATATCTAGTTTGTTGTAATTGCTAGTATATGATTGACATTTGGAATTCCCTTGTGCTTAACAGCTGTAGTTTTTACTGGTCAGATTGTCACTAGGGCCCACAAATGAAATCAGGAATGCTTGATCTGAAAGACAATTGACATGAATAATTGATTCAATGGACTCTAACCCTCTTTTTTTTTTTTTTTTTTTTTGTTGTGGTGATACGCTGTCCTTCTGTGGTTCTTTTGACTGCTTAAATGGAAGAAAGGAATTTTGCAGAAACAGTTGAAGAATTTTTGGAGGCTCTGTGTGTTTTTTGAACTAATGACAGAAAGGCTAGAGTTTCTCATTGTTTACCATTTCGCTTGTTCGCGCAACTGACATAGTTAGTATAATGTCTATATTTCTGGTCTTGTGTTTGGAATCTTTCCCCATAAGAACATGGCGAGAATTTGATAGTGCAATTATTTTTCTTGGCTGCTTATTCAGATTCAACTGTTGAATTTAAAAAGGTTCTTCTTTTCCTTCTATGCTCTCAAATGGCCAACTACATGGTCTAGTTAAACAGTACTAGTATGCCAATTGTAATTAGTCCCCTTTTTGGTTTACATGCATGGATGGACATGGGTCAATTTTGGTAATATGCTTGTTTCTCTTGGTAGTAGGGTTTCTCATGTAATGCGATCTTTACATTTGTGCCTCAAAGGACGTAGTATCCAATGCATATATAGCAAAATGAGGCCATAAAAGAGGACCATTGTTTTTACWTTTTAAGCTATAGTCTGAGCTGTAGAGATCAAGGCAAAGTCCCCTCGAAGAAACTAAACAATATCTCATTGATAGATACCCAAGTGATACTAAATAACGGTGTAAATGGCATTGGGAATCTGCTGGATCATGGTGGTGCAATCCCTAACCTAATTACAAGATTCTCATTTATTCAAGGGATGCAATTTTCTAATCACATTTTTGTGGATCCAAAAGATTCTTCAGAATGTAATTTCTGAAATGAAGCTGGAAAATGGCTCACCAACCGCATGCAGGAAAAGATACTTGAAACCCACTCTTTGATTCTTAAAGAAAATTGTCATTTCTCATTGTAAAGTTTAGTATTTTATCTCAAGATACTCATGTGAAGCACAGYCAGTCCCAGTTTTCCCCTGCTTACTGTCTATTCATGCTTTTGTCATTCTTCTACCACTGGGCTTATCATGATCCGGCTTTTGGAGGCAAAGTAGTTTGTTTTGACAAGGACTTGTAGAGGTTAATCTCTATACATGAATTCTTGTTCACAAAGAGATGCAAGACTTCTTAGTGAGTCAATATGAAGTGTTTAGAGGATGTAAGACTTGCATGAACAAGATAGAGACCATCAGTGACCTGGRGTATAATTGATGTACTGGACCACTCAATTTGCACAAGAAGTATGTCAGTGTAACCTTCTGTAAGCAATGAAGTGCTTTATAATTGTTGCGATGCATAGTTTTGCACTTTGTTCTCATCATACTTTTTTGTAGTTTATCTCTTGTTTGTTGTCCTTGTTAAATAAGAATATAATCATTTGCATCAATCTTGYAGGGTAAATTTGTAGGATATTAGCAATATATGTACCAAGATATGCATATGAAGTCTTCATCTTTTTATCTACGTAAAACTTTGTGTTAGATCAAGATGAATGTAACTTTTAAAAGGGTGATATAAGTTTTGTTAACTTGGCACCGGCATACATGTTGTTTGGTTTTCAACTAGGATTCTTTTGTTTATGCGGGTGGGAAGATGTTGTTACATGCCGTTGAAGAGGAACTGTAGTCGTTGAATCACAGAATAGTGAAGCATTGTGGATATATGGAAAACTGAGAATGCTTCGAATGGCTTCATATTTAGCAGTTTTGTTCAACTGTTTGGTTGCTGTACCTTTTGAATATATACTGGCTGTCTACTAGGGAGTTCGCTATCCTGGAATTTGTTACTGATATTTATTGTATTGCTATTTTTGATCTCCCTAGAAGCTCAGTGAGCTTTCGTCTTTTCCCCACCTTTAGAAAAGTAGCTAAGAAGTTAGAGATCTTTTCTCATATAAGTTTGTTATCATCTCTGTGGATTCTTCCTCTTGTTGCCTGTGAAGTCATGAACTTCTMATTTAATACTATCTCCATATAAATTTTCTYTTGAGACATGTATGCTAGGAAGAAACTCTTATTTGSCCTTTTATGTTTTCATAAACCTTAGGCTCCTACTAGAAGTATTTGCATTGTTATGCTTAAATGTAGTTGAGATCTTTAATGTTCTCTACATTGATTTGCATTCAACTTTGGATGTCTCAGCTCTGGCAAGTGCCAAATTATTCATTGGAGACAAGGTCACAAGGATGAATGCCGTCCATTTGCCATCAGCGAACGAAGCGATGATATGGTAGACTCTTCTCATCGGAACCTATTGAAGTCAGTAGAAAATGAGAGCCACAGTGGAAGTGTGGAGATTGAAGGGAGACGACCTCCTAAGCCTGTTGAAATATTGTCTGGAGAACATGGATTTTCTGACTTCAATAAATTTCCCAATGGGAAGGGTGATTTTGAAGTGCAACATCTTACAGATGAAAAGGAACCAGCTTCAAATTTGAAGGAAGTATCTCCATCAACCTCTAATAAATGCCCTGGAGTGATTAAATCAGGTGGATCATCAGGCAATGCTTCTACTGTTGATTTGAATAATTTGAACATATATGATAGGCATCAGCCTATTTATGTCGTCCCTAAGAAGATTAGGACAGATRGTGTGAACGTAGATCAAGCTAAGTCTCCATTTTCGCAGCACTCCATTTTAGTTGATCCTTTAGACAATAATGCTGCTCCATTGAAGGATAACATGATCAAACCCAGCTACATGGATGTGGATGCTAGTTTGGGATCATCAACATCATCAGGTTCAAGTGTTGACGGTTGCTATGAATCTTCTCTCTCCGAGCCTTCAACACCCTCATCTGGATTTTGGGAAGGAACAATCAAGCTTAGCAGGGCGAGAGATGCTATTGATGATAGTTCTCGTTCTTGTTCAGATGAGGCAGGTGATGTTGATGTTGATGTTTTAGATTCTGAAACCATTTCATGTAGTTCCACTGAAATGGCCAGAACATTTCCTCCAAGTTTTGATATACCAGGTTCTCATGCCAAAAAAGAGTTATCAAATGATCATCATCCACCTGATCCTGTTATTAACAAGCGAACATCACCTGCTTTGTCAGTGAAAGTCAACAAAGAAGGTTTGATCACTCAGAGGAAATCATTGAGTTCAGAAAAGTCTGATCGTCTTGATTTTGGTGATTTTAGCTCTAGAAAAGTATCAGAGTCTAGGGAAACTAGGGAGCCTGCACATTGTAGAGATGTCAAGGGCAATAGCTTTTCTTCCCCTAGTTTTGAAAAGTCAAAAAGTCAAGTTGCAGGAAGAAGTGGTGTCTCCCAAGAGAAAAAATCAGTGGAACTTAATTCTTTGCCATCTAAAACTTCTCATGAGCACTTGTCTTCTGGCGCCAGGAAGCATACAATTGAGACTGTGAAGCCTGTAGAAATTGACAGCACGAATTTGGCTACTACATGTTCCTCAAATTTTCTTAGTCATCCACAAAATGCTAAGAATAGCTCCAGAGCTTCTGTATGGAAAGTGGTTGACCAAATCAAAGCTTCTAAATTTGTGCGAATTAATTCTCTAGGAGCTGCAGGTGATAGTGTTGGGAGATACAGCAGCAAGGTATCATTTTCAGACTCTGTTTTTGGCATTCACTGTTATAAACTTTACCGTGTAGGATGGTGCACTGAAGATATGTCTATTTATAGGGCCTATTTCCCTATGAGTTTTTCGTGAAGCTTTATAATTGGAATCAGGTTGAACTGCATCCCTGTGGACTCATGAATTGTGGGAACAGGTAAGCTATAGTGGAGATTCCTTAGTACTTACCAGTGAGATATTGGATCTAAATTTTCCATCCTATTGATTTTTTATGGTGGTCGTTGCAAGTCTTTTGCAATGTTGGCGCATTAATTTATCACATCTTGACACATTATTGTTTGAATGACGGGGCTGTAATAATGTATTTTTAGGGCATCCTTGAACCTTGAGTGCGTTGAAATCCCCCCCCCCCCCCCCCCCCCCCAAAAAAAAAAAAAAAAAAAAAAAAAAACCCACGGGGCTATTTAGTGTCCGTATACAATTGTTCTTATGCTTGCAAGTTGCTTCGTCTCAAGTATCTTCTCAAATCTGGTTAGTCAGACCACCAGCCATGACTTTTGACCTTTGTTTAAGAATGTTTGGAAAGATCTTTTGTCTGATTTTAATATTCTTGACGTCCCAATGATTATAAAAAGGGTGGGGTTGGGGAAACTCTTCATGTACCCACTTAATATATTATGAGTGTGCCCGTGGATGCATCAGTCGAGTGTTATGTGTTGATGGTGAACTCATCAGGTAAAGTGAATCAGCTCCTGAAAATTGAAATTTCTCATGGAACTTATGTCTTTGTTACATGTTATATACTTCTTTTTCTGAGTGTAATTTTGTTTCTTGTCAACATTTAAAATCTAATCTCCTATATCAATTTCGTCTGCTTATATTCCTACATTTTTTTTTTTTTTTTGGGGGGGGTGGGTGGGAGGATTGTGAATGACTGAGTTCTTATGTGCATGGATTGACTTCCTCTACTGTAAGTCCTGCTCTTAGTGCATACTTATCCTTTATCTTTTGGTGTTTTATGTCATTATTTTACTTTTGGACTTTCTGCAGCTGTTATGCTAATGTGGTCCTTCAGTGCTTGGCATTTACCCCACCTCTCACTGCTTACTTTCTCCAAGGACTCCATTCCAAAGCATGTATGTCTGATTACAACCCTTCCTGTTGGACTTGTCCAGTGTTATTTAACACGGGCTGTTCTTGTATTATCTTTTCTAAATTCATGTTCTCGTATATCAGGCAAAAAGATAGACTGGTGCTTCACTTGTGAGTTTGAAGGTCTTGTTCTAAAGGCACAGGGAGGAAATTCTCCTCTCTCTCCAATCAGGATAATATCCAAATTGCAAAATATAGGCAGTCATCTTGGTAATGGAAGAGAAGAAGATGCACACGAATTTCTCAGGTAAACTTGGTTCTTTACCAAAGCAGTATGTTTTAATGGAAGAAATTGTTGTGGTTTCAAATCAATCAATTGTGCAACTGCAAGCTAACTGCATAGTAAAACTACAGGTATGTCATTGATACCATGCAATCTGTATGCCTGAAGGATGCTGGGGTCAGTTCTTCAGGCTCCTTTGGAGAAGAAACAACTCTGATAGGACTTACTTTTGGGGGTTACCTGCGATCAAAGGTAATTTATTGTCTTCCAGAGAAGTAAACAACTTGTAGATTTAATTCTTTAGGAAATTCATTGTCAAATTTGAGTTTGAAATTTTATTCTGTAATCGCAGATAGAGTGCATGAGGTGTGGAGGTAAATCTGAACGACATGAGAAAATGATGGATCTTACTGTAGAGATAGAAGGAGATATAGGCACATTAGAAGAAGCCTTGAGACAGTTCACTCATACAGAGACATTAGATGGTGAAAACAAGTACAACTGCAGCAGGTTTGCTGATTCTGATTGTTTTATGAGCTTATTTTCTGTTGAGATAGTTCCTCACCTATGTCAATTTTTTGCTGCTACAGGAATAGAACTCTTTCTGCTTGTTTTCTTACTTTTTAACTTTTAACTCCTCTATAGTTTTCACATTAGTGCTTTTATTTCATATGTACCTTGGTCAACTTCATATCGTCATTGGTGGAGCTTAACTTAAACTTTTCTATTTGTACAAGTAGAAATAATTTAACTGGAAGATCCCTTTTTCCCCCATCCTGGGAAAAATCTTTAGCCTTCTGAAGATTTATTAGCTTTTGGCTGCGGTGGCACCCAAGGCCTGCACTGTGTTATCAATCTAGGAATTGGGTTAGATACTGAAAGGGTTCTTATTGTTGGGGATGTTCTCACATTTTCTAGGCATCTGTATTCTCCATTTATGTCAGGAATTGGATTCAAACACACAAGTATTGTTTACAGTGAGGCATATAGGGGGTGGGAGGGCAAATGCATGCACTGATAATGAAAATGATTTGCATTGGAACCATGCCATCATTTATCCTTTTTCACCTGTTGGCATGCTTATTAGTACCAAATTCTGTATTATTGTTCTTTTCTATTGTTTTAGGGTGGTTAGCTCATGAACCCTGTAAGTTTGTTTTCGTATTGTTCTGTTTTATTGATTTCGATGATAATTAATTTTATTCATTTTATTTTGATATTAGGCAGTGGATAACATTTCAATTGTGTCATGTTTTTATCAGATGCAAATCCTATGAGAAGGCCAGGAAGAAGTTGAGAGTGCTTGAGGCCCCTAATATTCTAACTATCGCATTGAAGAGGTTTCAGGTAATTTTCATAGTGGSATGCTGTTTAATCTTTTTATGTACGTTCACTATTGCTGTTTGTGATTCTCTATTGGTTTGCAGTCTGGTAAATTTGGCAAGCTGAACAAGACAATCAAGTTCCCCGAGATTCTAGATCTGGCCCCTTATATGAGTGGGACGAGTGATAAGTCACCAGTATACCGGCTTTATGGAGTAGTTGTTCATTTGGACATCATGGGTGCTGCATTTTCTGGTCACTATGTTTGTTATGTTAAGAATACTCAGAATAAGTGGTTCAAAATTGACGACAGCTCGGTATGTAAAACTGCCCTTTTTTATTCATGTGATCTTTTTCCTCCTAGTGCAAATACTGTTTGAGGAAAAGGAAGGTCATTCTGTCTTTTTGCCTGTTCTATGTTAAACTGGATTTGGTGTTTAGCTCTGGGATTCTGATTCTAGGAATCCTGTGACCCTTTTATGGATTTTTATGTATAAATTCATGTGCAAATTTGCAGCAGGATGTATGCTGCATTATTGAATATCTGTTTTTGCCTCTCTCTTAGTTGGACATTATCTTGTTTATCTTTGGTACTTGAATCCTTGCTTTTATGTTCTATGAYAATTTGTTTTTTCAGGACTTAATTACTATCTGCAATTTTTTTTACTCATAATGAATGTGTTTAGGCAACTTGCTTTATGTTCTATGAGAAACCGAGACAGGGATTTGTTGGGTAGTGCTTATTAGTTTCTGGTTGATTATTTATTCTTGGTGAACAAAATAGTTGGTGCTTTGCATGTCCAGACACATTATTGTTCTGCTATCTATAGGATGAATAATAGAGTCATGATGTTGTCGTAGTTTCTGGTTGGCCTTCATGTTTTATATGGTTATTCATTCTGTACTTAAGCGTGTGGTGGTTAAACTAATTTGTGTAATGTGGAAGTGACAGCTCACCACTTGAGCATTTATGGTACTGACTTTTAATTTTCTGGTCTGATCTTTCCATGATTGTAGGTAAAAGCCGTGGAACTTGAAAGAGTCTTGACAAAGGGTGCATACCTGCTTCTTTATGCAAGGTAAATTCTGGATTGTTATTTACTGGCTGTAGTGCATGTTCTCTTTTGCTGCGTTTCTAAGTCAGCCATATCCTTTTAGGTGCTCACCACGAGCCCCTAGATTGTTAAGGAGTTCATTAAACCCTCGTGACCTAAGAAAGACAAAGCAAATGGATTGTAAGCCAAGATACAGTTCCAGGGGTCCTTGGGATGTCTCGTTAAGTGATTCATCAAATAGCCGGAACTACAATGAGAGCACTTGTCCAAGCGACTCGAGTTTCCAGCCAATTCGGTTAATTCTGGAAGAGGACTCTTTAAGTGACAAATCATCCTCTTTCTTCTCTGAGGTTAATTCCTGCAGTACAGACAGCAGCAATAGGGACTCCACAAGCACGGATGATTATATTGACCAGATATTTGGGGATATGGGAGTCTGTTGGAATAGTCCATGGAGAAATTCCTCGGATTCTGAGACGTCATCTTCCTCATCATCTCCATCTCCRATGTACTTGAGGCACGCTGACTTGGATCATTACACTGCTAGATACTCCGATACCGGCATKTCTTGCACCAATGCTGCAGATTCAGAAAGGAGTAGGAGCATCCCTTTTTCGTGTCCTGACTCAACTAAACATTGTAGAAAGTTAGATACTAGTAGTAGTTGTAGGGAGTCTGGCTCCAGTAAATTAGGACGGATTAACCCTTTTGATCATTTGAAATCTAGCATATCATCTTGCAGACATCGATGAGGGAAAGAAACATCTTATGATGAAGGTTTTGAGTTAGCAGGCGGTTAAATAAAGGGTTCAAGGGGGGCGGGGGTGGGGTTAGGGAGTGGCTGTATGTATTATACTCTTCCTGTTGGCTAACATTAAGAGCCATCGTTCTGTCACTCTCTTCCCTTTCATATAGAGATATGAACTGTTGTGACATAAAAGATCTTCGTCAAATGAGTGTACAGTAGAGCTGGGGTTTGGGCCTCCCTTTTGACAGTGTCCCTGGATGAACTGACATATTGTTGCATCCAAATTCCAAATGCACCATCATCTTGCAAATTGAATGTTCTTTATTATTTTGTCTAGCTTTGGGATGGAAAAACTGTTCATGCATTCGCAGCCTAACTAGTTTATAATACTACAACTAGTTTGAATATGTCGCTAAAACATGAATATTGAATCCGAGACTTACTCAACTGCTCTAGCGAGGGTGAGAAAAAGGACAATTGTGTGAGAGGGAGGGAGGGAGATAAAAAGGGCATTGGCAACCAGGCTGGACRGGGAATGGATGGAGCCGACAGGACAGCGACAAAGAAAAAGGACAATTGTGTGAGAGGGGYGGGAGGGAGATWAGGCCATTGGCAACTAAGCTGGAAGGGGAATGGATGCAGCCGACAGGACAGTGACAAGCACCCCAATTCAGATAGCTCACCAGCCTCTTAATCATGTCGACAAGTATGGGCAAGCAGTAAACTCCAATAATGCTCACTTCCAAAATCTGCAAAAGGGTTTTAGTTCTTTGATGTTTTTGCTGCTGCGGAAGATTCATTGAATGTCAAATTTAGGTGTGTCCTACAATAGTGAGCCCTCTTTGACCTCATACTATGTCCAACTTCAAATCTGAGATTGCTTACCAAGTTTGGTAAGAATATCAACTGCAAAGTTTGACAATCTTTCTTCATARAAATTTATCTTGTTTTGTAMTGGAAAGTCATATATGGACTAACAAGTTCTCTCATTTTTTAAATATGACTGCAATGCTTGTCAACAGTTCAACTCCATTTGTTTAATAACAAAGAATTCTTATGTAAATTCTAGTAATCTCTTCTACTCGAGCTTTAATATGAACTTTGGCCTAATATGCATGTGGGTTCCTTAAAATGTTGGTGCAGAAAGGACTTCAATCAAGTGGCTGTCCAATTTTTGGATTTCATGGTCTAGATCCTTGTTAAGATGATCGATGGTGCACAGCATCCCACGTGTTGTGTCTTCCTACGTGACTCAAAAGTAATGGATCGCCTTGTTTCCTCCTCTAATTTTTTTTTTTTTAATATTAGTAGTGTGTAAGAATTATCTAATCGAATCAATTATTTCGATTATAACATACTAAATTTTTCAACGTGATGAGACTTGAATTTTAATTAATTAGTCGCATAATCGATTCACTAGATTCGTATTAACCTCTTTGTTATATATTGAATTTTTGAGTTAACTTAAGTAAATCCTTACAAAGTGTGTAAATTAAAAGTGCTAACTAGAAAAGTTATGGTGTGTGTATGTATTAGCTAGAGCTAAGAAAATAACAGCATGAATCTTCTAGCCGATCAAGGAACAAACAAACACAAACTGAAAAAAGTTAGATAGCATAAAGATGCAAGTAAGATAGTTACAGCTAGTGGACTAATGATGCTGATAGATACAAAATAGCAGAAAGATACAATTTAGTCAATTTTAGGCCAAATAAGTAATTATGTTGAAGGATGCTAAGCAGCAACAAAATACATCAAAGTTAACTTGAACTAGATTAGTGATTATGCTGATTGAGAAAATGATGCAATTAATAAGGTGAAACAAACTAAGTAATCATATATAAACTAAAAAGCTATAAAGACCGCAGTAAATAAAGCAAAGAAATGGAATAAGCTAAATGACTATACTATTAAAGTTATAAATGCTTATCATCTAAGAAAGTAAATAACACAAAAAAGATTATAAATCTATCCTAATAAAGACAATGAAATCAACTAACAATAGAAAAACTAATATYACTACCTATTTAATTAACAAAGATATAAAAATGAAGCTAAATTACTCTCTCTCTCTCTCTTTTTATTTATACTTCTCTTGAGCAACATTCTCTTYCCGGCTAATGGCTGAAAAAATCGACTACTTTTAAGGTAGTTCTCCTTATTCCATGCTACTTTCTCGATCCACGTCCACCTCTATCAGCCATTCTGTTGATCATGCTCCTTGATTATTTTTGGGCAAATGGTTATATCCTTATCTAATTGAAGGCCAATTTCCTAACCTTCCGTTTTTCTGTTGACTTTTTTCTCCCGATCTCTCCTATCACTGTCTGATCCTGCTTCCTTACTTGATTTTTTCATTAGCCTGTTGAGTTTTCTAAGTTATTGAATTCTTTGCCCTCGGAACTTAATATTTTATTTTGACCATTACACGTAATTGTTGCTTACCTACAATTTAAACATTAATGTCGACTTATTTTTTATAGTCAATAATATCATCAATCAATGGTAACGATATGTATAATATTTTATTTCTCCAACATTATCTTCTTAATTTATTAATATTAAATATTATCATATGATCGTATCGTACTAGATGTAATAGAAAAATTTACAAAATGATCTCTGAAGATCTGTTTTTGACACTCGATAAGTAATTACTAACCAACCGCATATTATCCAATCCCTACTAATGGCATTCACATGAAAGAATTTATAATTAAACAAATCGTAATTTAATCAAGTTCAAATTAATATCATCAAACAAAAATATCAAATGATAAACAAAAAATTTCTTTTTACATATAAACTCATAACTATATATATATATAAAATTATCGCAAAATTTGACATATCCCCAGAACTTACTTTTTGCTCGAATTGATAGTCCAAATAACTTTCTTGTAAAAAGTGGAAATTGTGATGTCCAGAAATGATATAGGGAAAGTAAGTTAAAAAAGTCAGAAATTTATTCCACCAAAAGTATGGCATATTAATTGAAAAGTCCGAATCCATCGACAGTTTATTGTACACATAAGTCTATGGTTTAAATTTGCCACCTACCAAGGATAGAAGGATCGTCTTGCCTAAAACGGAAATCTTTTAGGTAAAAGATTGAATAGCCGTACTGCAATGGCGGAAAGCCGGACACAGCACCCTTCCTTTCGCTAAATTTATATGCTAACGAGACCAGGACTTACTACTCTAAATCATGGCGGCCGGGCTGCGAAGTTGCTCCATGGCCTCACCCCAGGCTCCTCATCCTCCTAATAGGAAGTGGTAAACACACTTTGGGCGAAAAATAAGTCATTTTGATTGCCTTTTCTTGTTCCAACAAGTGACCAAAGAGGCCGCCGCAATGGCAAGATTCCCATTCTTTCCGGCATGGCCGGATGTTTTGTCCAACAAACAGCCGACATCCCGTCTTCTAAAGATGAACCAAATCTTCCTAAAGAACCGATTACTACTCTCAGCAATTGACCCTGCGTTCGACCTGGAATGGTACYAGCGAAAGAGCGCACTCCCGAATAGAGGAAGAATAAAAATCACTCTATATAACCTTACTACTTAATCCTATGAAACGTTCATAGCATATAGTAATGACCTATCAAGATCTTACTTGAATTATAACTTTGCCTTTCGGCTAATTTTTTATGGATGGAGCCGTGCATTCTTAAACTCCATAGCCGCATTTTCTAAATCAATGAGAGCAATGAAATCATTCTCCCTTTCGGTTTTGTACATTGATGAGATTCGGACACATAAAGAAGAAAAACCCACCAGAATATGAAATCCTTGTCTATCTACGTAWAAAATGATACAACTCCATAGGTAGAGGCCATTGTCGCTGTCATGTGATGCCAGAGACGATAGGTACATGAAGGAAAATTGCAAACCACTTAGGAAAGAAGGATTACTCTCAAATCTCCATGATGATGATACCTTGTATTGCAGAGCAGCCAAGAAAAGGAACTCAAAAGCATTGAAGAAAAGTCAAAGAAAGGGGCTTGAGGAAGAAATGAAACTTGCTTCCTTCTCTCATTTTATGTTTCAGAAAATGAAAGTGAAAGTAACTCCTCAACATTTTTTCTTTTTTCTTTTTCTCAATCGTTTTCGAGAAATCCTTACAGCGTGTCCCTTGTCTGCAGTCAAGACCAGGTCTCGTCTCTACTCATAGCSAATAKCTCASYTCATTAATTATCCCTATAAATCCATCGCGATAAGCATTTCGAATTGCAGCATGGCCTCCACAACGACATCTGGTGCTGATAAATTGAATGAGTCGCGAAAACCTGAAACAACCACTAATTTTGCCATTTGCCAATTTAAGAAGTCAAAACCCCATTCGTATTTTCACTTTTGTAACCTCGAGAACTCAAGAATCTTAAGCCTCTCTTTTGCCTAAATCATTTCAAAGAAAGCCCACATAAAGAGAGTCATTTTACCAAGGTACGAACTTGGAGACTGTAAGCAAGTTGCTATGCAATTTGTGCAAGTTGTCCGAAAGCAAATATTGCACAAGCACACACAAGACCACTGGTAATGGCATAGACATATACTACTACTCTCTCACTGCGTAAACCAACCTTTCTAGCATTCATCGCTACAAACAAGACAGCTTTGAAATGTCTACCATCGGATGATGACAAAGTTTCCCGGAGGATTTCATCAAACTCAAGCCAGAATTCATGTAAATCTTTAATTCTGACATATATTTGCTGATCCATATCCAAGAAACCCTTGCTTGGGCAAAGCTATCGAATGGTTCATAAACTATAGTTGCACTAGCAGTAAATTCTCAACWRCGGGCTGGTATACATAAATTCAATCAAGAAACCAATGGTCAGAGACCCACAGCCAAAGAATATCCACAATGCAAATCCGTTTTTTCCATCTTTATTATAGTGTTTCATCTCATGAGGAGGTCACAGAGAGAGGCGCAGAGCAAAAAAGACAAACAAAGTACAGGAGTGGTCAGAATGGAAAAAAAGATGGTAGAGAAATAAAGTGGGGTTTGAAAGCTTTCATTCATAATATCGAATAAAGCAATCCCTCTTGCCTACTGATGCAGTCATGCTAAGCTAAACACAGCTCCTCTCTCTCTCTCTCTCTCTCTCTCTCAGCGTGATGCAGCAGCACTGAAAAGAACTGGCCAGGCACAACCGTAGCCACGTTCTTGACTGCCAATCACACTTTAACCATACCAAGAAGCTAAGGCACAGAGGTAGGATGGCAAATCAATAAGACGAATCATCATCAATTTTTATCCTCCCTCAGACCACTTGTCTCGACTTGCATCTAGGTTAACACAAAGCACAGCCCTGAAATTTCTTCAGGCTSAGAGCTCCGCTGATCAGATTGCACAGTAWGAGAGAGAAGTCATGGTCATGGTCTGTCTCAAACTTCAAAGCAATCTCAACCCTCACCCAAATCCCCATTCACCATTCCCATTCCACACATACACACACATTCCCACCAATACTAATTCCCACACTACCTAACCACAAGTCCAACAGCAAATGTTGGCATTTTTATGTTATGACCACAACAACCATGAGCTCCATAGTTGCATTCTTATGAAGCTTCATCTCACCAAAAGGAAATTACCTGGAGATTTGAATTGGAGTACAAAAAGAAAACATAAGCATGATTCAATATATAGGACTAGCATCTYGCAACTATTCATTTCCTAGATTTTTCTTTTGTTCAAGAAAGCAACGACTAAAACTAGGGAATACATGAGCAGTAATTAACATGAACATCAAGTGTAGACAGAAGATACAAGATATAGTGGAATAGAATTACTACCAAGAAAGTAAATTTTCACAACACCGTCGCGTAGAATGATCAAGGAAGACACAGGAGAGAGAGCAACAACAGAGAACCAGAATCAGAAAATTAACCAACTAAACTCCAAAATCATCAGTAAGGCGGTGGATGCTGTGGAGGCTGTCGAGCGGCGGGTGTCCAGATCACGTCAGAAGGCAAGTGGCAGCTATATAACGACACCCCACAAGATTCCATACCCGCCGAAGCAGCAGCCGCAGCAGGTGAACGTCCATCGTCACCTCCTTCAGAAACTGCCGGTGGCGACTGGTGATGGCCCTCTTGCCCACCGCCAGCAGAACCAGAATTCCTCTGATCATCTTCCAAAGGCAACCTATGATATGAAGGATTATTAAACGAAGCCGCAATCAAGTAGACAGTCCCAGCTGAAAATAATGATCCCACGACGGCTCCACCAACAACTTGGCCTTGAGGACCCGCAAGGGAGATGGTAAAACCATTGGTGATGCCATTGCTTAACGCTACCGAACCCAATGTGTTGGCATTCGATGGAATTACAGTAGCTGAAAGTGATAAAATGTCGAAACGTCCATGAAATGTCACGCTTGCCCCTGGTGTCGTCGAAGGTTGACGAAGAGTGACGTTCGTTACAGTGCCAGAACCATTGAGTATGCACAATCCCATGCTCCGTTTTCTGCAAAAGCTAGTGATGGATCCAACGATATCAATTCCACCGGGAAGTTCGAGTACGTAGGGGCTCATGGAAGGCTCAGCATCCCGAGTAATGATAACGGGAGGCTTAGGTTTATTCTTGGAACCAGGTGGGCGACCACGAGGGCGGCGGGCGACTTCAATGGTAGCGCCGTCGTTCCCGGAGGAAGGCGCTGCTGGTAGATGCACGTTTTGGATTGATAGCTCCCTTTTGTTTGAGGTAGTGGACGGAGTGGTCGGACTGCGTTGGCTGTCCACCTCTTCCGACGTTTGACATTCTCTAGGGTTGGTGGCAACTTGATACGAGTGGTGGTGGAGGGTCGCGGGCTGTGCCGCTGGAGGGCGGTGTGGGAATTTTTGAGTTTGATGGAGCTTGGCAAACATGCTGGAGTGATTATCCTTTTCTTCTTTTACATATTCCCCCTTCATATTATTTCCTTTTTCTTCTCAAAACCGTGGCTTTTCACTTTCTCTCTATATCTATATCTGTATAAAATATACTATATTTTCAAGAAACCAGATGATTGGCTCTATATAATATGAACTCAATTATAAAAAAAGAAAACCCACACAGCTTGAAGACAGACAGTGAGCTATGGAAGGWTAAGGAAGGCGATAGAGTGAGAGAGAGAGAAATATCACAGAGGATGTGGGACTTGAGTAAACAAAGCAAAGAGCTTTAGATTTGGAATTTTCCCTATATAAACACATATGACATCAATATGCACACATGTTTGTGTTCTCTGTATAGGAAAGAGGTGGTGGGGGAACAAGGTCAGGGGGGGGAAGGGGTGGTGCTAGGAGATGGGTGAGCTTAGAAACCAAGTAAAGACTAACGGCGCCGCTTCTTGTTGGAGGTGAAAGTAGGCTCCACTTGCATTCCTATCCCAGAGAGAGTGATAATGAAGAAGATAGTTTTGTTTCGGAGACTTTCTAGATAGAGAGATGGAAAACAGCGGTTCTAGAATTTGGTTAGCTCAACCTTCCACCGCCTTTCTTTCTTCTTTGTGTGTTGCAGTGACACAGAAAGTTGCCAAGTCGGTTCTTTTCGACCCGGGAGGGTGTAAAATCCAAAAAGTTAATATTCTATGTGATTATATTTAATAAAATTTTATAATATTTACATTGTAATATAAATATTTTTATTCCTCATAATCATAATCATTAATTACATCAAAGTATTTTATTCGAAATTAGCATCATTAATTCAAATCCAATACGAATTATATTTATAAAATTTAATTCATATTAAAAGATGATTTAGGCTAGAAAAAATTCTTTCAATATGATACAATAAATAAATATTATGAAATATATACTCTTATTTTGATTTTGACTTAACGAAATTTTTTTAATATGACYTCACGAATTTTAAATATAAAATTTTATTTTAACTTTAGTTACCATATGTTCCAAACGACCTACGGGTTAAATATAATAAACTATTCATTTAGAATGGAATGGCAACAATTATGCCTCCTTCACTTCTCAACCCTACAATTAAATCATATGATATCTTTACTTCACGAGATTAATTCAAATTCAGCTCGATTCGAATTGTCTTCACGAAATTTAACTCCAATTTGACTCGAAACTTTTTTAACTTGACATCACAAATATAAATAAAATATAAAATTTTATTTTTAATATAATAATTGACTTATCAAATATATCAAACCCGATAAGGTTGATTAGTCACAGTATTAGCGACTATTACATAATGAAGACTTGAAGCAAATAAATAGTGTTCATATTGTATAAATCTATGGTCGAGAATGAGTGTAAGTGAGGGAGGGTGATGGGCTCATGGGTTAGAGGCATCTCCCTGACCGAGTGGATTGAAAAAGACTGGCTGCGGTTGGTGTTTTTCTGAAGGATAGGGGATTATGTGGTGGACCTTGTACTTTGCACTCTTGACCTATATACTATATGATCAAAACCAATGATAAATAAAAGGGGACTTGTCTTCAACTGCATGCCCCCATAACCAATCCACGAATCTTTCTGGCTCACTTCCTTTGACGAGAAGGCACTGCTTTTGGACATTTTCAACCTTAATAAGCATCAATCTCCATTACAAATCTTTTAATATATTTTTTATTATTATTTTTAANTCTTTTGGATCACTCTTTAGGATCATCATTATGGTAGAATGCATCTATTTGTTTTCTTATTATTCTCTCTCTTTTTCAAGTGAAAGTTTGAATCAAGATTGGGACAAATCAACTTCAAACTGGGTTGAATTTGAATGGAAATAACTTCTTAAATTGAGATTAAATGAAGATAATCTCTTTGAATTGAAATTGGATGAGTTATCTCCAGTTATTTTAATTGAAGTTGATCTCCAAACTGTGATCATATGTATAAAGTATTCTCCCCTCCATTGTTTCTTTTTCCTTCACATTTTCTTATTCCATTCCAAGCGAATCAGGTAACATGGCAGCTTCCGTACAATTGCATCCTGAGAGTTCTTCAATTTCCTTTCTTTATCGGTTCTTCTCTGATTTTGTTATTGTCGCTATTGTCGACCTTCTGTCCTTGACTAACTCTTTGTCTTTTTATGACAAAATATTTCTCTAACATGCGAATTCCCCGTCAAAATTGAAGGTAAGTTGTTCTTCTCTTTTTTGCGAACTTCTATACTTATCCTTTGTCTTGCTTTGTGTAGTCTTGGTGTTCTTTTGAGTATGAAACCTCATGAAAAGTTAAAGAAATGGTATTGATCAACCTATGAAAACCATGTCCTGTTTGAAAATTTGATATCTATATATATAAAGGCTTCTTTTCCATGCTTCCTGAACTGTCTTTTATTTTTTTATTATTATTTTTTATTAAAAAAAAAAAAATATACCCCTTTTAACTTTTAAGAATGAAAATGTGAGTGATTGGAAGGATTAATAATATACATACGTCGTGCTCTCATTAATGTTAGTTTTAAAATGCATGTAGCATGAAAATTTTCTAAATAATTTTTAACATTTTATTCTAACTCTGAATCTTTTAGTACACTTTTTTATTATACTAATTAAAAGTCGATATTATATGTATAATAAAAAATATAAGAAAAAAGTATATTAAAAGATTTTTTGAACAAAATGACTCATTTTAAACAATTAAAAAATATATATATAAACGCACTATAATAGACCTTTTAACATTGATATAATTAGAGCGATAAATAGATGGATTTGATCCTTGTAGAATTCACTTCTGGTGACATTTTGGATTCAAAGGACGTAATGATTTGGCTTTTGGCTTAAGCGTTGCGTGTGGTATCCCTCTATGAAACAGGACTATCGAGCAAGTCAAAAGGGTTGGTGATATATTAGTCTCATTTATCCTTCTTTCTTCGCTTCAATTTTGAATAATTAAAGGTTGAAGTGATGAGGTGTTTATTTTAGCATGTGATTACGCTTTTATTAAAATATTATTCTCACTCTCTAACTTCTTCTGCCCTACACGTTCTTCCTTTTCTTTTCCTTGTCTTTTTTATACAGAAAATACTTAAGTAAATCGAATTATCACATAATATTGTATTAAAATTTCAGTCTGTTTTTTGTTACATTATTTGGTATTCTAATTTTATAAAATTAATTTAAATTCGATTTGAGTCTCGTTTACAAAATCTATTTTTTTTTACTCGTTTTATTGTTTAGCAGTCCATATACTAATTATTTAAACTGCTGAAATAAAATTCACATATTTTAGACTATTACTTCAAACGYCTCTATTTTTTAGATTCATTTTATAAATAARTTTATTTGTATTGACAACACTGATTTGATTTTAACTCATATTGTGAGCGATCACTACACAATAATAACACATTTTCTTGATGTGTTTTCAACTTTATATTAATAGACGGCTCATTCTTATAATGCATTATCACTTTTTTAACATTGAGGATATTTTTAATTTAATTAATTAGCATTTCTAAAATATTTACTAGGCATCGTGGCCACTTATGTTGCTAAAAATTACGTTGTRACATTATTTGAGGATGCAAAATCTATACATCGATAAAATTAATTTATCGACGGTTTTATACAAATGTTTCGAAATTAATAACGCTTTTATATAAATATTCCTAAATTTAATGATACTTTTAAATAAGCGTTCCCAAATTAACAATATTTTTATTTTTAGCTTCCCAAATATAACGACACTTCTAGACAAGCGTTCCTAAACTTAAAATGACACTTTTATCTTAAACATTTGCAAATAAGATCACTTGAGTCCATATTATCTTTAGTTTGATGAATGTCTTAGCGGAAAAGGTATTTTGAACTTAAATTAAATTCTTTCAACAGTTAAACACAATTAGTAGTGAAGCATTCCAATTT
>MEJB01000017.1:4315684-4340303 GCA_001752375.1 Rhazya stricta
ACAAGATAAATCATATACGGCCTTCTATACATGGGAGTCCATCATAGGTTTACTGATCACTATGCAGCTGGGCGTATACATAGATCAAAGCTACTATTTGAAATTATTGTATACAGAGTGTCTATTAACAGAGTATGTGACATTTCTCGTTCCACCTGATGGCAATTGGACGCATTTATGCTCCAAGACTCGTATTGGCAGCGCGTTATAGTGCAGGAATCTGTTTCACCACTCATCAGGCTACGCCATAAACTAATTTCTAAGCTATTGAGATAAACCTCGCACTTTCCGTTTCATTGGTTTCGTTAAATCTGTCTATATCTTGTTCTTACTTATTCTTTGTAGTACGTATAATGATATCTTGATACATCTTGCATCACTGATCTCCGCGCGAGAGACGAAATGCTCTACGATTATATCTTAGTTGCCGTTGTCATAGGAGATGTATCTCTTGTGCTTATATTACGTACCCTAGAGATACTGATTTTGATACAGCTTATAGACATATAATATGGTGGTTTTCAATAATTTTTAATACCTATCGTATGTAACTGATTTTCAGCTATTTATATCGCAGATGATGGAAAAACGTGCCTCTGGGGGCGGTTCATTCCCGGCGGGAGTGTTCTCTAAATTGGCATCCGTATTCCTTATTTTTTCTTACGGTTTCTTTTCTCGCAAAAAAAGGTTTTGGCCATTTGTTAAAGGAGGGTGGCGGGGCTCTTAGGAATCTTGGGCGCTTGAAAGGGGGGAGGGAGTTCTTTGAAAAATTCTTTTCCCAAGAAAAAACCCTTCTTTTCTTTGGCCTGTTTCTTTGGAACCCCCAAAATAGGTCCCGGTTCCCCCCCCCACAACCTAATTATCCTCCCCGGACAAATAGTTTCCCCAAACAAAAACATTTGGCAGGGCTGGAAAATTTTTTTGAAAGGGGCCCCCATTTCCCCCTAGCTTACCCCCAAAACCCCCCAATAATCAAGTCAAGGAAAAAAACCAAAAAGAAGAAAAAAAAAAATAAAGAAAACAAGGATGAAAAAAAAAAAAATGGAGATACATAGAAACCCCCCCAAAAAAAAAAAACATGTACAACAAAGAAAAATATAGGTATGGAGACGTGATCTTCCACAAATAATTGTGACGGAGAGGGAAAAAGAACGCGGAATTCAAAGAGAGATGATGAGGGATAATGTTACTGCGAGGGATGGGAGAAACAAAATAATATATAGATTGTACCTATTTATCCAATTGAAAATAATAGGGAATATATATATGGAAAAAGTCTAGTATGATTAGAAAAAAAGCGAAGAAAAAATTCCCCCCGTTGGGAAAATCCCAATAGAGCAAAAAAAAAAAGATATTTTTTTGGAGGGTGGCAAGATAGTAGGTAGCGAGATTTTGATAGTGAGTTACTTTATGTATTAAAATTTTTAAAAAAAATGTTCCTTTGTTGTCCCATAAGAAAAAAAAAAAATACAATTTATAAAACCTCCCCCCATTATTATTTGCCATTTAAATTTTGGGAAAAGTGAAGGAAAAAATGATCTGAAAGAAGAAAAAGAAAAAAAGTAACAATTTACGGGTTTCCCAAGGGAAGAACTTTGGGTAACAAAAAAAGCCAAAAAAAAAAAGGAAAAAAAAAAAAAAAAAGAAAAAAAAAATTGAAGAAAAGAAAAAGCTTTTGGGGGGCTGGCAAGTACTTGTGCTAAGGAAAATGGGAGGGAAGAAGCTTTTGGGCTTTTCCGGGGTTGAAAAAACCTTTGATGGTTAAAAAAAAGGGGAAGATCCCAATTGGGCCTTTTCAGGTCAGGTGGTTTGGGGCAGGGCATGATGTGGAAAGAACTAAAAAAAAGACTTTTGGTGGAGTAATTTGGAGGTAATATATCCAATTTTTTCCAAGGAAGAAAATTTGTCTCTTCGTTAATCCCAAATTCTGGCTGCCCAAATTTCCATAACTTTTTCATTTTCCCCCTTTGTCCTTTGCCTTAACCCAAATTTGTGAGAATGGATTATAAATCCAATTTCAAATAAAATACATCTGTGCATAAAAAAAAAAAAACGAATAGTGAAGATAACCCACAAATAAACTGATACCCCAAAACCCTTTTACATGGGCCCCCCCCCCCACTCCCAAATCATAATCCTAAAAAA
The DNA here is from genome assembly GCA_001752375.1 of Rhazya stricta. Taxonomy (NCBI): domain Eukaryota; kingdom Viridiplantae; phylum Streptophyta; class Magnoliopsida; order Gentianales; family Apocynaceae; genus Rhazya; species Rhazya stricta. The sequence continues at coordinate 4,317,830 of MEJB01000017.1, forward strand.
AGAAAAGAAAAAAACCCCTCCAAAACTATCAAACCCCCAAAGTTTTAAGAAAATTCTATAAATGTTAAATTAAAGAAGAGAAATTCGGAAAAAAAAAACAAATGGAAAGATGATTATCCATAGCGGCATTAAAATAAAGTAATTAATACCCATGAAATTAGGTTTTTGCACGGATGATCAAACTTCTTTGTTCTTACTAGGGGAGTTAAAAGAGTAGTGCAGTCCATAATGAGATATTAAGAGGAGGGTGAGACAGAATTTACAGTCTAGTGGCAAAATCAAAGAAGCAACAATCCCTTTTTCCTCTGTAGAGTCTCAATCCTTCCTTTGTGTCACTGCAGGTCTAACTCTTGTAGCCCTTCTTAGTCCTATACAATATCCAGACAAAACCAATTTGTTTGCTAATGCCTAAAGAGAGAACTATCTATCTATCCCTTTAGGAACAAGTTGGCCAAATCTTAGATTAATTGAAGGGTTTTTCTTTTTTCTCATTTTTAATACATCGAGAGAGCAAATAAAWGAATCAATAATGCATTTTAAACCATCTTAACTACTAGTAAAACCGTGACTGTAGTCCCTTAAAATGAAAAAGGATATGTCCGTTGAGAAGAAGGAGATTCAAGAATATATTGCTTCATAGCAAAGTGAAGAAGAAAACAAAAGGGCAGATGTTTTTATCCACACTGCCATAGGCATGTTTCCAGAAATTGTGGCAGACCTTATGCTGAGCAATGTTTCGACCAATTTTGTAAAGACAAAGGGAAATGCTGGTCAGCTCTAGGACTCCATTTGGCCCTTTTTATTTTGATTTCAGGTTGGTCCCCACTGTGAAATTAACTACTCACATTGGCTACTACCTTCGCTCCCAACACCAAAACAAACTTAACAGCATCCACTTTTACCTTTTCCTATCTTTAGAAATTTGAACAASTCATCTTCTCATTCCAACAGATGAAAAGCCAGTTTTAGCTCTACTTTTTGGGAGAGCGAGTGTTCAATAAGTTTAACAAGGATCAGTAGTAAATACAGTACTTTGTTTGTCTAAGTGGTAAGATCTTTAGTACCCTTTACGTAAGGTCTCGAATAAATGATTTTGAAAAAAAATTATTACCTTTCTAAATCTCTCTCTATTGAAACTTAGAGAGCTTAGAAATGGCAACATAATTCACAATGTTTGGTTACCAAAAAGCTTAATTGTTGTCTATCAAACTGAGTAAAAAAAATAATACTATCTCTAGCATTTTTTCTTTTTAATTTATCATATTACGATTGTACATGAGTAAGAAACTATTAAAATCTATAAAAATGTTATACTAAAATGACTAAAATAACATTACATTAATTTTACCAAAAAGTTTTATATTATCTCGATCTCTCTCGCCTCCTTCTTTTATATTGGAAATAAGAAAGATTGACTAATTAGAAATTAGGTTAATAAATTAAGACGTAAAATGAAAAAAATTTCAATGAATACATCATTAATTTTTTAAAACAACCTGTATTTTTAAAAAAAGAAAGAAAACTTATTGATAAGTAAAGAAGAAAGGAGGTAGTACAACCTCGGCCACCATCAAGATGCTGCCTACAATGGTTCTCATGATTGGMTTAAGAATGGTTGTTACTACTGTTTTGGCGATTTTAACTGCAGCAAGTGCGTTTTTACGCCCAAATCGAGATGAGTCCTTACTTCTAGGTAAGGTACCAAGGCATATCAGCTTAGTTAGCACCATYAGGCACATATTTTCTTCCAGCATCTTTAACCTTCCAATTTCACCGGTCTTTGCATTTATGGCAATTTCATCATGAAGTTTCTCGATCAAGAACGTTGACAACCAGCCGAGGGACAAGACAAGAACAAGTAAATTGACAGTAGTACTCAATCAGGTTTCTTCTGCAGAACCACACAATGAGGTATAGTCCCAAAACCTTCTCACTCAAAATGAGAGCTGTTTGTTTTCTATTAAAAAAACATGGAACCATAAATGAAGCATCAAGGTAGATGTGTCTCCTTAACCTGGCTCACCCCCAGTTTGCAGAAGGTAAAAGTTGAGCCATTTAGTATACTATTATACAGTTTAATGGCCACCAAAACAGCAACCTGTCACATATGGCAGACAGATTTTTCTGGCTAAATACTTTTACCGAGGTACCATGATAGGAAAGGAATTTCAAGGGTGCAAGACGGATCATTTTGGGATGAATGGAGACCCAGCAGGAGCAACCAAACCAAGAAACCGCATTACCTTTAGTTTGCGTTTACTTGGTTCTTTAGCAGTTTCTTCCAATGTTGTAGACTGAGAGCAAGAGTACCATGTTAGAATATAGTAAGTCAAATGATGTTGAGTTATAYCTAATGAAGTGGAGAAAATGAAAATGTGAAKATTACCAGAATTTCTTGTTCAGTAGCTTTTGCATTTTTCTTCTTTCCAGCATCCCTATTTACTTGTGAAATCTTGGCAGCACCATTAATGAAGAAGATAAGACCTCTATTATGAACAAAAGCAAAAAGATAAATTCAGGAACAACCTGTAGAAGTAGGGTAGCATACTCACAGTTTTCTCGCGCTTTCTCTCCACTGTTTTCCCTGTCTGTACTTTAGTTGTCAGGGATCCCATTTCCGCGGACGATGAATGGCCTTGGCTTGCACTTCCCTGTGGTCTCCTGAGCTTCTGGCACAAAAATGTTCGAGTGTTTTATATCTTCAAGCACGTAAAGGCATAAGCAAAATCCAGTATCAAACTTCAGATATGAAGACTTATCCACTTACTGAATTAGGGCTATCCAGGCCGACGTGCTTRTGAGTATCACTTTGTTTCAGCTTCTTCTTATTTCCTTGCTCAGACTTATTTGATAAAAAACTGGCCCTTTTAAGTGAAGTTTTAGGTGTAGAACCAGCTGAAGCCCTTTCTGAAAAAGTTCTCGGCTGCCACAATGTTTAGTTGAGAAAAGAGAACTTCAACTATTTCTTCATATATATAGAGAAATACATACCAGATTTTTGAAGATGCACAACAAGAAAAAAGGTTAACTCACAGATATGGCGCCATCGTTTTTTGGTTTCTGGCGTTCCATATCTTGCTCCTCTTTTCTTCTTGCCTATTATAACATGTTTCAGTCAACAATATGACAAAAAACGAAAATGAAGATTGATGAGGAGATAAAACCTAATAGTCAAGACACTGACAGAGATCTTATTATGCGGCTCTATTTTCCTTTCTTTTCTGTTGCTTTTTCCTTCAGTTGCCTGATGCATATGTGTATAACCACAAGTAAATAAATAAATAAAGATCTTAGTAGTTTTGTGCATGAGAAAACAAGAGTAGTTAAGGGTAAGAGAATCTGCTGACAGATTTTGTGCTATTTGACTTGGATTTCTTCGGTGCCTCTTCTTTTTTTCTTTTTCTGCTCCTTTTCTCCTTGGTGCTTTCTAACCCTAAGTTTGTTTCCTTTGACCTTTTGGCAGGAGACTTAGCACCTAATTCCCTGGAAGAGGAGCAGCCCTGAGACGCAAAATTACAGAGGCACATGACAAGATTGTATGGGATATTATGGCCATCTAAACGAAGAGCAAGAAAAGAACATAGGAGAAAGAGCACAAGACTCCACATTGTAGATGAACAAAAAGAACTAAGCCTCTCATTCAGCATTTTTTCAAATCTGCATTTTGTTGGTTTCTTCATGTCCTAAAGAACTGAAGCATCTTAATTAAAGAATATKTCAATGTATCACCCTTTTAACATCCTAAAGAATTACATACRTTCGTTTGACTCTACTCAGCTTGAAGCATTGCTAGTCAGATAATATCTCAATGTCAAATTAGTTCACACTGTTGGCAGCAGTGACTGTAGCTATTTAAGCAATCAAAATGAGGCAGACAAAAAACTTACAGAAGAAGGGACTTTGCTGGTCCTACTTTTGCTGATTATGTTGTGATTTTGCTTTACAATTCTCTCCTGAGATGTATCAGGTCCAACCTTTCCTGCTTAAAATGCATGTAGTTTGGGCAAAAATAAGGATAAATGTTGACTGCTAGGAATTTTGCTAGGGACAACTATCAGAGATACTAAAAGCAACGTTTAACCATGTATATAGAGTTGGCAGGTGGGGGCTTGCCAAGGACCAGATCGGCCCGATTCATCAAAGACCAGCCAGGGACCAGACTGCTTGCACATTGTAGCAATGCGTGACTYGTCCCGGTCCTGGTACCAGTCCAGATATGGTTTGGGATTTTCATTTCGAAAGACGGCGGGCTTGAGCCGGTTCATTAATCTTCTCACCTCTCCAATCTCATTAATATTAAAATTTCTTGTTTATATTTGGAGGCGACGCATTTATACAGGTAGTGTTGGCAAATGGGCTGGGCAGACCGGAAGCTGCAGGACTGGCACGTTTAATACCAAAGAGCGGACCAAACCGGTCCTGCATTGGGCTTGGGCCTGCCAAGCTCGCCATTGGACCGGTCCAGCCAGCCCATTTTCCAACGCTATCTGTATAAATGCAGTCCCTCCAAATATAAACAAGAAATTTTAGTATTAATGAGACTGGAGAGATGAGAAGATAAATGAACAAGTTCACAAGTCTTCCTGTCGTGATGGTTCATCATCCATCAACTGTAGCAAAGGATAGAAAAATGAAAGCTGATAAGCTAACTAGCAAGATCTGTAAGGATCAAAACTCAAGTTATATAAACTGTGGAATGCAGTATTTGAATTGCATGTATACTTTTTTGGAACTCCAATCTTGCACTTCCGAAGATACTAAAAACTATTATAGGATATGCCATATACTAAGRAAAYTACATGGGATATATAGAGGAACCAACAAATTCAATGATTGGAAGAAGACAATGACATCTCTGGATGCTTATAACTTTAAACTAGTAAAATTTATGTTTCCTTCTGCAGCACCTCAACCCAGATATGATCCTAGCTTCGTTTTATTTAACCTTTTCAACATACAGACCATGGTGCTTAAACAGTTTTCTAACTCCCATTGTTATTTAGTTGCTGCATGAAAAAACAAAGTTGGTACAGATACTCCTTCATGTAAAGGCCAATAGAAAAACATATGTGCACTAATGGGGCTCAGAAAGCTGTATGAGAGGTGGTGAGCATCTTGCACAGTTCAGGGGGGGGTAATAGGCATCCTCTGATCAGCAGGGAAGGAGAATCTTTGGCTCTACCAGACATACAAGGAATTGGAGGAAGCACTCTATCCATGTCAAATTACTTCCTCTATAGTCCAAGGAAAGATAAAAATAGAGTGTGAAAAAGCAAAAGGCTAGGCCCAGTAGATAGACCTAAGGGAAGAAGGGTACTTATTTCTAGTTTCTTCTATCTATATTGAAATAGAAAGGATGATTCAAGCTACCCCGCGCTTCATTTCAAACTAATAAACTTGCTAAAAGAAATATTTTCTAAACAAAACTGATAATCAAGTCAGGAAAAACAAAAAAGGGATAAACAAAAAGAAAGAAAAAGAAGGAAGCAGAATAATCGTGATGCTGTCATCCATGAGAGAAAATGCAATAATCAGCTAACCTTTCATTTTCATCTCTTTCTTCTTTGTTTTACCAAATTTTAATTGATGGAGATCCTGTAACCAAAATTAGTTATTGCAGGTATATTAACTCTGTAAAAAGCCACTGAATTGCGGTATTGCTTTTGACAAATTACAATCCTTACCAGCTTCAGAGATTCCTTCAGTATAGCATTATGATTACCACTGTATTTATTAAGTGTCTGAACGTTAAAGCATATAACAATATCAAACATGTGTAGCTAATAAGACACGTCTCTTCACAAATCGAAAATAACAAAATGGAGATCTTACATCCTCAAACTCCAAGCTAGAACTGTTAGGGTCTATAAACAAGCTGCAACAAGAAGACACAAGCAACTCAAACTCGCAAACTGAACTGGCCGCTCTAGAAGCAGACCAAACAGGAGGCAAGAGCCACTTACTATTTATAGCTTCCATACAATCGAACAAGAACTTCACCTTTTCTTTCGTCCCTTGGCTTATGTATTGCACTTATGGTGCTCTCATCAGCAATCTACTACAATTAAGTTCATAATCCCCAGTATTACTTGTCGAAAAACTACAGAAATTGTGAAAGAAATGCAAACCCAGAAACAGTTCTGTCAAAAAGCTACAAATAACCTTCAATTTCACTTAACTTACCTGTGCAGGCCACCATGATGAGCCATGGAGCTGAACCCATAGCAGATCACCATAGTTAACCTTCCTGTTTGGTCGATTAATTGCAGCTTCTTTCTTACATTCTTTGTCAACAGAACTTCTGTTACTTGCGCGACTTTTACCTTTCATYGGTATCTTTTGCAGCTTAAGATGATCTATTTTGCATTGGAATAGAAGAAAATCTAACTCATGCATCACTCAATTGCTATCACAAGTGTCACCATAATTCGTGGGCAATTTAAAAAGACAAAAGGATATATCAGAATCCAAGAAATTCTATGGGATACAAGAGCGAAGATTTCAGAACTTGACATCTAGTTTGTCATTTGTATGTTAGGAACTATTAGCACGCTTCTAGATGTAAAGTCGACACAAATGCACTTATTGGTTGTACAAAACAGTTGAGGAAAGTAACTCACTATGCTAAATACAAAAAATGACAACTCCTCTGCTGCATCTTATCTTAACATACAACAAAAGGAGCATTTTATGTATCGTTCCATAATAGTCCACGTATGTAAAACCAACACATGAAAATTATATACTATCTGCCATAATTATCCATGTGTATGAAACCCAACAGTGCAGGATAAAGGTTTCCTTTCCCATTTAACCAGTTATATCCTCAAATAAAGTTCCTAATGATAGGCAAAAGGGAACAAATAAAGAGAGAAAAGTTCAAAGAAAGTGCTGAAAATTAATAATTTGATTTGGCTCAGAAAGAACTCTCCATATGCCACTACCTTTCTTTCCATCAAAATATGACCCGTTATGCAATTCATCTCCATTCAGATAATACCGAGTTAAAACAGGGCATACGTCACTTTATTTTCTTTGAACATGAATTTTCACTTAGACTAGTTTTGATTCTTTTCGGTTCTCGCATATACTTGGATTGCCAGGATAAGCAGCTAAGCCTAAAAGTGAAAGGCTTCCAGCTTGCTACATAGCTCTAAAGTCAAAACCCATCAACAATGAACTTAATAAAGATTAGAAACTGCCTCCTATTATAGGTAGGGTCTCAATCCCAGAATCTCCGTAATCCAACCACACAACTAAGTTAAAATTCAAGAATCAGCGGATCATTAGTCATTTAACAATGGAGATACTCTCACCGATAACATCCCAAAAACCACATTTTGCCCCAAATAAATGGATACACAAGCAGATAATATTCAAGCTTTAAAACGTGCAAAACAAAATACAAAGAAGAAAAACAGGAAAAAAAAAAAAAAAAGGAGCTTAAAAACAAGATAGACGTCATGTAAAGGCCAATAGAAAAACATATGTGCACTAATGGGGCTCAGAAAGCTGTATGAGAGGTGGTGAGCATCTTGCACAGTTCAGGGNGAGTTTTGAACTGGATGTTTAAACAATTGGACCATTGAAGACTAAACTTCCAGCATTCATTTTTCTTCTGTATGTACCGCCAAGGCGGCTGTACGGTACAGCAGCGTGCAAAACAAAAAACAAAGAAAAAAAACAGGAAAAAAAAAAAAAAAGGAGCTTAAAAACAAGATAGACGGGAAAATCACAAATCAGCATGCAGTAGTAATTCATCTAATCTTCAAAGTAACAAACAAGGGGCCAAAAGCAAAACAGCAAAAAGAACAGCAACCGAGTTGAATTGAACATTTTACTTGTAGTTTCTAAGTTCAAGAAGATTAACCCACAACCCAAGATCAAAGAAAAGAAATGAAAAATAAACAAAAAACCAACAATGTGATAAAGAAATAAAAAATAAATAAAAACTCACATGCAAAGGGAAATTACTCCAAGGGCCCAGCAAAGCTACGCTTTAGAGTCAGTCGAAACCTCGCTTCGAGCCTCTGCCGCTCCCTCTCTCTCCAGCAAGTTCAAGCAGCAGGATATGCAACGGACAGTAAAAGGTTTGCCTTTTTATTTTGAGTAWCCTTCCCATCACCAATATCGACAAAACGTTGACACGCTAGTCCAAGAGAACGTATTAGAGGGGTTCCGAGTTACAACTATAAGCGCAAATGAACCAAGCGCTTCTGGCCTTCGATAGATTTTGACTGACGGGGGTGGCTAGCTTACGCCCATCTGATTAAATCACATTTCCAATACTAACGTGCGCTTTGATTTTCTGTTTAATTTTGAAAATCATATTGCAGTGCCCTCCATGTTGGTGCCTAAAGTAGCCTTGAACCCCAGTCTTTGCTCTGTCCTCTCTTCCTAGTCTATCGTCTGGGATTTCTGAAACCGAGTGTTTTGTTAAGGTAAGTATTCTTTTGGATTTTCCCGAAGTGTTCTTTTCCATTATAATACATAGATCCAAGGTTCAATTGCTAGCATTCTTTTGGTATTTTCTAGGGTTCTGCTTTGTACAAGTTAGTGCATATGATTATGTATYTAATTAGTCTTGCATTTCCAGTGGTTTTGGTAGGTTTCTCCGTCTTATGCGTAAATTCTTGTTTATTTTGGTCTGCAGCTCAGCAACACATAATCTTTGGGACTCTACAAAGATCTTGAAGCTGGGCTGGTTTTACTTATTGAGACTGTGAACTATCCTTTATATACAATTGTAGTTTATTTTGTATCTGTTTCAGTTCTTGCTTGTCAAATTGCTTCAGGATAACTGTAAGCATGTAGCATTCAATTCTGTTTGTCCATGTCTATATTCTTCATCGTGCTTGTATTAATCCAACATAGATTTTGCTGTTTCGAAAAATGGATATTAGGATTGGGATTGCAAAGTATGAGCTATAGTAATCTGGACTTGTTTATTGCTTTAACACAAACATGAAGTATTTTATTGTTCCCTGTAAGTAGCTCAACTTCAATGTTGGGCAGCAAATGTTTYGAGTTTTGAACTGGATGTTTAAACAATTGGACCATTGAAGACTAAACTTCCAGCATTCATTTTTCTTCTGTAGCATGAAATTCATTCTCCTCATTATTAACAGATAACAATGGCTATGTATTTTTAGCTGACTTGCATTCTTCGTGCATCTGCACTACATATCTGTAAATAAGATAATGCCATGTGATGGTAGAGTATGATAGGCAGAAGTGATTTTAGGCATCCAATTTTAGTTGAGGTTTTCCTTTTCTCCTCCATGTAGTGGAAAGGTCAAGTTGAAATCAAGACATGGTGGACTGGTGGTGGTCCTTGATTGGAGCTGCAATACCAGCAGTAGTTGCAGGCCAAGCTTTCAGGATGAAGAATAGGCGAGCTGAAGAGCAGAGGCTAAAGAGTGCCCGAGGCCGTGAGAAGAGCTCAGACGAAATTTTTGTTTGTGAGAGGGTGTGTACGTCAAAAAGAATGCTGAAGAAGGTTGGTGCATTTTCTAAAGACCCAACACCTGACACATGTGTCACTGTTTGTGGTGTTTCTGAGCTGGATGCTTGTGCTGATGCGTGTGCTCGAACAGTCTGTGTCAATCAACATCAAGTGCCCAATTGGAATGATATCTGTCTTAAGAGGTGTCAAAGTGAGTGCCTTAGGCTCTCAAATTCTTCTGCTATGTCTTTATAGAATAGATTGTTAATATTCAATAGCTTCCAGAATTTTGTTGTAATTCACCTGTTTAAGCAATGATCTAGCAAGACAAATGTGGTTTTGGACTGCTTATACCCACTAGTGTTATTTGCTTGCAGTTACTGATTCTTGATAATGGTAAAAGATTTCTTTTGGTTTAAGTTGTCATTGGGCATTTCCTTCTGATGGTCCACTTGATTCAAGACTTAAGGTGTTTTTTAGCTTAAAAGTTCTGGGGAAATTTGTCTTACAATTGAAGGACTAAAACAAAGATGTCTTTTCTTTTTTCTGCTTCCGACTGCAGTACGTTCTGATGCAAATCTTATTTGCTTATCTTTCTTTGTTCTAAACTCTGTTTTCTCATTCTGACCAGGGAATGGAGAGTATTGGGACTAGATGTGAAGTACTTCACTTGATATATGGTCAATAGAGTTGTTTCTCTTTTTGGGTGCTTTTACTAAGATTGTGCCTTGGATTTTGGGCTTTTTAGTTTTCAACTTCTCTTAGAGTTATCAATATTTCGATCTTTCTCATGCATCCACATTCTCTAGCATCTTTTCGTTCTTTCTTTTAGCCCCCTGCTTTAACGGTCTAAAAGAGATTTTGCATGGGACTCATATGTTGTGTTATACATAGGTGATAATTGCTAGCTAAAGGAAGAGACTAGGCAATTGGAAAGCACTCCATTCCAACCACAGATATTTTAAATAAAATTGATGCCCTGCAGCTCTTTCTGACCTCTGAATGAGTAGTATGATGCTTTTTCAGAAAATAGGACCTTACATTTTACTTATCTTCATTCCAGATTTTGTATGATGAATCAAATTTAATTTGGAATTTGGCCTAATGTTGGAACTAGCCCTAGCTCAGACCCCTGGTCTAGAAATTAAGTATTGTTGCTGGATGCTAGTTCTATCTGGAGACTAGGCAATTGGAAAGCACTCCGTTCCACCCACAGATATTTTAAATAAAATTGATGCCCTGCAGCTCTTTCTGACCTCTGAATGAGTAGTGTGACGCTTTTTAAGAAAATAGGACCTTATATTTTAGTTATCTCCGTTCCAGATTTTGTAGGATGGATCAAATTTCATTTGGATTCTGCCCTATTGTTGAACTAGCCCTTGTTCAGAATACCTGGTCAATATGTTTGATGTATAGCTAGAATTCTTGCAGCCAAGCATTCCCTATTCTTTCTATTATGTTCCTCTTTAGAGGATATTTCTTTGGTTTCAGTGTGTCAAGCAGCAGTGAGTGAAAAAGCTACATTCTGGAAGATACCTAGTGAGGCAGACTGAACCCATCTCCGGGAGAAAGGGACTGGGAGTGGCAGCCGTACTTGTAACAGGAGCTCATAGATCAGATTATGAGTTGCTTTTTCTGCTCTGTACTATATAGGAAAGACATTCTTTCAGAGCTCCCTGGTGCATTTAGATTTGTCAATGTGCGTTTTTCATACATTGGCTGGAGACGCATCGTAGAACAAGAAGAGATTGGTATTCAGTACAATTATTAGGAAGTGAAAGAACCAATTGCGGTCGTGGCCAAGTGCCGCCAGCGGCAACAAGAAAGAAACTGTGACAGCTGCTCGTATAGTTTGCATTGATGCAAAACTCTCTAAGCTTATAAGACGAATATGAATTCCTCTTGGAGCCCTTAACCTAGCCAAATTATTAGCATGTGGACAGCCATAGGAGCATCCCTTTCCGTCCATGTAATAGAGCCAACAACTGAAAGCAGTCGTTGACCAAACTGCTTGTTCTTGCACAAGTTGGTTTTTCCCGCCAAAGCAAGTAAATTATCATTTTATGGTGTTAAAGAGAGTTTGTGATCAGAAACTGAGACTGCCAACTTTGGAAATGATCTAAACCTGCGTAACTTTCTATACTCGAATAGAATTCATCTTGAGAACCAGATTGGTATACCATGCATATCAATAGAAAATGAAGATTAAAAATTRTGTAACCTGAGATTTATTTTCCTCAGTGCATGGATTCTATAGACATTGAAGGCTTCCTTTATTAATATCAACCACAATGAACATTTACTGTCATAGGTAATAAAGATATACAGAAACCAGCAGCAAAACCTGCAGAACCATTTATAAAAGGAAGATTGCCAATATCTGCAGCATAATGTCACGACAGACCAAGAAATTGGCCAACTCCAGAGAGGGGAAATCATACATATCCCATTACATTCTAGATAGATACTGACATCATACATCAAGAAGTTAGTTAACTATGATTTCCAAAAATGGAAGTGCAGGCACATACTGAGCCAAAGATGTGCTAAATCAGAAGACCGAAAAGCTTTCTCCTGCCATTTGTAAGTTACAGATTGTCCACATTCTACACCGAAGTCAGTTCCAGACTTCTGAGGCAACAAACAAGATATASAAATATCTAAACATTCTACAAAAGACTGACAATGTAAAACAATAATAGCAACAATCTTAACAGCACGAATCCATTTCAAAGCAGCCCTTATAAGCCCGAGTCCAAGAMCATGCTCGAAATTTTTCAGCATATATCCCAAAAACGCCATCTTTMAATRGGCAGTTCATCAAAATACCTTCATCCTCCACCTCCATCACAATATATCATCACCGCCCTTGCCATTCACACATTCTTCCTTGGTCTACCTCTCTTCTTAGCTCCGGGTTTTGCCACTTTCGCGGGTGCACTTCCCTTATCCTTTATACCATCTTCCTGCACTGCTGTACCAACACATTCAGCACCATCACCACGACCACTACCAGGAAACATGGGTGGCATCCAATTTGGAAAACCACCAACATCACCAGTCTCCTCACCTTCTGGTTCTCCGGCCACAAATCCCATTGGGAAGAAACCCCAGCAGCAGTAATATGCCTCCTTCCCCGGCACCTTAGGTGGCATTGAAGAAATRTCCATCCCAGTAAATGCCCTATCACAATTCTGACATCTCAAACAACACCCTTCGTACATCCGAGGATACTCGTACAGATTATAACAGTATGGACATGCTGTCCAAAAGTTCACCCGCACATCCCCTCTCACCCCGGTATTATTGCTATAATTACCAGCTAAATTATTTCTTCTACCGGCYGCGCCACCAGATGCAGAACCTCGACCAGCATTACTGTCAGAGTTGTTATTGCTATTGGTGTTAATGTTACTTCCCCTCGCACTTCGCCTCACGGGTAATTTCTGGTTAGAGAAATCATCATCCGTTTGTTTCCGAGGAGTTTGCCGGGGAGTCTGCTGTTGCTGCAAATCCTTCTGTTTCTTCATCGCAACCAGATCTACTTTAGTGAAAAGCGAAAACTCAGTATCATAGGCCAGTTTTTGACTGGGATCAGAAAGAACATTCCATGCATCAGCAACAAGGCGGAAGGCGGACTCGGCAAAGGCGAATTTGTTTTTATCAGGGTGGAGGAGAAGCGCTAGCCGGCGGTACTGTTTCTTGATCACCTCAGGGTCATCAGRTCGATTCCCAATTTGTAGAATTGCATACCAATCATGATGGCTGTTCACACGCTTCTCCGCAGCTAACAGGACTTCCGCCACGGCTAAGATCTGTTCAGAGCCGTCCAACAAAGGCTCGGTCTCTTGAGCTAGAACAGCAAAATCTCTGCAGCTGGTTAAGTCTTTGTTCCGGAGGAGCTTCTCGGCGATTCCCAGCAACCGTTCGGCTTCTGCTCTGCTTGTGGTAGTGTGGTGTTCCATTTCGTGGGATTTTCTTTTTCTTTTTTTTCTTTTTTGGGATTTTTACACTGGGATGGACTTCGGCGGAGGCGTCGGGGGTGGGTAGGGGTGGATTTGTTGTCTGAAATTGGTGTGGGACAGAGTGACGAAGGGGCATAGTTTACTGTTTTCTGGATGTACTGTGAGAGGGGGTTTAGGTGGACGAAATGGGCTATGAGTTTTAGTGACGTAACATGGGTTTCTTCAATCGATGTAACAATGTTATGGGGGCAGTTTTGTCTTTTTAGTTTCCTCCTATATTTGTTTCCCTTTTGCTATACTTTAATTGTGAAAGATTCTGCATTCATTGAAATAAACATAATTTCTTGTCATTAAATTTTGATATTCAAAAAATCACTATAATATTTAAAAAGCAAGAAAAGTGTCCGTAAAATATCGAAAAAATAAATACGAGTAAGATAGATATTATGATTATTTCCCTCGTGGTCTTAAATATTAAAATATGTAAATTTTAAAGAGGAGTTAAATTCATATTTCTTCATTCTAAATTTACACTCTATTTAATTAATTTATACTATTTAGACAAAAATAACATTTACTTCTTCCAAATAAAAAATTCACTGCCAAATAAACATATATATTAATAAACATTTATTTTACAAAATTATATCTTTCGAATTTAAATGAATTATTTAATGAATAATTTTTAAAATAATAATTCAAAATTAAATTTTCTGTTGATTTTTTTTTCTTGCACAATAAAATTTTTTCTACAAAAAATCAATCCTAAGTATATCTTAAAATCAAACTAAAAAAGAATCATTTTTATCCAAAAAATATATATATTTAACAAATGAAGTATAAACTTAGTCCCTTCTTAAATTTTAAAAAGTTATGATTTTTAGTTTCCTTTTTGGTTCTTTTGGCTTCAAGCAAGTAGGGATTTAATAGTTTCTATTTCGGGAAACCAAGATATTAATCATATGGATAGAATTTGGTATTTTACTATTCAAACATATTTGGTTGCTTCTAGGTAAGTAATACTTTGAAGCTAAAATTTAAGGTCTTTGTTTCTTCAAAACGTTCATTTTTTAAAATTATAATTTCCTCCTTGTCTGTTGTTGAAATTATAATATTTAATTTAATATAAATTAATTAATTTAATTGAAATAAATCTACTTTTAATTCATCTATCTCAAGATATGAAAAATAATGATGATTTAGTTCAAGATTTTTTTAATATTTAAATTGTTATATATATTCATGAGGCTAGCTTGGACATTTGATATAAATATAAATTATTATTAAATTACCTAATATTACACTAAACACTTGTAAATAAAATTTTTGTTATTTTTCTTATTTACATTTCCCTACCTTTCAAAGAAGATAAATTTTAATTCCATGGATCGTCATCTTAAATACTCCGATTCTCCATGCAAATTTCCTTTCTAGTCAATCAAACTATACCACTCTCCTTTGCTAGTTTATCTAATAAAAGGAATATTGGAAGAAAAAAGATATATCTACAAATTATACGATATTTTATTACACGCTTACATTTGACATGTTGGTAGGATTTTACTCGGACCTTTCATATGGGGCCACGATAAAATCTTTGAGCAAATTCCTTCAATCACTTTGTTGCCCTCTAACTATCGATGGAAAACTATGTTTAAAACTCTTTTATTTTAATGTGAAACTTCATAGATTCGAGTAGCTTGTGAACCAAAATTTTAAAATTTTTATTTTCTAAAAGAGCATAATTTATAATGCACATAGTAATAATTATTATAAAGATTGTAAACTACGGCATAAATGATATACGCTTTTAAAAAATGTGAACAAAACCATCAATATATATGTTTTTACTCTTTTGTAGTTATCGTAATTAAATTCTTTGAATTTAACATTTCTTTATAAACTTAAAATAAGTGTCGCGATGCATAGGTGACGAGTATTTATAGGTAATAGAACAACGCGTGAATTTAGGATATAAGGGAATGGTCAAAGCATGAGAATGACTATATAAAAATAAAAACTAAAAAGAACCAGACTACTTGAGCCCAAAGCATGAACTATCATTTTGGGCAATAAGTTAAAGATTTAGCCCAACTACAAGCCCGAATGGCCTAAAGCCTTTTGACTCGTTTGGATTGGGCCCCAATAAATATCAAAATTCAAAATAACAAAAGAGAGAGGGTAAACACCATATTAATTATTAAAAAAAAAACTCCTAAGTTCCCTTTTTGAATTGAAGAAGCTTACATGACTTGCTTTTCAATTATATAGTCATTAAAGTTGTAGATGACTAGATTCTTTCTTCTTTTTTTATTTTGTGATTATTTCTTCAACCATTACATTAAAAAAATAAAATAATTATTGGAATAAAATTTCAATGCTAAATAATAAATTAGAAATGTTGCTTTCAAAGGCTATAGATATTAAAAATCATGAAGTCAAATAAGAGAGTATTATACCTAAGTTATACAAAGCCCAAAAATAGAAAAGGGTTAAAAAGAAAACAACAAAACTACTTTGGGCCACAAACAAATATTAATAAAATAAGCGATCTAAATATGAAACTACTTTTTTAAATAAAATGCGCCATTTGGTGCGAGAAGGCGTGTAAACAAAAAACATCTCGAAGGGGCTATTCTCGAATTTTTGGTACTCTTTTAAGTTGTAGAAATATAATATTTTAAAAAATAATAATAAAAATTTTTATTTTTAACTTTACTAATTATGAAAAGTTGTTTTGAAAAGCATTTTTATAGTTACTTTCTTCTAAACAACCTCTCTAAGGCTAAAATTAATTAAGAATCGTTAAAAATAACTTTTAATTAAAAAGAAATTGGATGCAGCTTATTTTTTAGCAAGTGAGAAAATGACTTATATATTCAACAATTTTTTTTTAAATTAAGAACAATGATAAAATTCATTAGAGGACCATAAATTCCCCATATTTTAAGTTGATAGGCTTGTAAGTTTATTCCGCGGCAGAGCCAGAAAACTGTTACTTTTGGGAAGGGGCAAATAATTCTTTTCATGGTCAAACTATATATTTTCAATATTTGGATTAAATTAATTTTTTATATATTGCAACTATTTATGATTATCTACAGATATTTCTAAATTTTTTTTACTTATTTATATTTCTTACTAATTACGAATCTTAATTTCTATACTGCCACCACTCTTCACGGTAGGATTAGAGGATTCGCTCACATACACTATACTTAAAGGATATCAGTATTTTTTAATATCAATTTTGTCATTCCAAAGTCATTCCTCCATCCGATTTTGCACGATTTTATCAATTTCAATCGAAACATCTAATATCTTCTAAGATTAATTTTGTCATCTCAAAACTATGTAAAAGATATTTTGATAAGAGAAAATGACTTTGAAATTATAAAATTGATTTTAAAAATAATTTGTACCTTTTAAGTATGAGGAACGTGAGTAGATTCTTTGGATTCGATTGTGAAGAATGATGGCGGCACAAAAATAAAGACTCGTAATTAGATAAATGATATAAATAAGTGTAAAAAAAAAGTTCAAAGGCTGTTTAAAGATATTTCTAATTAGATGAGAGATACAGAATAAGTAAAATAAAGTTTAATGATATTTATAGAGAATGATTAATAGTTAAAGTGCATAAAAAATTAATTTTTCCATGATATTTTTATTTTTAACGTCGTTGATAAATAAAAATTATTTTGAAAAAAGTATTTATAAATAGCTTGTCTAAAATAACTTTTTACAAAAAGAATAAATACTTGAAAAGAGAATGTCCAAGTCTAAGCAAAAAGTAGAACTGAGCATAGATTCCTCACCATTTACCAAAAGTGGGGACGAAGACAAAATGCCCATCATGCCCATATTTTAGAAATGGTGATGAAAGGCAATTAATTTATTTTCCGTTATTTTGCTAAATAAGGTAAGTGAACCATGTTCCTAAATTGAGAAAAACCTATAGAAATTATTTTCTTTCTCAAATAAGACCATACTTTCTCTCTTCTCTCTCTCTCTTCTATCTATCTCTATATATATAATATATTATTACTATTACTAAAAGGTTCAGAGATTGAAAAGATATGGGGCAACTCAGCCTAGAAACAAAGCTTATAAATAAAGAATAAAAAAAATTATTAAGCAATGTTAAGTTTAAAGTGAGAATCTGTACTTAACATTCGTATTTATTCACATATATTATAAGAATCAGAACTTTTTTGAACGCAATTTAAATTACATTGCATAATATGCATACTCTAATTAGTAATAATACTAAAATGTATTCTTTAATCGGCTTTTCGCTAACTCACCTAATAAGAAGAAAAAATACTTACCTATCAACTCACATCCTCAGCCAGAAGGGGTGTGGTGGTGATTCCCAGAGCAAATTGATCTCTGTGGTTTGGATCTTCCGTGGATGAGAAGTGAACTTCATTTTCTTTTATCCATTTCGTTGCTTCTAATTTGAAATGGAAAGCACAGTGGGTCGCAGTTTTCTCTAGATATTTCCAGCGCATTGGAAGCAGGAGTCTCTTTCCTCAAGTTGAACTGCAAGGGGACCAAAACTGCACCTTCAGAAAAGGTACACACGGATTGAGAGCCCATTGATGGTTAGTCCATTGAAATCTTTCTCGCCGATTGAATTTTCTCAGACCAAAGAATAGTCAAGTCCTTAAATGTCAATCTCACCTCGTCTCCTGCTCTTTTTGAATTTTCTATCTAAAACGTTGAAAATTCTTATAGGATTAAAGAATAAATTTTTATTTAAATCATATTAAAGAGTGGATAAATTTCAATACTGACAATATATATAATTTTCAAGTTTAAGATTTTCTTTCTCGAAAAGAATATAATTAATGTGATAATTCTTTTTCATTATTTGGATTCAATGAATTGATAGCTGTGTCACTTTTAAAAATTGACTATTAACTTTACTATTACAAACTCGTGAAATTACTAAATATTTAAATAATTGTTTACGATTATTCATAAACGTAATAAGAGAAAATTCCCTGATATGAATTATCTTGCTTCATTCAGGCTATCGTATAAGACAATTATGTTAAAGTAAATCATGAAAAATTAGAATTTGTAGTTATGAATTATCTTGCGTCGTTCAGGTTATCGTATAAGACAACCATGTTAAGGTAAATCATCAAAAACTAGAATTTGTAGTTACTCATACATGTTTGATTCGTAATCAGATTCGAATTCGATCAGATCGGATTTTCATTGAAGCGGTTTTGTCGGCATGAATTAAACTAAAAAGGCAAAAAACTTTGTAATTTGAAATTCATATTTTGAGAAGAGAATGAAGAAATGTTAAAACGRGAAAAAATAGATTAAAAAATTTACAATATTATGTAATGTGATGAATCGTGAATTCATAATATTTATTAATACATAATCGCGTATTAACACGATATAATCCATAAATTCATCTATCATGAAATGATCAAAATAATAAGGTRTTTACTTTTGATAATTGATTAATAAAAATAAATAATAAATTATTCAATTGCATTCTCAAAACCAATTGAATCTTTACTATTTACATGCAAGGTTTACTTTTTGTTATTTAGTGAAAATTATGAATGTTGAAAATAAAACTTAAAAATAAATAATATCTTTCTTTGAAACAAAAAATTCTTCCTTTCAAATATAAAATAAATGACTTTCATAATCAAATCTAAATTTGACTCTTGTGCCTATAGAGACTYGCTCTTATATAGAAAAAAATCTGATCTAGAATCCTATTAATATGATGTTATAAACGAAAATTAAATATAAAATTTACTTTAATTTAATAATTTATTTACTAATTATTTCAAATTCTTGAGTTATTTGAGAAAGGAATCTGTAAGAAATTGAATTAACTTCATACCTAATTTGAATTAATTAAAGGAATTAAATTAAATAGAGACAAGAACCAGTTAAGTTAAAACTGAAAAGACATTTGAGGAAGTGATTATGACGCCGAGGGTACAAATAAAGTCATTATAGCTATGATGGTGATACAGCGTGGCCTATCTGTACGGACACCTAATTACACCACGAAAAATAGAAAGAAAGAAAGGCACACGCCGGAACTGCCCTATTAAAAATTATTACTACTAATAGTAAGTCTTTTCTCCAACAGTATTAAACCAATGAATCTCTGAATCACGCAGACTCATGACCTGATAAATGAGTCTCCAGAGATCTCTTCATTTTCTGCTTTCTCTCTCACACACAAACACACACACTGTAACACATACCTAATCCTTTTCTTTCATTCACTCAGATTTTCATTTTCCTTCGACTTTTGGCAAAGAATCAAATGTGGAAAATGACGATAAAAAGAAAAACCTTCGTTTTTCTATAAAAGGGAAAGTGGACTTTTCTTTTCTTGACCACGTTTCTGTGACTTTCTCTCTCTTTAAGACCAGTAGGTCTCTGTGTTTTTGTGTGTGTGTGTGTGTGAGTTCAACAGTGGACACGCTAAGCATTTTTGCTCAAGGTAATTTTCACTACCAAGAAGGTAAACAGTACCGGTCAGCCAATCCAAAGACCACTCTTGCGAGGTCTGCATGTTCATGGCTAACGATTGGTCGACTTTTTCTGGGTTTTTTCGCCCAGATCTGTACTTGTTGTCTTTGTTTAGGTTTTCTGCTATGCTGATCGTGTTCTCCCATTTTAATTTTATCCGGGTACGTCTCCATGTTTGCATAGAATTTGTGAAAGAATCCGCGCTTTCTGCTTTGCTTGCAGAACCCCAGGCAACCGGTGACGAGAAATGGCAAGGGAGAAGATAAAGATCAGGAAAATTGACAACATCACGGCCAGGCAGGTGACTTTCTCCAAAAGAAGACGAGGACTTTTCAAGAAAGCCGAAGAACTTTCAGTGCTTTGCGATGCTGAAGTTGCTCTTATCATCTTCTCATCCACTGGCAAACTTTTCGAGTATGCAAGCTCAAGGTAAATAGTTATATACATCTCTCTCAGTCTCTTCATTCTGCATCATCACACACACACACACACACACACACACACATATGTAGGTTTCTTTATCAAGATTTTATGCCCTTTTATATCACCAATGTGGGCTGCTGCAAGTGCTTTGCGAGCTTCTATTATCGTGTGATAATCATCTTGAAGAAGCTAAGAGAAAAGGAATCGTCTCATGTACCGTTGTGTGGCATCAGTTTCTGCAAGATTGCCTCATCTACTTTCAGATTAGCTCAAATTTTCATGGACTCTTTGAACAAAACTCCTAGTTTTCTACGCGGCCTTACCATAATTGGGTTTTTTCTGCTTACAATTGTTTGACAAATGCTTAAATTAGAAACCCTAGTACCTTTCCGTACTTCCTTTTCAATCTCCAATGACTTCAGAAATACTCCAATTTTTACTTTACCTCAAGTCGATAACCATTTGATCACTGTAAAATTACCTCTTCTTCTTTTTACCATRAACATGGTTGCCCCAGGCCTTAATCCGACGAGGAGGCATTTTGTAACAGTTCCTCTGCTCTAGGATAGTACTATACCTACTGCAAATATGGAAGCACACTAATCTCTAGCATCACAAATATATATCTACCCCCTTCTTTGTGCTAATGGGAGTAGTTTCAAGTAAAATCTCATGATTMGACGTTTGAGGAGAATTAAATAGTATCATCTAGTTCACTGCAGTTAGGTACTCCTGGTAACTTCTGATCATAGAATAATAAGAGTTAATTTGACTAATTATCACTAAGGGTTATAGAATTAAAGGAATAAAAAGCTAATTAATGATTTCATTTTCCCCATCATGTCTCGTACTTGAGATAAACGCATTCCCCTATGCCGTTTCTCTACTATTTTTTAATGTTCCGTCGCATTAGAGCCTCTTAGTTTGCGTGTCGACCCACTATCGAGCAGCGAACCTCTCTCCTTGAAAAATCCCGCTCACCCTCTACTCAATATGATCTCCACAAGACTGTGCTTCTGGCGGGCCAGCGGGCGCATACTCTCCTCATCTCTTCATCAACTACGAGCGCGTAAAATTGCTAGTGCTATTGCAAGCACCCTTCCCCATCGTGTACCCTCTTACATTTCTATGTATATACTAAATGGCGTTTTCTATTCCCTTTTCTATTTTTTTCCGTTTCTCTTCTCCCACCCGCCCCTCTGGTCCTCGCGTTCTCTCCCCCCGTTTAAGCACGTTCCAGTGCCTCCCAGCTCTCATCTGAAAGGTTTTCCTCTCCACGTCCGACGTGTCTCTCGGCTTGTCCTCATACATGAATCCTTCTCAGCTCCTCTCTCTCCACGCGTTTCCTGAGATCCGAGTGGTTTGGGTATTTTATCGGTCGCCTCCCTTCTACGCTTCACTATGACTCCTCAGCTGCCCTGATCGAGATCAGCAATCCTTACCACCCTCTCATTCATCATCTCGACTATCGTCCATTTCAGCCCCACAAGCTCTTCAAGTTATTGAGACGCAACTCCAATCTTCTACCTCACACTCAATTACATGCTCCTATTCTCCTACCCTTATGAAGAGCCCCCAATGCATACTCATTCACCCCCCGAGTCGATCCTATCCGTTTGCCAGCAGACATCAATTTCTCATAAACAATTATTCTGATCCTCGCGGGAACCACTGCCTATATAACGGCTGTCGTCTAACACTCTTTACTATTCTCACTCATTTATAGCTCGATTTTGCACTTACGACTCTCCCTCCCCCCCCTCCATTTTAACCAGCTCGCATCCTTAGATGTAACTTGGGAGGTGATATCATATCTGTAATCTCTCTCTATCCTACGCCCCAATCCCTCTACCCTCCTCATCTAACCTATGTCATATAGACTACATTCTAACATAGCACACGGATTTTCGCAGGCTTAAAGCTCGACATCTTCGGGGATCTTTAACCCTTGGCCTTTATTTCAGGCTTCTTTCTCCGTATATTATCGACGAATTATTTTCCTGGGGTTTTTGAAAGTAATTCTATTGTTGGATTAATTCCTCGTAGTCGGTACTATAATTTTCCCTCAGCATATATCATATTTTTAATTCTCTAAGCGGGCGTTATTCTGTAGCTC
>MEJB01000017.1:4340328-4357601 GCA_001752375.1 Rhazya stricta
TAAAAGTACACAATGTAGGGAAAGATTAGTTGACGTGGTCAGACACCATATCGAGGGAAAAATTAATAACTATAAAAAATAAAAAGCTCTACGATCCTTTTTTCCTAAAAACTGGTTTTAGGTGGACGGAAAACGTGGAATTTCATATTCTGTTTAAGGATAAAAGGTGGGGTAAAATTGAAGTTGTATTTAAGTACCATCTAATAGCGGTGTACCCCTTTTTAAATTTCTATGTTTTATAATATGGGGTTTTTTTTTTTTTTCTATTCTTTCCTTTATTTTTAATTCTTGCAGAGAGACCACTATGGGTCCTTTTCGGAGTTCCTTTCTCCCAACCACCCAGTTGAACCAAGGGTTTCCTAGGTGGGAACTCACCGTTAAATTATTGAAGTTCCTATATAAGGTACGCGTTTTTGTTCTTTTCGGATCTTGTTATAATGTCCCTTTATTCAAGTTAAATCCTCAATTTTTCCTAAAAGCTAGATGGAGATACCAGGTGGGTTTTTGGTATTTTTTATCCGTCGAACCCTCTCTCCGCCTCTATGTTTCCCTGAAAGTTATCTCGCGCTTCTCCATATTACAATTACAACCTTCCTTTACCGCCAGCTTGTTTCTTGAAAGCCGCTTCTCCCCTCATTAACAACTCTCCTCCTTTGATCCCAACTCTGGGACATAATCTCGCGCTCCTCCTGGCGTTCCATTGTCTCTCTGAAAGCAGATCCTTTTCCTCATAAAACAAATTATTCTGATACCACCTTTGGGACAACTGATATTTATAACTAGTCCGTTCTAGAATATTAATATTTGAAATTATAGGCTAAAAAAAGATTTTTGCCCACCACACCTTACAACATCTTTTTTTACCAGGTTCATCCTTAGATTGTATTCTTGGAAAGGGGTTGATATCATTATGAAATTGAATCTTTTATAATATAATATATATATATTAATTTATAACTAATTAAAGAAAGGGGTTTTCCAGACCGGTTTTATTAAAGCTAAAAAATCCTTCCTTCGGCTTTTAACCTTGGGTTTTTCAAGCTTTTTTTACGTATATAAATGAATATTATTTTACCTTTTGGTTTTTTTGAAAGTAATTTTCTCAATTTGTTTGGTATGGATTAATTTCTTCTAGTAGGTATAATTCTTATGACTATATATTTTAATGTTTAAGGAAAGTTATTCTGTTTTAGTACTTTTAGTAAATTTATTCCGAACAATAAGTAAATTAAGATATTTTTCTTGGGAATTTCACTTTTAACAGTTTAATTTTGAGAATAATTAAGATACTAGTTTTACAACGGGCAATGACTGTGCTCGGGTTAAACACTATTTATAACGCTTTTATCCTACATTGGATTTACTCGTTTCGATCCTAACGCTATATTCAAACATAAATTTTGATTCACTACTACTGAATTCTTCAAAGAGGACGTTCAAATGCCTAATATATCTCAAGTCGTCAATCTCTCTAAACTTTGTAACATTTTGATGAAGGGTATTTCGTGTTTCTTCCCCCATCACTTATATATAATTATTAACTCCCCCTGCCGACACTCCTTCTAACCCACAGAAGCGATATTAAACGTCCCTTGTAATTTTTATCATATTTTGCAGTATAATTAAGAAAATAGAGTTCATGTTGTAAATACCCTTTTGAAAATTGAAAGTTTCATCAAGGTTGTTATATGATCATAAGATATAGGTATTATTTTGAAACGGCATGAATATTTTATAAATGTTAAAAAATGATATAGGTAAAATTCGTAATGCGAGTCTTTTTTGGATAAATAACAAGTATGTAAATTAAGAGATTTAGAATATATTCATGATATCTTGTAGGGAAGGAAACCATTTTTAACTACTTTGCCCTAAATTTCACTTTTTATTAAAATTGTTTAATTAAATATGCTTTTGTGAATTTCTTATTTCTTTACAATAATTACATGGAAAAGGCAACTATTTCTTCCCTTACGAATCTCTTGACTTGATTTTTTTCTTAGTTCTTCTRATTATGTATTGTTGCTGATTTCAGCTAGAGAACAGCAGCTYTGGCAGATTAAGCAAGGAGGTCGCTGAAAAATCTCTCCAACTAAGGTTTCAACTCTTTTTTCTTACAAGATTTTCCCAACTTTCCACCTTACCATTTTTAGATACTTTTAGCAAGAGATTAAGAGTTTTTCGTGCCCTTCTTTCCGGACAGGCGGATGAAGGGTGAGGATCTTCAAGGAATGAATATAGAGGAACTGCAGCAGTTAGAGAGAACGCTTGAAGCTGGACTAACCCGGGTGCTTCAGACCAAGGTTTACGTTGTAGATTCATCATTCTTCTCCGACCAAGAAAGTAATATACAAGCATGGGAAATTGCAGTTCAGATGTTGATGATCTTTCTACTCTTCTGTTAATTTCAGGGTGAACGTATAATGAATGAGATCACTGACCTCCAAAAGAAGGTTCGAAATGCTAGCMAATATAGCAGAAGTRCTTTTTAAGAATTTTACTGTGTAATTATGATCGTATATCTGATTTCTTCTTTGAATCGCTGCTCGAACTTGAATTTGTACTGTTAAAATCATCTGTAATTCAGGATTGCTCTTCTACGTAATGTTTTTCAATCGTATACTTGCAGGGAGCTGAACTGATTGAAGAAAATCGACAACTGAAACTAAAAGTAAGCTCCTCTGATACAAGTCTTTGCAATATAATGAGGTAAGATTTTCTCTAATATTTCCATTATGTATAATTCTTGCAGATGGCAATGATTTATGAAGGCAAGAAGCCAGTGATSGCAAAAGACTTGGATAACARTGTTAACACTGAAGAAGGCCAATCTTCTGAGTCCAATACTAATGTCTGCAGCTGTAACAGTGGTCCACCTCCTGAGGACGATTGCTCGGACACATCTTTGAAACTAGGGTATAGAAAAACCTTTACCTCTCGGTCGTGCATGCACACATACATATTGCTTATTGATCTTTTTGAAGAAAATACAAGAAGCGCTAAGGAGGTGTGCAATGGAGATCTATTTACAAGTGTTCATGCGATTTAAAAAGTAATATATGAAAATGATGGGACTATCTCAGGTTTCGTAATAAAAGAGCTATCTGTCCYAACTAAACGCTCAAGTTTMCCATCGTATATTAGGCTTGATTCAACTAGACCCTGGTGTTTTTCATGGCTGGATTCAGTTCATATATGACTTTGATATGAACTCATTTTCCTCTTCAATGCAATCTTTTGCAGGCTGCCATTTTAACTAGCTGAACTGATCAGAAMATGATGGAGAAGTTTGAGAATAATAGAGAAGGAAGAAAGCTGAGCTCATCACCATCTTCATCAAGTCCTTAACCTATAGATATTTATAATAGCTAGTATGTTCTGTATGTCATCTGCTAAGGTTTTCAATATTTATCAATGTTAGGGTTGTTTCTGGTGTTGCTGCCAATTCCATTTGGCTAATTTCTTGCTGACTCAAAAAGTATCTGATTCCAGTTTCTGTCTCGTTCTTCTCTTTTATATATATTATATATGTATATGTAGTTGGACCAGGYTAAGGTTTGCCACCTCATGATGTGGGAGAAAAGAAGAGAAAGGAGAACTTATTTTATTTCATAACTGGAAAACATTTTGTTTAATTTGATYCAACTTTTCTAATGAAAAGTAGTATTATTTCAAGAGTGAGCTTTGAATACTATTTGGGGTGTATGGTTCTAGTTTGGTTTTTTTAATAAATTTTTAAATAATTAAATTAAAAGTTTCGATGTAAAATTTTTAAACTAAAAAAATAAGTTATTAAAAATTTTAAATTATTAGTTTAATTTCACATCAATATGGTTCGATTTAATATTAATTTTTCTTAAAAAATTAAAACTATTTAAGATATATAAATTATTAAAATAAGATTTGAAGCTTTATTTATTTTAATATATACGTGTTTAAAGACAATACGTGTATGATGATTCAAATTAAAATAATAAATTTTTGAGACATGAATGAAAAGATAAATATTAAAACCCAAAAAGCGCAACAAGAAGGATAAAAGAAGTTGTAATAGGATTGTCTCAATCTGTATAGTATCTGTAAATGGCGGCTAATAATATTTCAAACCACAGCTACTAGTGTGAATAAGACTAGGATAGATATACCAAGACTGCTCATTTTTTGTTAAAGCAAAATTTCTTTTTTGGTTTTATCGAATAACAGATCCAAATAGAATTGGTCGGTTTAATTCGATTCGATTTAGTCCATTTAAATTTTTTTATTTACCTCAAGCAATTAACAAGAGATATTTTATTATTATATTTTTTGRTACGTACTTTTTAATCTTTATACATTAATAATAATATATTTTTAATTCCTTCAACGCCTCTTCTTCTCTTCCTTTAAGAGTTAATATATACATGTGATTATGTTATTGGTATAGCAGAGAAATGTGGAGCGGATGGGATGGTATTAGAGATTCGAAATCCCAAATATTATTGTCACTTATTTTTTGTTATTCTTTAGGTATTAAAGTTCCTTAGCTCTATTAAGAAATCAGCTCGGTTCAAATTGAAAGAAAATTATGTTGAATTTCAAATTTAATTTGGCATTCAACTTATTTAAGCCTCATTTGATACTTTAATTCAATATTTAAAACTCAACGAATTATTAAGCTTCTATTAAATTAAATTTATTTGATAATTTAATTTTAAGTATCTTGATACATTAAGTAATTCTTAATTCATTTTATAAATTTTAAAATTCTTAATTCATTTTATAAATTTTAAGTAATAATATTTCGACTTGATATATAAAGATATTTCGAGTTAAATTATCAAATAATATTTAAATTTATGCATTATGAAATAGATTTTAACATTTAGAAATCAATTATTTTACATATTTTAATTTTATCAAATAGGCCTTAAGCTTCAATTCAAAATGAACTCGAATCTTGGGCTTTGTTGGGATAGATTCGATCCAGTACATTTTTATTTGAGAGTGGACCTTTGGATCTAAATTGGTTCGACCCAAATCTCAGGGACGATATAAGCAGAAACTGAAACTCCAGCTTATACTTGAAAGAGAAGAACTGTTTGATCCAAATCCAACTGCCACATAAACACAATCTTCAAGATCGCGTTAAATCCCAACTTACCCATAGTAGAGTACCTATAAATACATAATTCTCATAAAGTTACAGACCAGACTTTTTCTTGATTTCTGTTGAGCAAAATTAAGCTCGCAGTAAAGGAGATCTGCTGAAACCATAGGAAACATCAAGAAATGCAATCTCAAGTTCGAACGTGGGCATTGGGCGGCCTCTTTGTGCTTCTACTGCCAAATTTCTTCCCTTCTTTCTTTACTCCACTGGGCGGCGCTTATCCTTCCATTTTCTCCGTATGTCTCTGTTCCATTTTTGCTGAATCTTTGGTTGCTCATTTACTTTCTTAATTTAGAGAAATTGGATTCATTTTTAGAGTACTTTGACTGCTTAAAGATTAAATTTTGATGTTTTGATCTCTTGGTTTTTTTRCCCTTCTTTTGTTGGGTTTCGCTAATTACTGAAATTCAAAGCARGTGTTTGTTCCCTTTTTCCCTCCGAGAGAGATTGACCACAGTTTTTTTWATAATAGAAGTCAGAATTGGGAACTGGAACCTGATTGGTGAATTTCAAGGGCTGTGTTTCACTAATGAACTAGAGGCACATTATTCTCTCAATAAATTTGATTTCTTTGTTTCGTTGCCTGATTCCCCTTGATAGTGGCATTTTGTTTAGCTGTAGCAGCTAATTCAASTGTTCTTTTACAATATAACGAATTTAGAATACTGGGTAATGTTCTTTTTCTACTTTCATTCGGTATAAGATTTTGCTATTTCTTGTATAGTCTGGTGATTCTTTTTCGAGACATTGCATCTAAGAGTTCATTGTAAAATTTGGTCCAAGGGGCATCGACAATACCCCATGCCAACAGTGACCATAGTACTGGTTTTTATCTTACTATTCTAAGGGAATGTTGTTTTGAGATGGATTTCTACGTATCTTTAGATACAGTCTCAAGGTGAAGAGCTTCTAACTGTAAAAGGCAGACACGTCCATTTCATATGGATCAGTTGTAATTATTGAATAAAATAATARAATCACTAATGATGTCAGGTCTTTTAGTATCAAAATGCCACCTGATCAGTTTTAAGGGCAGTATTTTACAGAGTCCATAAGTTATGATGTCTCTTAGCTTTTGAAACTTTCTGCTTGCAATTTGTATCTCTATAAAGTTTGAGCTGGAGATCTCGACCTTATGGATCACAATGGATCTCTTGATTGACAGGAATGGAATGCTCCAAAAGCAATGCACTTGAAATTACTAAATGGTGCTTTGAACCGACTAACTGTGAGTGGGTTTTGAGCACATTATTTTGCTTGCACAGTGGCTATGGAACTTGGAAGAGCACTAGTTATAACATGTTTGTATTCCTTTAACTTTCAGTCTGAGAAACAAGAATCAGACCTCTGGTCTCCCTTGCCCAACCAAGGATGGAAACCTTGTGCTACCTCTCGTGGTACCCCGTGTGAGTGCTTTCAACATTGAGCTTTTCTTGCTCTTAGATTGATGCTCAGGGAATTAGGATTACATCTTTCCTGATGAATTCTTAAAATAGCAGCGATTTCTTAAAGTTTTTTACTGTTTGTTCTGAAACTACTTTTGCTTTTGTAGTTTTACCCGAGAAATCACAGGGTTTTATCCAGGTATTTCTTGATGGGGGACTAAATCAGCAAAGGATGGGGGTAAGGTGGCTCCAATTTGGCATTCTTTCATCATAAAAGAGCTAGCATGCGTGTTCAGCGAGTTTCATAGTGTGTTAATTTGATTTTCCTTTCTTTTAAGATTTGTGATGCAGTAGCTGTTGCTAAGATTCTAAATGCAACACTTCTGATCCCTCACTTTGAAGTGAATCCTGTTTGGCAAGATTCGAGGTACTTTTAMYCATGAATATTCTGTATTATCATTCTCATACTTAAGAAGGCGACTCTGACAAATCATCCTTTTTCTGAAGTTCATTTTCAGATATATTTGATGTTGATCATTTTATTGATGTCCTTAAGAATGAAGTCTCTATAGCTAAAGAGCTTCCAAGCCAATACTCTTGGAGTACCAGAGAGTACTATGCGACGGGCATAAGAGACACCAGAATCAAGACAGCACCTGTCCATGCATCTGCTGCTTGGTATCTTGAGTATGTTTTGCCTGTATTGCAGAGGTTCGTAGAAACATAATTGGATTCTAAATTTTCTAATTAAGCTATCTTATTCAAGGACTTTTTGGCTATATTTGATTAGTCCTTGTTGAGTAGTATGGATCTTCTTTCCTCTTGTTTATTGTAATATATCATCTTTTCTGGTATTGATCTTGCAACCTCTTAGTAGAAGTTCTCAAGAACATATATCTGCTAGTACCTGTAACATGAGAAATTTGTAAATTTTCATTTAATTCAAAAAGAGAAAAATTTCATATTCTTAGAAACTAGCTTACTCTTTTCATTTGAAGTTTGTACAGTTCCAGAATAAGAGTAAAATGGGGAAAAGATGAAAATATACATTGTTCTAATTTTCTGGTGATTTATGTTTCAATATCTTTTAAATGACTGCAACTATAATACTATGTGGAAATTTTATTTTTTTTTTCCTCCCTGTGACTGGTATAAGCGATCTAATTTGTTACTGGTCCTGTTGGTCCATTTAATGTGGACATACAAAGAGCATTTAGAATGATGTGTCATTGTATAGCTTTTACTTTTTGGTACAGTTGGATTCATTCCTTAAGCATTTCCCTTGTTGATTATTTCATGATTTCCTCTTGATTATGTATGCTATGTGCAACTGAAATTTCTACATATCAATTATGTTTACTATCTGGTGCAATTGGACCATGAATTTTCCTGCTATCCTCTTCTAAGATTTGGCTTGACATGACTTTTTACTTCTCTTGCTATTTCAGTTATGGGATTGCTGCTATAGCACCATTTTCTCACCGTCTGGCTTTTGACAACCTGCCTTTAGATATCCAACATCTGCGTTGTAAGGTTAATTTTGAAGCATTAGTTTTTGTTCCCCATATCAGAATGTTAGCAGAGTCCATTGTCAGTCAATTMCGATCTCCTCCTGGCAACAACAGGGGATCAGATGGTTCTTACCTGATAGAGAGAACGGACAGTAAGCGAAGAGCTGGAAAGTATGTTGTCTTGCATCTTCGCTTTGACAAGGTGTGGAACTTTCCTCTTTTTCTGTTTTATATTCCCACCCATCAATAAAATGAAGAACCATTTCCAATTATGGCAATGTTTTGCATTTTCATTGCTGCTTTGGATCTGCAGCTATTGTTTCACATTTGAATTCTCACTTGAAACCTGTCCTGGACAGGATATGGCTGCTCACTCAGCTTGTGATTTCGGTGGGGGTAAAGCTGAGAAATTGGCTCTTGCAAAATACCGCCAATTACTTTGGCAGGGAAGGGTACTCAACTCTCAGTTCTCTGATGAAGAACTAAGAAAGCAAGGGCGTTGCCCGCTGACACCTGAAGAGATTGGACTTCTTTTGGCTGCTTTGGGCTTCAATAACAGTACCAGATTATACCTTGCTTCCCACAAGGTTAAGTATATGTTATCTCTTGTGGAGATAGGAACTTAGGACCCAACACTCATTTATCTGGAAAAAATCAGATTGTTCTATACTTCATAGTTAATGAGCATTTTGCTTTCTGCACTAATTTTGAATACGTCTCTCTCTTCTGGCAATGTTCAGGTATATGGAGGTGAAGCAAGAATCTTAACCCTTAGAAAACTGTTCCCTTTAATGGAGGATAAGAAAAGCCTGGCCTCTGCTGAGGAATTAGCTAGGGTTGAAGGGAAAGCTTCTCTATTAGCTGCTGTTGATTATCATATAAGCGTGGAAAGCGACATCTTCATTTCTGCTTCTCCAGGAAATATGCATAATGCACTGGTAGGACTCGAAGAACTTTTAGTTAACCATTTCAATCTAGTTCCATTATCAGCTCTCATCAATAAAATATACTAGGTAAAAAGTATGCGATAGATTTCGGAAGTGGAATTACATGTTCTTTTGATTGAATTCGC
Source organism: Rhazya stricta (assembly GCA_001752375.1). Lineage (NCBI taxonomy): Eukaryota > Viridiplantae > Streptophyta > Magnoliopsida > Gentianales > Apocynaceae > Rhazya > Rhazya stricta. Next base: position 4,349,443 of record MEJB01000017.1, read on the forward strand.
AGGTTGCACATCGAGCATACTACAATTTAAAGACTATCAGACCAAATATGGTGCTTTTGGGCAAGCTCTTCTTGAATAAGAGCTTGGAATGGTCAGAGTTCCAGCAAGCGGTTCAGAACGGCCACAAAAATAGACAAGGGCAACTCAGGTTAAGGAAAGAAAAGCAGTCCATATACACCTATCCTGCTCCTGATTGCATGTGCCGAGCTTAGCTTATAGCTAATAGTGTTCATTCTTAACTGCGATACATGTTAAACGGAGCTGCATTTAGTTTGGCTCCTCGACCCAATCTGCAAATGCATAATTTTTCTTGCATCCTCGTTTGTCCGACAAGGTCATGTGCAGGGTTTAGTCAAGTTCCTGTAGTGTTTACTTATCAATCCCATCTAAAATCAATTTCTGGGATTACTTTGACCTTCGAAAAATCTTGAGATGAGAGACATGTTCGTCAAGAGGCAACTTTGATCTCTCCTTCTGGAACATGAAAACATTGTTGCAATAACAGATTACAATCTGGTAATTGATAGAACCTATTTACAGTGCATAATGCCCGCCTTCAAAAACATAGCTTCTTTGCATTTTGCACATGGTTAGACCAATAACAGGGTTGACTATATCATGAACAACAGTGATCATCGTCCCTTATTTCGCTGATCACTGGGAACTGGAGTTGGTGCATCGGKAGTCTCATCTTCCTTATCTTTGCCTAAAACAGCCAACTCTTTTGGCTCTGCAACTGTAGGAGGTGGCACCAAATCTTCATCAATTGGAAGTGTCCTCTTAGATCCATCTAAAGCAACACCAAGAACAATGTTATCTTCGAGGATAGTCTTCGATGATGATGAAACATGCCTTTCCATGTCTTGTTTTGTTGGCGGAGTGGCAGGAGGTTTATCTGTCTCGTTGGTGCTGAAGTCATTAAGTACTGGATCCTCCAAATGCTCTTTAGCAACTGCTTTATCGGATCCCTGATCCACAGAGTTGTCTTGGTCCATTGTCGGCAGTAACGCATCTGATGCTGTTATTGTCACAACCTTTGCGTTTCCGCTGTCCTCCAAATTCAATCCTGATGATATCTTGTCATCAACTTTGTGTTCATCAGGTATATCAGTTCGTCCAGATGACGTGGTTTCTTCATTAGGTTGTACTGAGCTTCCTGGAGTCCTGGTTTTGTCATCATTGTTGATTTTATAAGGTGGCTCAATGAGTAGGAGAGGACGGTTAGCTGCTGCTCTTGTTCTGGAGAAAATTGTCTCAGCAAATGGTACTGTTTCCACATCAGACTCGCGGTATACCTTCTGATATGTACGGAGAGGAGTGGCAAGCCGAGCTCGATGATGGCTTATTACTCTCAGCAGATCCAGCAATATAGCTTCCTACACAAACGGGCATAAACTGATTGTAAGTGTTTTATTCTCCAGCAAAGTGTTAAATTATAGGAAAGAATTAGGATGGAATAAAAGCATATGAAGAACSTGTACAGTATTGACTCATCCATAGCACTATGGTCTGTGGACTAAGAAAGATTAAGAGAGACAAAACTAAAGTATGTATCATAAAGAGAAGAAACAAGTATCGCTGTGCTAAATGTTCGAGGAGTTCCTTATCAGATGTCAAKCCAAAATTATTACTCGCAGGGATACATTTGTTGAATGAAAGCAGGAGCTAGAATAGATGGATGCACAATGCAGTCCAAAGAGAAATAGAAAAGAACACAKTGTCTAAAATCCAGTCAAAAGCCAGAATYTCAATATATTGAAATAGCTAGTCCAGAACAACAGTRATGATGTCAAAAGACGAGACATTTAAATCCTATCCAAGTAGTTTCTGTGTAAAATACAGGAGAAACAGGTAAAACAAATGACTCTCTATAACAGCTTATCCGTATTTGTTTATTCCCCCCCAGAAAGAGCATGTGGAACAAGTCAAACCAAGTTCTTGATCATGAAGTGCGTGGCTCTTAAAGCAGTAAGTCGGCATGTTTATCTCAATAAATTAGTCAAGGCAGGTTAATAGAAGTTAAAGCTGTGGCTTAGAAATTCTTCAAAACCAACCCCCCCCCCCCCAAACGAAAGAAAGAAAGACTATGGCAAAAAGTGGCAGGAAATTTGCTTGTATCATTGGTAGTTATGATCTGATTATAGTGAACAGCCATTACCTTGACACACAGGTACTCTTCAAAACGTGAGGTCTTCACAAAGCAAGAAACCATAATCTGTTATGAATCATAAAGACATTAGAGACAAGTAATAATAACATCAAATCCCCCCTCCCCCTGGGGGTCCAAATCTCCTAAATGTCCCTGCACTGCTAAATTCTAATGAGAAWTCATTTTCATGCTGTGCGATAAGATAATTTTGCAATACAGAGATGATTAACTAGGTAAARATATTGATTACAAAAGGTATTTCCCATATTGAAATTTAAGACCCTGGCTGCAGTATGCAAACTCTTTCAAACTCCACGAAAAAGGACCATTACAAATAATATATGTCCTTAGACAAACCAATACAAAAATTTTACAGAAAATTAAGCACCAACGAACAGTTTAGAAACAAACCCCATACCATAAGTGCCTGATTCTCAGGATCAATATTATCCAGAAAGACCCGTCTATGCAATTTTTGCTGCTCTACTTGAGGATTTTTTGCCAAAACCTTGCGCATATCAGCAACAATATTCTGTCCAAAAAAATAAGAAATAAAAATAAATTAGCAAGAACATCCACATCTACATCAAAGTCTCTGGAAAGGAAGTAGCAAATCTCACGTTGATTTTATTCACATCCAAATGACTGATGGCTAGGTGGGTTTTAATGCGCCAATGAGTCTTCTGGCTAAGATTCCTAACTACATTAACGGTAAATTTATGATTTGGAATATGAACTGCTTCACGATCATCACCTCGTATCACTGTTGGAGACCACCACCCTACATGCTGGATAACAGAATTATAGATTAAACACAAGATTCTAGAGACAGCATTTTTATAAGTAGCACCTTGTCCAACTAGTCCGAGCTATAGATCTAAGGAGAGCTCTGCTGCAAATAGATAAATGTCAWGAAGAAAAGTTTCCATAAAAATTAAAGGCATTAAGACGGACCTCAACTGTACCAGAAACTTCATAGCCCTCAATTTTTGTCTGAATCCAATCATTCAGAACAAATGAACGCGTTGCATGGATCATTATACTTGAAAGAAAATTTGTGAAAATCTGGAGAATTAGAATGCAAACTAGTTAAATCTAGAAGAAAGGTAAAACATATATGGAAATGATGCTATAGCATTGAGCTTGACCAATAACAACCAACTACTTTTACAAAAAGCGATAATAATTCAAAATGATTTTGCATTAGCAAGGCTATAGAGAGAAGAAGCAGCACTTACCTCGCGACCAGCAAGTGTAAGCAACACTGTGCCAAGGCCCCCAGCAGTAAGCCACCTTTGAGTTGAAAACCCAAGCAACTCCATAAACAAGGAAACAGCAGCTACCCACACTGCAGTATATACAGCTTTTCCCGCAAATTCAAAGCCCATCTAAGCATCCAAAAGCCATTAACAGACTATAAGAATATAAATATTGGTGRTARAACAGAGCCACGGGACCAACCAACCAGCCAAGTAAACAACTGTAAACATCTAAAAGCCTATGAACCCCAATATTAAAATGAGTAAAATCGTCAACAAATTTCAAAGAGGAGAAAGAATACACAAATCTATAGGAAACGACAGGACATTATCTGTTATTACAAGTTAAACCTTGAACCTCAGAACAAAAGCAAGAGTCTCTCGCTCAGTCATAATAAGGCATCTATACAGAATGGGGAACATTTTGCAGAAAAGATATTGTGAATAATACCACCATGGAAAAGTGACTGGTTATTAAGTGCTGTCCGGTGTATTTTGCGATGCATAATAAAAAGCTTGAGCGCCTTTTTCTGAGTCTCCTTTTAAGTTAAAACTCAAAGATGAATAACTTTAAAGCAGTTACACATCTAATGAAAAATTGTAAATGCATCACTGTATACATTAAAAGTAATGAAAACATACATTTCTTGCATCACTAGAATCTTTTGTCTCCACGAGGAATTTTTGTGTTTGCTGAATCAAGCTGCCAAAACAAAACGTGACTAGTTTTAAACATCTAACTCCAACAAAATAGGTTGACACCAAAAAGGCAACAGTGAAGTACGTTCACATGTGCATTCAAATCTGTAACATGTGCACTCGTAACTGTAGAAATGGAGACCTAGAGAGACAGATAGAAAGAGAGGAAGGGAGAAACTAGAAACTGGTAAATAGCAGCATAAAACATGCAAGAAACATTRACAAAGATGAAAGACATGCAAGGGAGATTATTAGATCTGATGYATAGACCTTTTCTCAAAMAGAAAACACAAGCTACTCATTAGGTATCCCAAACAGCATATAGTGGCAGGAGAATACTTCATGGAAGCAACGAGGCAGAGATATATCATGCTTATTCCTTACCACTTACAGTACTCCCAAAGACACATATGGAGGATGGGATTCAGTGCCTAATTCACCAAATCTCTTCATAATAAAATTACCTTGATAAAYTGTAGGCAAAGGCAACAACCGTTGATAACGATCGTACAAAATTCAAAAACCGTTGCTTGACAGCTTGGCTAGTTACTGAAGGTAGAATTACAGGATCTAGTGCTCTGCAGGAGTGCCAGCATAAAATACAATAAATGAGGTGCTTGAACTCATTTGTTTAATGTTGAAGTAACAACCGCAATGCATGCAATCTTAGAAAAACCAACAACTGGAACCTGCATAACAGTATTGCTCCAGACCAKAGAAGCAAAGGTTGAAGGTAGGAAGTCAAAACATAWTTTGTCCCACTCCTTTTCCAACTACCATCACTCTTCTGCAACAGAATTTTCATGAAGGTGTTAGATAACTATTAATTAAACAACTGCAGAAACAACAGGGCAACAATAGCTGAACAAGTAAAGGGTGTACATGAAACAAAAGAATCCTTCCAAAACGCATCAAAGGCCCGAGACCCCATGCAGCAAAAGCAATGATACCAACAGCAGGAGCCAACTGAAGAACAAGAGGACTTCCTTTGAAAGCATCACAAGACCTGCACCTGAAAAGATTCTGCATGAGGATCTATGTTTTCCTTTTCTCTTAGTGAGAGAACAGGATCGGCAATAATCCACTAGGAAGGAGAAGGTTGGGGGGCAACACCCCTGTTAGAACTCCCACAGAAAGAGAAATGGGAAGGATACCGGGATTCRGACCACAAACCTGGAGAAAATTGCAGCAGCTGCTCTCAGAACAGGAATCTCGCTTCCTCCACCAGGCTTTAATATGGAACGGCATACAAAAACATTCAAACGAGTGCACCTCACACTTACAGGACCACTCACATCGTTCAAAAGATGGAGACTCCAAGCATCATGATGCTGCATGTTCGCAGAATTTAGTATCAACCTGGAATTAGATGTCTAAGAAGTTCCAATTGAAGTAAATATAGAAAAGAAGATTCCAACGAAAAGCTTTAAGAATTTAACATCGACCTGGAATTAAGATGTCTAAGAAGTTCCAATTCGAGTGYATATAAATTCCAAGGAGGACGCATTAAAAATTTAGTGACGTCAGAAGTAATTCTCTACAATTCAAGTAGCAGAATAAAATGTAAAATTACCTCAAGATTATCCTTTCTCTTCTTTCCTTTTCGTCTTAACTGAGACATAAAGGAACAAGTTTGSTTTCTTTTCACTCCTAGATTCAAAAACTCTGATCAAATTTTCTCTTCTTTTATTTTTCCTCCTACTCTTTCACGAGTGGAGTTACTTGGGATTCGACTTCCAAAACTCAAATTAAAAAATTTAAAAAGGAGTTCCAGAAATAACCACATAGGATGTGCATATAAGTAGATTACAGAGAGGAACCACTGATAAAACAACCTTCTCTTCTGGAATATAAAGCAGATAAATTATATCTTCATGAAATTTCCTTTAATTGTAGATTCCTATGCATACCATAAACATAAGCAAATTCAAAAAGAACGGTACAGAAAATGGGAACAGGGGACACTGTATTTCAAGAGAAATATACCAGAGAATGCGAAGAGTGCGAGAAGCCAAGTGAATGTAAGCGGGTCTTGTCCATCATGCCCTATAAAGAGGGGAAATTTGTTCACATAAATGAGATATAGCCAGATACGATAGCAACATAACCAAAAGGAACTCAGAGGGGGGGGTAACAAAATACTAAGGTGAATAACGTGCCTTGAATTGGATACTGCATCCAAAGTTGCCATGAATTCCCAATTCACAGGGCAAAAGCAAGGAGCTGGCAGCTGCCATTATGATAAAATAAACCAAGAAAAGCCACTAACAGAAGAACGCCAAAGGCCCACATGAAAAGCAAGTACACCCCGCAAGCTACATTTGGAATTGAAAAACATCTCCAGGTTAGGAACCAAAAGAGAGAACAACTTAAAGATTATGGACATCAACACCATTATTGTAATTAATCCAAACACCAAATGTACCTATGAACTTTGTAACAACTCTTTCTATGATTCCAGCCCCATACAGCTCCCCTATACACAACTACATTAAAAAATTTTCCCTTTCAGAATGCACAGCTTTCTCAACCKAAAAAAAAACACGAAAACCATKATGACTAAGATACATCAGGAGTTGAGATAATGAGCAAGAACTCAAGTGTAAAAGGAAAAAGAGAATAGTACTTTAAAACAAAGAAAAAAKATCTGTGTGTCTCTGTGCGTGTGTGTATATATTTCTTTCCCTGAATGAATCTCTCAGCCTCAAGCATCAATTATTCAAGAGAAAAATGAACAAGAACCGATTTCCTCATCTGCAATCTCAATAACCTATTAAAAAGCAACCTTATCAAAATCTCAATTCCCATATCTAGAATTCTTTGTTTCAGGTAATTACTAGGATAAAAAGGCTTTAAAAAAGACAGCATTGAGCTTCAAAATAGCAAACTTGAAACTAAAAGAGTCTTAAAGTTCCGCATTCCTGCATAGAAAATTAAGCAAATTTTCCACAAAAGGATTTTTTGGGGAAAAAAAAAAGCAATAAACAGTAACCTAAATTTACCTTAAAATATTCAAAATACTATAGCTGAAAATGATGCTCACGCTACAGCCAATCGCCGAATGACGCAGAGAATGAAGAAAACTGGAGTTAGAGAAGAACAATGAAAATGGAAATAGAGAGAAGCTGTCGGTGATAACTTGCGAAGGACGAGCACGAAATGTAAGTGCCGTGATCAAATCCGATTACACGTAACTTGCACTGTTTTGGATAATTTGGGAGTTGTGGACCTCATGATGTGCGTGACGTGGCTGTCGGACAGCGGGGGTTCTTTGGTTTCTTCTTCGCTTCACCGAGTCCCACGGAGGTGACGATTTACTATACTGCGGAAAAAAAGTAGTTTTTATTTTTTTTAGATTTAAAAAAACAAACGTGGTTAATATTATTCCGCTTCGAGACTTTTTAAGCCACTTGAAATTAACCCCCAAAGAAAAAAAAAAAATCTATTTGTGAATTTTACCGTAAATCCCCCAATTTCTATCAAGAAATTATTGGGTTTTTTTTTCCTTTTTATTTTTTATAAATTATTGGATGATTTAGAGATAGGCTCGCAGCATGGTCCATTCCACTAATAATCGTGGAAGCGTTAAGAAAAAATCTTAATATTAAATGAATAGTTTTAATAATTTAATATTAATTCATAATTTATGGGAGATTTAAATTCAAGTTTTGAGTATTAAAAAGTAGTAAATTGCGTTTATGTCGTGCCCTTAATTATTGTTTATAATTTTTTATAAATTAATAGTATTCAATAAAAGTTTCTTACTATAATTTATTATCTACTACTCGATTATTAGCTTAACTTGCTTCGAAAACTATGTGAAAAAGTTAAGTTTAATACTATTGCGACGGACGTAAAATGAAAACATAACTATAATTTAAATGTTTAATAATTTAATTTTTTCAAAATTCACATGAAATTTTAAAAATATTATATATTATAATTATAAAGTATAAAAATTAAATTTAGAGTATGAAAATAAATGTTTCCGAACTATAAGGATTTAAGTAATTATTCATTAGATAATTACTAATGCACTGGAAATGTTTTTT
>MEJB01000017.1:4357794-4379215 GCA_001752375.1 Rhazya stricta
CAAGGAGTTGTCCTCAAAGGCATAGATAAATTGGTTCTATTGTACGAGTTAAAGTTTGAAGTAACTTTTTTTTGCTGTGACGTGAGATGTGGAATTCGAATCTTATTAAGTGCAAGACAATATCTATTATAGTTAGTTAGTTATTAAAAGCTCTTATTGAAATAAATTATACGGTGCACGTTCCTAATTTACATCATTTACAATGATCCTAAAACAGTACATATGCCTGATTTATATCATCTACGGTGATTCTGAAACAATAAATATCTCTAATTTACTTCCTTTATAATAATCTTAGAATAAATATGATAGAAATAATACAAGCGATCGTATCTCGCCTTTAAAAATATATTCAAGGAGTTGAGCTTGTGAGGCTACTCCGTTAGAGTAGCCGGCCTAGCTTAGTCGATTGACGAGTTTTGGCGACCAACAAAGCGAGCTATGTGGAGATAAATCGAAATTGTCAAATAAATAATGTTCATGTCCCTTACGTTATTGGGTTCTTATTTACTATCTCTGATGATGACCTGATCAGAGACCTATTTCAATGAATATTGCTCTCTAATATTTGATTCATTTGAAGAGAGAAGTGACAATATGTTGTTTTCCTTTATAAATCGTTCAGCGTATGATAGTTAGAAGAAATCCATTCATTCGAATGGTCAATTTTCACATCTTCTCAAAATTCGATAGCATAATGATGGATCTTTTAATAAATTTTTTTATTATATTCTCTGTCTCATATATTTTCTATACATAAATCAGACGTACAACACATATACATATTATTAATTCCTTCAACACATTTTTTTCTGCATCTCGAGAGTCAAAGATATATACTCATTAAGTTTTGATTAATATAATAGATAATGAACTAAAAGATTCGAAGTAGGATGACATTATGTTATTAAAACATTTTTGTTATTCATGGAAATAAGTACACACTCAAGGTCTAATTCAGGCAACCAGTTAAAGGAAGTGGTATTGGAGTAAATAAGGATTCTTCTCAAGGGCAGTAAATTCCTTGTTTTAAAAAATGTGGAACTCCCATCATTAGAGCCCTACATCTCCAACTCCAAGGGATGTATGAAAAGGTAAATTATTATGACTCAATTGACTCGCAAAAATTAAATTCTTTGTGTAATAACCCATAGAAATTAGACTCTATCACACCGTGCACGAGGAGAAATTCATTGCACAACCTCATGAACTACGAGGACCAAGTTTTCAAGGAAGAAAAACACACAACATGCATGATAGGTTTTCAATTTGTTTTACTYCTTTCAATTCCAATATTCACCTTGCTTCTGGCATGATTGAGAGTTTTGATTTTATATTTGTTACTTAGTCTTTCGATTAATATAATTCTTTTCAGTTTTCACATTCTAAATACTTTATTAYTTTTTTGAAGTATTTTAAGGATCCTTTATTAAAACAGAGTTTACAATTCAATGATAATTAATTTCGTTTGTTAAACTACAACTCATAGTATTAGTTCGACTAACCAATCAATTCTATCTCAACTCYATTAATATGTAAAATATTTCAAATCATCAAAATTTTATATTATTTGCATTGGGAAATTTATTAAAAATTTCCTCAAAAGTTTGTTTGTACACAAATATGGGACATMGCAGTCCTTTTAACACCTTGACCCAGAAGAAAGTATCATAGGGTACCTGTCTTTCCTTTACCCCTTCTCGTTCTAATACAAAACTCTCCCTCTCTCACATATTACGATTAGAATCATACGAACTTTTTGTATATTAAATATAATACATTATTTTATTTATATGGTATTTACACATATAATTTTAGCTTTTCACCTTAGTATTTCTAATAATACAATATTTTTTCTTTTTTATTTATTTCCGTTTATTACTTACCTAATCATTTTTTCTCAAAATTAAACAAACTTTTCCACTGAACATACATTAATTTTAGATTCCATGTGTCATTGGATAAGTTCTTATTTTATAAAAGGGATAAGATTGCCACTATAAGTACTTCACTCATTGTTTAAYGAATTCAAAATTTCTTCAAATAATAGGTCGAGATTCAATTCACATCCCAATATGACTAGATTCTTCTTTACTGGATTCCTTAGATAGGTTCTTTCCCCTGCAACAATAATAATAATAATAAACTATTCTTATATTATGCGATACAAAGCAGATTCGTTGGCCCGTTTTTAACCGTTGGTGAAATCTTTCCACGCCCCACTCGCCATCTGCTGTAAAACAATGATAGCTTAGAAAAGGATTCGCCCATGAGAATGTCGAAAAGTGGAAGGACTGACCATTCTGGCCGGAATTCAAAAACTGAGCCGCCCCATTGATTTGAATACTCGTGCTTGCTTGGGCCCTGCCTTGGGCCTAATGATTTCACTTTGGTATTTTTTCAAGATAGCCCATATATTTTACTCATAGCTAATGAGAAAACATCAAGAGCATGGAAGATGGGCATAACCATTTTTCTTAATTGCCATTCTAAATTTGTCTAATTTAAATTAAACCTATTGTTAAATAGGAAAAAGGATGATATGTCTGTCAGATATTCGACGTCAACATAGTTTTTACTCATTGATTTAAATGAAAATAAGAATATAATATATTAATTTAAAAAAAACATCAACTATCCAATACACGAATAATTTCATCCGTAAATTCTTAGACAAATAGTTTACTGAATTATAAAATTTTTAATTTGATGCTTGTCCTCACAATAACATATATTTAATTACAAAAATTATTGATAAAAGATAAATTCATGCTTGAAAGATATAATGACAAGTTGGATAAAAGTAAATTTAATTATAATTTAAAAGAAAAATATCTTGAAATTACTTTATTCTACTAAAACTATAAGAGTTGTAAAATGTTTGTCTAAATTATTTTGATTATATGAAGGATAAAACATTTTTCAATTTAATTAATTATATTTCTTTTGAAATTTTACAATATACGTGTGATGTGCTGATACCATTGTAAATATAATACACGATAAATTAAATTTATACATAAATACTTGTCAGTAAAAAAATAAAAGCATCTACTTCTAAACGATTGACACGTGAGAGTCAACTGGATCCAATACTTCGATTTCTCACGAGTCACCTGCTTCGCACGTGACAGTTCGACATTTGAATTTGGACCTAAGCGCCTTTTCTCCATTTCAATTACACTACACTCCCAAATCTTCTGCCCTTTTTGTTCTTTCTTTGTCCCTCCGAATCTCCCATTTCAAATTCAACAGCCACCCCCCAACCGCCACCCTATCCCTCACCCTCTCCTCCCTTCTTTCATCTTCAGGTACTCTATCTTTCAGTCTGCTCCTCAGCTCAAGCTCTTTACAGTTTTTTTGTACGTTACGAATGAAAGCAATCAGTAGCGTTTCATCTATTTTTTCCTATGTTTACTAGTTTTGATTGAATGAAGCAAAATGGTGTTAGTGAAATAGTAACCGCAGAAATTCCATTATTTTTTGGGTTCGGAAGTGATTGAAGCCTTAGTTTTTCATTTTTTGTGGTTCTGTGTATTCTTTTTGAATCAAGCTAGGGTTTTTTTGGGTCTAGAGATTCGAGATTCATTGGGTGGAGATGGAGAATTCTGAAGCTAAAGACTCACCTCAGTGCGTGAGAGTTGCAGTGAACATTCGGCCACTTGTTACTCCGGAGCTTCTTGTTGGCTGCACTGACTGTATCACTGTAATTCCCGGGGAACCACAGGTACTCAAGCCTAGATATGTAAATCTATTCATCTGAGTTAATGTAGAGTTGGAAACAAAAGTAGGAAATGCAGTATGACTGCATTCACTATATTGAGTATTTGATGATTTAGAGAATGAAGAATTTACTTTGACTGAAGTTTTTAGCCTTTTCATGCGTATCAATTTGATTAATCTGTTCGGGTACAGGTGCAAATTGGATCACATGCCTTTACCTTTGATTATGTGTTTGGAAGCGCTGGATTGCCTTCTTCACGGGTTTTTGACAATTGTGTGGCTCCATTAGTTGACGCACTCTTCCATGGTTATAATGGCACTGTTCTTGCCTATGGGCAGGTYTATATTTAATAAATACTCATTGTCGGTTTGTTTATTTCATTATCGTAACTCTTTATGCATTTAACTCGTATGCACAAGTTTAGTTTGCTCTTCTATTGCTTTTCTTGTATAGTAGGTTTTATGTGATTCGGGTTTGTCTTTTAGTTATATAATTACATTTTCTTGATATGACAGACGGGGTCCGGGAAAACGTATACCATGGGTACGAATTTTAATGGAGAAGAGCACAAAGGTGGAGTTATCCCTAGAGTGATGGAAACAATATTTTCACGTGTGGAGACATTGAAAGAGTCCACGGAGTTCCTAATTAGGGTGTCTTTCATTGAGGTATAACGCATTGGCATTCTTTTCGAAATCTAAATYATGCTCTTGATTCATTGTTGTCGGTTTAATGATTGCAGATTTTTAAGGAAGAGGTATTTGATTTACTAGATCCAAATCCACCAGCCTTTTCAAAATGTGAAGGGGCATCTTTGGCAAAGCTTGCAGGGCCTGCAAGAGTGCCGATACAGATTAGAGAAACTGTGAATGGCGGGATCACACTTGCTGGGGTGACAGAGGCCGAGGTTAGGACAAAGGAGGAGATGGCTTCTTATCTCTTGCGGGGTTCTGTATCTCGTGCCACAGGGAGCACAAATATGAATAGTCAATCAAGGTGTGTGAGTTATTGAGCTCATAGGTCAAGGCATATTTTGCATGTACAACTGAGTTGTGATTCACTTGTATTATGAAATCTCTTAGGTTTTTTTGGACACTGCTGCATTATAGTCTGATTTTGTTTGAAATCTCAGGCTTCCTCTTCGGGTTTCCTGGTTTCCAGTTAATTTTGTTGAATGTTCCGATTTTACTGTAAATTTTACAGATAGTATGTTTTTTAATGAGTTGGGTTTGCTARCTAGTTTTATTGATTTTATCTGAGATAGGACACAATGCAGTCCTAGCTAATAGAATACACAGCATTCTTTGACCACCTACATAAAACATCAGCCATGATTCAAGAGCATTGGATAAGCCTTCCAAAGAAAGCCGTCAATTTAGTATTGCATGAGAAATTGCTTTTCCTCYAAGGACAGAGGATAAGCTACAGAAATGATTACTGATACATTATCCCTTGGTTTACTTTTCTAGTTTCTCCATATGACTTATTAAGTTGCTTGGTCAATCAAAATCTTCCAGTTCCTCCTTTTCTTTTTTTTTTTTTTTTGGGGGGGGGGGGTGGGGTTTGGTCTCATCCTGTGGGTTTGCCATCTTTTCTTAAATTATGAAACATAACTGCTGTCATTGGTCCTAGTTGACCTTTCACTGAAAGGCCCCAGACTAGTCACTGCTAACTAATGCAGCTGAAAGAAGTAAAATATAGTCACATATTGGTTTGAGCTTAGTAAATTGCCCCATGTTAATGTAACATAGGATCTCGCTGGAAATAATTTTTAACTGAAGATGTTATGCGAGTTTAGCTGTTACTGCTGCTACATTTTATTCATTATTCTGCATGAAACAATGAAGACAAAAGCACTAGTAAACTCATGTTTCGTTCTTTTATTTTTAATTTTTAAAATTAAATTATCTTAAATCATTCTTATGTTTTTTTTGCATGAAGGATGAGTTTTACTAGTTTCTTTTATTTTTAATATAGATATATAGTTGTTGAAGAGTCCGACATATCTATTTGTTGATCACATCTGTTTATCTTTTCATGTTGCATTTCAAAAGAAGAAGAAAATTTTTGTCCCTTTGACTCAAACATATTGGTTATTTTGCTGAAAAGGGAGCTTCATAACTTATGTCGCATGATTTTGTTTCTGACCATCTCACATGATATTGCTATGTTCTTCACTTCTTCTTCATTGGACTCTTGGACTTTATARCCATGAATAACATAGGTTAGTTGTCTTTTTGACTTCCTTTTGAGTTAGCGATAATGGTATTATTTTCCTCTCCTTCTTCTTCYTTGGACTCTTGGACTTTATACCCATGAATAACATAGATTAGTTGTCTTTCTGACTTCCTTTTGAGTTAGCGATAATGGTATTGTTTTCCTCTCCTTATTTCGTACTCTTCACCACATGCTAACGCATAAAATATTTGACTGTTTCATACTAATTTGCAATTTTGGCCAGTCGTTCACATGCCATTTTCACTATATCGATGGAACAAAAGAGGGRGACCAGTTGTTCAAATGGAGAAATACATGATGATGTTGGTGACGATATCTTGTGTGCAAAACTCCATTTAGTGGACCTAGCTGGTTCTGAGAGAGCGAAACGAACTGGAGCAGATGGAATGCGTTTGCGGGAAGGTAATCATATTTAAAGATAGCTGACATTTCAACTGAAGTAAATTTGTTTTCTTTTGTTAGAGAAGGTAAAAATGGACCTCTGCTTGTTGCCTTAGCTGCAAGATTCTAGTCTCAATTTTGCTACTGTGAGGCTTCTTGCTACTGAACTTTGGTGTTTGTAATGATCCAATTGATATGTGGTTAGGTATCCATATCAACAAGGGATTGCTGGCTCTTGGTAACGTTATCAGTGCTTTGGGTGATGACAAGAAACGAAAAGAAGGAGGTCACATTCCTTATCGAGATAGCAAGTTAACACGCTTGTTGCAGGTAATACAAGTTCTCTCTATTTTCTTTCTTAATTCACCTTTCCAACATCTTCGGGCATGACGTATTATTACGTAGAGTTTGCTGGAGATCACTCATTGTTTCATTGTTCTGTTTAACCGTTACATCAAATTTTATATCTAGGGTCCATTCCTGTCTTTTGTGCGAATGCAGACAGCCATGACCTATATCATTGTGAGAGTAGATTGTATCTACTCCTGATTAGAGAAGTAATCTTCTAGAAAAGGAAACCTCCAAAATTCTGCTTGTCAGATCTTAATAAATTCTTCTTGGCATTAAATAACTTCTCCTATTTCTTKATGTCATTCCCTTGATTCTGGGAGMGGATTCCATCTAATTGCTCCKAATTTTCTAATGTAAGCCTTAGACTGAAAMTTCAGCTAGGAATCTGGATATGCTTCTATGGTGCAGTAGTTAAGCATAAGCTGGGAAATTGCATGTGCTCTTGGTATCTGCACCAGGTGGTTATATATTTTTCAGCTCATGTTAAGGCCAAACCAACCTAGTTTGACTTCCAGCAAATGCATGTAATGTAATTTTTAACATGGTGATTTGAATGACAGCTGGTTCTTTTATGTTTAGATTAATTGTTGTCAACTGGTTTCATTTCTCAAGTATCAATTCACCTGCAGTTCTATACGCGGTTAACTTGATTTTCTTTCAGCATCTGCACCATGCATAGATAAAGTCTGGATGCTACTTTATAATGTAAGAACTTGATTCCCACTTCTTTACTTTTGATGCTTTCTCTTTTAGGATTCTCTTGGAGGGAATTGCAAGACGGTAATGATTGGTAAGCTCTTTTGAACTTTTTCCAGTACAAAGTACACTACTTTTTAAATTTATCGAAGTGGTGGTTTAGGATAGTTTCTTTCAGGCATGTTACATTTCTTATTATGCTAATCAATTCACATGATCCTTCTTCACTCCTTTTTCAGCTTGTGTTAGTCCTGCCGATACAAATGCTGAGGAAACCCTAAACACTTTGAAGTACGCAAATCGTGCTCGTAATATTCAAAACAAAGCAATTGTAAGTTTCGCATACTTAACTTGTATACTACAATATAACATACACACAGGCACAGACAAACATATATTGTTGCTTTATCGGTTTATATCAAACGGCTCATTTCCTCTAAATTTGTAGATAAATCGTGACCCAATGGCAGCTCAAATGCAAAGAATGCGAAATCAAATTGAACAGTTGCAGGCCGAACTTCTATTCTTCCGCGGAGATTCCTCTACCCCATTAGAAGAACTTCAGGTACCCCTTTTTGCTATTATCTTATAGATCTTTTTACAAATATTAGTTGTTTTCTTAAAGCATGTCTTAGGCTAAAGGAGCCTATAAAAAAATCCAGATCCAAAACCCAATGTTGGACCTGGATTTGAGGTGGCTACTTTTGGCAAATACTGTAAAAGTTTGTTCTACTGTTCTCAGACAACCATAGCTAGTTTGGATATTGAACTTGACAATTATCATTGTTGGCCTTCTCTGCTCCATAATTTGCTACTTTTAGACATTAACTCCATTCTTTTCTCTCCCCAGATGCTTAAACACAAAGTTTCTCTCCTTGAAGCAAGTAACACCGAGTTGCAAAGGGAACTTCATGAACGTCGAATTAGTTGTGATCATCTGACACAAAGAGCCTTAGATGCTCAAGTTAGTCTTATTTGAATAATTTGAGAAAAGTAACCCTATCTATCTGCAACACACTTGAGTTGCACTTTTTCTCTAAAGTTGCTTATGCAAATGTTTTGAATCAGGTGGAGAGAGATAGACTTATCTTGAAGATTGAATCAGCTCGAAGAGGAAAACCATGGAACGAAATAGATTCTGATTCGAATCAGGTTTGATCAATTGCTGCACTAAGTTGTTTAGCAATGGAGTGTTAGGCTGATAGCTTACAAAATGTCCACAGGATTGTGACTTGGTGAAAAGTTACGTTTCCAAGATACAAGGACTGGAAGGAGAATTGCAGAGGTTGCAAAGTTCAATCAGTTCAAAACGTAATGAATATGTTGATTTTGACGGGTTGGACGACAGTCGTCTTCAGTCAAAAGATCCATATTATGCAGAGCCAGATATTAAAGCTGCTGATTTAAGTGGTGGGCAACTCTTATTCTGTGGAAAATTATCACAAATATTTCCTTCTTTTTTCACTTTTCTCTAGGTATCATGGTTGTTATTTTTTTCATCCATGCTTTTAATTTTATTCTATGAGACGTTTCTTTTGACATTGTCATATAGATTGCATGGGAGTACTTGCTTCGGTTTTATACTTGCAACGATGTTGATTTGTATTTTAAGTAATTACTTGCTACGTTTGGGAAAGTTAAATGATAATTAACATTTGAAATTCATTAGGCGAGTTTGAAGATGAGGAGAAAGAAAGAGAACATTCATCTCNTCACTTTTCTCTAGGTATCATGGTTGTTATTTTTTTCATCCATGCTTTTAATTTTATTCTATGAGACGTTTCTTTTGATATTGTCATATAGATTGCATGGGAGTACTTGCTACTTGCAACGATGTTGATTTGTATTTTAAGTAATTACTTGCTACGTTTGGGAAAGTTAAATGATAATTAACATTTGATATTCATTAGGCGAGTTTGAAGATGAGGAGAAAGAAAGAGAACATTCATCTCTTCAAGAAATGCTGGACAGGGAGCTGAAAGAATTGGACAAAAGACTTGAGCAAAAGGAGGTATATATTTACTTGTTCTACTTGATGATGATCAATAAAGCTGGCCATATATATGAGTGGTTAACGTTTTGAAGCTGACAAAGGAAGCAATTGAAAGTGTGCACTTTAGTCTTTTCTTGCTGACTCCTTGCTTATTAGGAGGTGCTGCCTCAAGGATGAACATTTGAGTTAGATACTAGGTAATAGGGATATCTGAACATAAGTTGTACTTGCCAAACCAGGGGTGCTGTGCGTGACAGCAAATTTCTTTGGAAGTTGGTGCATAATCTGAAATTTCACTTCATTGCCTTCCTGTTCTGTTTGTTTTAGGTTTTAAAGTTTTCTCCTATTAAATCTGATGGAGAAGTTATTTGGAGTCACTAAAAAGTATTTTATGAGGTTTGACTTTAGCTGAAACAGTATTATGCTTCAATTGCTATTGACTACAGTGTCTGGAAATATTCTTACTGTCTTTTTGGCATGATACAATTGTGCTTAATTCTGGATCAAACTGAATTTGTAACAATGTCTTTTATGATGATGATCATCGAATGGAAATACKAGAATCTCTCAGCAATATAACTGGTTTGATACAGTTCCCAGCAACAACAGTCACACACTGTACATTTCCTCCTGACCTCTATCTATTGCAGGCGGAAATGAAGCGGTTTGCAAATGTTGATACTTCAATTCTCAAGCAACATTATGAAAAGAAAGTTCACGAATTGGAAATCGAAAAAAGAGTCCTGCAGGTAGTCTTCTTGTTTATGACGCAGGATTGAAGCTTATTCTTGTTGCTGTTGTGTCTGAATTTCTTGATATTGCAGAAAGAGATTGAGGAACTGAGGCACAATCTTGCAAATATTTCATCTACTTCTGATGACAGTGCTCAGAAGCTGAAGGCAGATTATCTTCAAAAATTGAATACCCTTGAAGCTCAGGTAATTAATCTCTTTCTTTACCTGCCTGAAGTTGTTCGCCTGTAGTAATTCTGATACTCTGCAGGTCACTGAGTTGAAGAAGAAGCAGGATGCTCAAGCTCAATTATTGAGACAAAAACAAAAGAGTGATGAGGCTGCAAGACGGTTACATGATGAGATACACAGGATAAAGACACAGAAGGTACTAACTTCTGCTACTTCAATTTTTGTACATAAAAGAGCAGGTCTGTTTTCTTTTCTGCTGATCCCACTTTACTCCCTCTAAGGTTCAATTGCAACAAAAGATAAAGCAAGAGTCTGAGCAATTCAGGTTATGGAAAGCATCACGTGAAAAGGAGGTTCTTCAGGTGCTATTTCATTTTTTTCTATTTTCATTAMTTGAATGACCTTCAATCCTTMTATACGATCTTTCACTAAAAAACAGAATACTACACAAGATGGATTTCTAATGTTAGTGAATGAAAAAATTTAGGTGTTAGTGTGGCTTTGTGTTTTCTACTTGACCTGTTTTAATGGGAACTATGTTGTTCCTCAAATGATTTTGCACTTCCACAGTGTTGATCAATGTATCATTCAATTTTTCAAAAGAGTTATGGAGATTTCAGCACTTGAACATAGTGGTCAATACTTTTAGTCCAGTTGTGTGCGTGAGAATCTTTTATGATATCTGCTGGCTTCTCTTTTTCACTTGTATGTTTTCTTATATGTTCCTTTCTTTTATTGTGAAAAGGAATCATAAATTTACAGTAATTTTGCTTATATTATATACTTGTATATTTATATTTGTACCCATATATGTATTGACATTTTCTTAACAGCTCAAGAAAGAGGGGAGAAGGAATGAGTATGAGATGCATAAGCTGCTAGCACTCAATCAAAGGCAAAAGATGGTATATTGTCTTTGGCTGACCAATGTTTTAAGTTCTCTTACCAGAACTATGCTTCTTACCTTTTTCACTTGGCACATTAGGTTTTGCAACGAAAGACCGAGGAAGCTGCAATGGCTACTAAACGTCTTAAAGAGTTGTTGGAATCTAGGAAAACTTCACGTGAACTATCTGGTTAGATTCATTGTGTATCATGTTTCTTGGTACAATATAGATCTATTTSCTTTATATAATTGATCGAAGTCCTCCTTGTTCCTGTGTGTTTCTTTAGGAGTTGGAAATAGCAATGGCCCTGGATTCCAGGTATCTTAATGCATATGTAACATACATTTGTGTGTGTTAGTGTTTGACTTGATAATCTAGCTCTTATGACATGTGAAAACCTCTTAAAGGAGGTCAGAATGGGAATCCGATTTGAGGGTTGAAATGGATATAATCTTTATTATGACAAAGTTTTATTTCTTGAAGGCATTAATGCATGCAATCGAACATGAACTTGAAGTTACTGTACGTGTACATGAGGTTCGGGCGGAATATGAGCGCCAAATGGAAGAGTGAGTTTGAATTATTTATTCAGTCATGAAAAATCATTAGTTTCATCTATTAGGTTTAATCGTCAAATATATACCTAAATCTTCTGATGTTTGAATTTCTTCAGTATCTGCATTTTATATATTATTTAATACATGTGGTGCAATATAATTTTACTTGATACTGCTCTCTCTATAGCTTTTTGCCAAAAGCTCTTTTGCCAAAAGCTCTCATTACACTAGCTTGTTAGAGCGGGTCTAAGGTGAAATGCTATTGAGACTCAAAAGCTCTCATTACACTAGCTAACATAAAGATGCTGTATTAGCTCTGTATTGGTACTTCGTTTTGTTGTGGGAATATGGAGAATATCCATCATATTGCTCACCCAAGATGCAGACAAAGTTTTTCTGTAATTCAGACAATCTCTCTTTTGGAATGATTTAAATGATAATTAAAAAGTTTTAAATTCTTTTACTTCTGAAATGACTTTTGAGGGAATAAGGAAGACTGGGGAGCATGTCTGTTGGAGGCTTATCAGTATATGGTATGGATAAGGCAACATGTTGTAAATCTACGTWATTACTGTGCGCTGGCAGGGTTTGGGTTTAAGCGTTTGTACAAGTAACAGGTGTCATGAACTTGCCAGTGGTTTCGTCCGGATTGTCCACTCCTTTTTCTGTGTACTTAAAAGTGAGGGGAACTGTGTAAATGACTTGTTAGTGATGTTCCCATGTTGTTACTGATGTCCTTTCTGGGGCTGAACCTGTTTTAAGAAAATAAAAAGATAAACTGCAATCATTTTTCCTCTCAATTTGGGCAAATTATGTGTGAGGTTAATAAATAATAATGGTTGGTGAATGGTATTTGCCATTAATCAAGTATTCTGTCATTGATCTTGATGTCATAATTAGTAGAAATTATTTGCTTGCACATATTTAGATCAGAAAGGTCAAGTTGTTAACCATTGTTGTTCTAGTAAAACTAATGTTTTCATGTTTAGAATTTGCCGTTAATTTCTTCTTTTTCTATCATCTGTAATCTCTTTGAAACTAATAAGAATTTTCTGAATTGCCAGACAGTCATGTTAGTCTTTTGTTATTGAATTTGATGTAACCAAATCATTTTGGGARTATAGGAGAGCTCGAATGGCCAAGGAGGTTGCTGAGTTGAAGGAAGAGGCTCTGATTCTTAAACAAGGAAACTTAAGGTCTGAGATTGTTTATGAAATATGCTTTTCATTTGTTTTGCCTATTGTGAGATCATCATTGGCCTAAAACCTTTGTACTGAGATTTTTGCAACTGCAGCAATCGTACGCAGACACTATCTCCTGGTGCAAGAAATTCAAGAATTTTTGCACTTGAAAACATGCTTTCCACCTCATCCAGCACCCTTGTCTCTATGGCCTCACAATTGTCAGAAGCAGAGGAGCGTGAACGGGCCTTTAGTGGTAGAGGAAGATGGAATCAAGTTCGATCTCTTGCTGAGGCAAAAAATGTGATGAACTTCTTGTTTAACTTGGCATCCTCCTCAAGGTTCTCTTTCTCTCTCTCTCTCTCTACCTGTCTGCAAACTCGATGTCCTTTACGTAAGTAATTATCTTTTTGCTGTTCTTTAAAAACATTCCTTTTGCTTGTCTTCTTGAAGGTGTCAGCTAAAAGATCGGGAGGTTGACTGTAGAGAGAAGGACTTGGAAATCAGAGACCTGAAGGAGAAAGTAGTCAAGTTACTTAAACAGATAGAATTGCAAAAGACTGAACTCGTGCGTCAGGAGAAATTGATGGTTAGTGCTTATAGCAGTCAATATATTTTGCTACCCTTTCAAATATTAACTGGGCGATATCAGTTCAAAAGTGAGGCCAATCATTCATACATGTTAAAGTCGCATTTTAGCTAGTATAAGCAAGTCAACTGGAGCTGAATGTCCATGTGTCCAATTCCGGTTTGATTTTCTTAGCAAGCATAGAGATTATTTTTGGGCTTGGCATTGAACTGAGCGTCTAAAATGAGATCTAATCAAGCTGATGAGAAGAATTTTTTTCAATGTATCTTCACTCTAGGGTTTGGTGCTTTTGGATCCTGTTGAGCTAAGCTGAGTCGACTTTCATAAATTGTTTGTTGATAAACGTGTGCATAAACATATGCAAGTTAGTTTGACGAACCAAGCTAGTATAGGGGCTTTTTATCTTAAAAGAGGGGCTTTGTTGTGCACTTTGGGGTAGACTATTTTGAGATGTTTAAGCTCCTATTAAGGGAAAAATGCCGACAGTTTTACTTTTGTTATAGAATATTGGTTATTTTCATTTTAAGATTCAGCACAAAAGTTGGATATGGATAATTTCTTAATTGTTTTCATCATTATAATCTGGATAGAAGTTGGCTACAAAGAAACACACCAAGGAGGAAGCAAGAACTTCGGAAGGTCATCTGCTAAATAATGGTATTGAAGGGCGCATGTATGACTTGCGAAAGGTATTCCATTTTTACCTCATACATGCCTAATGCCTCTTGGTGGATACATGAGAAATTTTGTGTATTTTTTCAATAGTCTTAATTTGTTGTTAATCACATTTATCCAACTTAAGAAGTTTCAGCTAACACATGAATCATCGTGTCCCCATGATTAGGGAATCCGAAACTCCATCATCTTCAATGGTGTAAGCAATGGCATGCAATTACTGGACATGGACATATCTGACCCTGAACAGATGGATGAAGCTGATGATGATTATGAATTGGAATATTCTGATGATGACCCTGACTATGAATTGGGACATTCTGATGATGACCATGAGCGGCTCCTCACTAAGGGAATAAGAAGGCGCCAAGCAAAGAGAAAGAACTCTAAGACCAGTAGTAATTTTGGTTCATCATCTAATCCCATAAATGTCAACGATGCAGAAGTCTTGYTATTGACATCAGGTGAGGGAGCTAGTACTGCAAGTAATAAAAGTGATTCTGCCGTCTGCTGCACTTGTAGTAAGAAGTCATTGTGCAAGACGATGAAATGTGAGTGTCGTGCTGCTGAAGGACATTGCGGGGTGGCATGCGGGTGCGATCTTATAAGATGTTCAAACAGGGAAGCACTGCCATCAGAATTTGGTCAGGGCGCTGATGAAACAGAGAACAGCCATACTCTTGCTTCTCAGGGTGCAATGTTACTCCAGTCAGCATTATCTGAAAATCCAGTTAATACAACCGAAGGAGGAACAGGAAGAAAGCCTTTATCTGACATTGGGAATACTGTGGTATGGATATCACCTTCCTATTGCTTTTGCACTATCTCTTCGGCTGTCCATTGTTTCCCTCTAGACAAGGGATATCTTTGAGATTTGTTTAGTTTTACCATCAAATTAGCAACTTTTACAACTGAAGAAAATTCTGAATTTTCAGGCCAAATCAAATGCACCAAAGCCTGGACAGAGGAAGAAATGGCGGAAATCCACAATTCAACTTGTTCCTGCTCCTCCACCGCCTACCTCAGAACCTGAAAATGTTGAAGGTCAAATAAAGCCAGAAACAAGCATGCCAGAGGGTGAAGTTGCACTGAAATTACCCAGGGCTATGAGATCTGCTATTCCAAACAATAATCTCTTAAAAGAAAGGAATTATGATCATAGTGATCTTGTTACTAAAAAGGATGGTGCATCAGCTCCTACTAGTCCTTATCGACAGGCAAAAGTAACAGATGACAAAGAAAACAAGGAGTACAAATCATAGTTTGTTCTGATGCTGTTTGTTGTCTCTTCATCTGGGGTGGTATAAAGCTGTCTTTGTTCTTGATATGATTTAACGGGGAAGTCTGTAAATTTTAAGAAGCGCCTCTATTGATCAGCTCCTTCTGATCCTATTCTGGGTGAATGGCAGATCTCTACTGTAATTTTATTTAACCAAATCATCTCTCAGCAGTCTGATTCCCCATTGCTGATTCTTACATGTATCAACTCCAAAATTTGAAAAGAATGCAGTAGTTGTCCTTGTGAAGGTAATTCAAATTTCTTATTCTTTGGATGGAAAACCTTCTGAGTAGCTTAATTGAATATGAAATGAGCTTGAAGCGTTGGCTTCGCATTCGTGTGTTTATCTTGAAATTTAAACATCAATTTATCTCCTGGGATTGTTCTATTTTGTTCTTTAGATCACCGATTATCCTAGTCGAAACGAAGATTTAAATCAGTCAATTTATCTCCTGGCTTGTTCTATTTTTTCTTTAGGATCACGATGTATCCTGCCTGACTATATGCAATCACGAGTCCGCAGTTAATAAATTTTTGCTATATTATTCAGAGACATCAAACAAAATCAATATGCATTCCACCCACAAGTCAAAGTATAAATTATTCCAGCWCCAATCTAATGTCAGCATGTTATCAGAGGATTGCGTAGCAGCAACTTAGAGAACTAGTCAAAGGACTAGCATCCAACAACTAAATAGTTGATACACAACACGCTACTTGGTGGTAAGAGGAGGAAGATCAGGAAATGAACTGATTTCTTAATCAAAACTTAGCACCTCCCGCAAAAGCACTAAAGAAAGGCTGATATATGAACCAGTAGCCAATCTTTTGCCCATGGCTGAAAGCAACAGTGTTTGCAGCACTGTTGAGTACCAAAGAACTTGATCTTTTCGAGGATCTTTTGTTACTAAATTGACGCCCACGAGCTACCACAGTCCGTCTTAGTTGATATCGAGCTTAGCAATCCAGTAGTCAAGTTGGGAAGCAACACAATCTGAACCTGTGGAGCCGTATGAACTGAACTTCTTGATGGCATTCTGAACCCCAAGAAACTCATACACATCCTTTTCAATCGCTGGAGTTATACTTTGCAGATCATTAAGGCTCAGGTCCTGAAGTTGGCAGTTTCTAGAAACACACATGGCAACAGACCTTCCGGCAATATCATGTGAGGTTCTGAAAGGAACACCCTGGAAATGAAATCCATAAAAACACTTTCATGAGCATGTTATATACTAAGTAAAAATAATGACCACCAACAGTTGGACAAGTGTAGTATTTGCGAAAAGCAGAAGGTTACTAGCTATTAGGAGAAAACAGAACTCTGTAATTTCTGCAACTACTTCAGAGAGTTATGCTGCTCTTATGTTTAACTCATCAAAAGTAAGAGCATGTTTGATCCCTTGATATATTGTAATATTTTTTATAAAAGTTTGAATCCTAGATGCCAACATAATAAGTCCAGGTTCTGACATCATACGAATTTGCAGTGGATCCTTCRCATAAAAAAYACTCTGGTATCCTAAAGCAGATTCTAAGAAAGTCATATTAAAGTTTATTTATTTCTTTTTTGTTTTTCCTCTCTCCTTGAACTTTATGAGAAGATGATTTACCTTTTTCACAAGGTAATCTGCTAATGTTGTGGCATCAAGATGACCAGCTGGTAGAGCTTTTTGTATCCTCTCCTGATTAAAGGTAATGTTCAGTGCAAATTCAGCTGAAACTTCAAGCATTCCMACTATCGTTTTGACACTGTCAAATACAGGTTCCTTGTCTTCCTGTRAGGAGAAATGATATAGTAAAAGATCTATCTYATGAAATATATCATTAGAAGCATTTCCTGGAATGCAGCTAATTATAGTTTTATTAGACTTAAAAAGARACGGGCAGTTAAATGAARATGAGAATAATATTAGCTGTACATGAAAACTAGAAAGTCGTAAAAATTGCATTAACAGGATAWAAAGAAAAAATTTACAATGTTTCCAGCTTCGAGTGTGCCTGAACTTCAAGAAAACTGAACCTTATTCTCATCACAAGGTCTGCAGTTATAACTAATGAAACCATGAAACGAAAGTTACCTGCAAATCTCGGTTGTATGCATGAGGAAGTCCCTTGCACAATACAAGAAGTGAAACCAGATCCCCAACAACTCTGGCCGATTTTCCACGTACAAGTTCCATTGGGTCTGGGTTTTTCTTCTGAGGCATTATACTGCTTCCTGTTGAAACTGCATCACTAGGAGTGATAAATCCAAACTCTTCTGATGCCCACAGCACCAATTCTTCACCAAGTCGAGAAAGGTGAATTGCAGTAATGGAGTTTGCAGAAAGTAACTCCAATACAAAATCTCTATCAGAAACTGCATCAATGCTATTTCACATAATAGTGTTACCAATAATTTGAGGTTGCATGAAACAGAAAAACAAAGAAACAGACATTGTGCGAGCCATGTGAACACAAGTAAATACAGACCCTTTATAGTTTGCATTTCATGCTGTGCTGTAGCCAACATTGCACGAGCAACAAAGATCAAAGAAATATGCCAGACTGCAAGAGTACTCCAAATCTATTGAATCGTCAAACATTTTTCAAAACCATTTCACCACAAGAGACCAGGCCCAAGACTTGGCACTGATGACTAACAGAAAGTTAATTTGGTCAGAATACTACTGACCAAAAACAAACCTAAACTCCTGTAGAGTGACGAATCAGTCAAATCAGTGTTGAACGTCAATCAATGAAAACACAAGCATCAAACCTTTTGATCTTTTCAATTGGACCATGAAGTTTAGAAATCAATCTCATAAATCASTGGCARTCCTAGAGAACAATTATGAGGCCATGCATAAGCTTTTAGAATCGACAAACTCAGAAATTGTATTGTCAATGCATTATTAACATAAGCACATAAACTTCTTTGCAGCCAGATTCACAGCCTTTTACAAAGTGAATATGGCATAGCTGATTCTGTCATTACCTGTTCCTCAGTGGAGCAGTGAATCCCAATGCYTTAGATGTCATAAACCTATCAATGGGCAGGCCAGTACCAGCTAATGCACACGCACCCAGCGGGCAGAAATTCAATCTCGCTCTGCAATCTTGTAGACGACCAAGATCACGTTCAAACTACAAATTAACATTTGCCATTACTATAAGATAACTGAAGAATCAAATCACTAAAAACGTAAGATCTTTAGATGCAATTAAATTGAATAGCTCTTGCATCAATTTTGATCATTTGGTAGCAAGATGACTCACGAGAACGTGGAACAGAATTTGGAGACTACTCTTAAGAGTAATGGGTTACACCGGCTAAGATTAATTTTTCTGTAATTTTAGGGTACTGCATAGGCCAAAATTTTATACAAGACAAATTAAATTGTTGCTAACTTGTAAAGAACATCAAGAACTCCCAAGAAAGCAAGCATCTCAAACAGTATATGTAGTTCCGCAAGCACCTAATGTCCCATTAAGGTTTTCTAACAAGACCTTCTTTGACTATCAATGCTATAGCTTGGTCTGCATTGTGCAGTAAGGCAGGTTAAAATTTTTCATATTTTAGTGATTGATTCCTTGACTTTTCAGAATTTGTATTTGACATATAAGGGCTGAAAAATTACCCTAGATGGTATTGCGACTAGCCATCAAAAGCAGAAAGATCATAATCCAAAATATGCTACATCTGTAAATTATTAACTACCTGCTCAACATAGGCTAAGAGAAGATGCTGGAGAAGAATAGGCTGTGCTCTTTGCAAATGGGTATATCCAGGAACAATCAATCCCTCATTCTTTAGTGCAAGTCTCAGCATTGCAACCTGCAAGATAAATCATAAAGAACATCTCATAAGCAACAATGAAGGGGGGGGAAAAAAAGCTGTTCTGTTGTTGTTTCGCCACCTTAATCAGGTGCAGTTCAGCGAGCCAAACAACTCTAGAAAGTTCAAGTGACAGTACTAACAATCAAACCACCATTGCAAAATGCTTTGTATGATATTTTACTGGTAACTATTGATGACATATCCTGCCACATAAGATAGACTAGCAAAATGTATGGACATGCTTTGAAACTGACAACTAAAACTCAAAACTTATAAATGTCATGAACTATAAAGTGCAGAGACTTTCTAAAGGGCCAAGAAAATTGTACAACCTGAAGACGCTTAATGCATGCAATAATTGTATCAATAGCATCCCGGCACCACAATCGGAAGTCAGTTGAGACTTGGTCATTTCGACTCCTGGCAGTGTGGAGCTTCTTTGCAGGTTCACCAACTAAGTCAGTAAGAGCAGCTTCAATGTTCATATGCACATCTTCCCTATCAGTTCTCCACACAAATTCACCAGCTTCAATACACCTCTCTATCTCATCGAGACCTTGTAAAATACTATCTCTATCGCTGTCGCTTATCAAACCCTACACATCATAATATCAAACAAAGGACCACATTAAAACACACCATGTTGCTCCTGTCACTGTCATAAATAACATTCATGCACAAATCATCTGTAATTACACAGAAGGTGAATTGCAGGAAGTGATAGAATTTATAGATTAAAAGCGGAAAAGCAAACAAGTTAAAAGAACGAAAAACAAACGTTCAATCAGAGTACTTCTAGGATAAACATTGTTTGGTACAATATTTAACTATTTTCCTTCTAAATTGCCAATGGAACTAAAAAATCTAGCGTGAGATTTTGAAAATTTCGCTCCTCCAATAAAGGA
The DNA here is from genome assembly GCA_001752375.1 of Rhazya stricta. Classification (NCBI taxonomy): domain Eukaryota; kingdom Viridiplantae; phylum Streptophyta; class Magnoliopsida; order Gentianales; family Apocynaceae; genus Rhazya; species Rhazya stricta. The sequence goes on from MEJB01000017.1 coordinate 4,377,997, forward strand.
AAACCAGCTTTGATTTTGTTTCCTTGCCTTCAACTTCTAAACATCTACCGGAAATTCCCAAAACGAAGAAAACAAAAATTTATTTTTAGCAAGTTTTTAAACTTCACTAGCTAAAAAGAATCAATCTACAATTTCTCACTTCACTATGATCATTTTATTCAWCTCCAGCCTTCTTGCAGGGGCAAGAAATCGGATAGACCATATAGTTCCAAGAATTACAGTCCTACGTTACCTCAATTTATTTGGAGAAATATAAATAGAACATTGAAAGAACTCATCATTAGAAACCAAGGAAATTATTATTATTTTTTTTTAAAAAAAAAATCCTACTTTACTTCCTCCGAAATACCTCTTGAATCACTCGGTTAAATTGAACCCCAATTCAATATAAATCGAAAAATGCAGAAAACCTGATGAGCAAGCATGGCGGCATGAGCTCGACTACACAAAATATCATGCTTATAAAGGGCCTTATCAAATGAAATTGACTCAGTGAACTTCTCTACAGCATCTGTCACGCTCTCTTGAAACCGTCCACCCCATAGCTTTGCCTCCTTCTTTACTGAGGCATCATGGCCATTAGCGACGGAAGCGTTGCTCATGTTTTGCGCTGAACAGCAGACGAATGTTGAATTTGCTGCTGTCGCTCTTCTTCTTGTTTTACTTGAGAAGACGTTTAGGAGATTTAGGAAGTAGAGAGTGTTARTCCTATTGGTAAGGGCCTGCCCGACAGAAGGAAAAGTAGGAGTTGCCGGCGAAGGAGAAGAAGAGGAGGAGACAAACAGTGCCTCCATTATGCGGCGGCTGGAGAGTTGAACACAGTACTTACGGGTTGAAAGAGTAAATGATTTCCAGCGTACTTATAGGGTGTTTTTTGTCTTTGCAATTGGAAAAAGTTGGAACTGCATAAGGATGTTGTAGTCTTTGCATCTTTGTTGATAAAATAGAAAAATGAGGATTAAAATCTCAAATTTGGAAAGTAATTAATTTTTTATAAATGCCTTATAAAACGAATTTAAAAGCATTTTATCCTCATTTAATTAATGGAAAAGTAAAATTATAATTCAAAGAATTAAAATTCAAATATATTTTTATCTTATTTGAAAAATAAATGAATATAGTTGGAAAATTTTTTTATTAAAGTGTTTGGTAAAGTTAAGGTGTTGTTGAAAAAGTACTTAAGTACTTTAGGGATTGAGGTGTTTGTTATTTGGTACTT
>MEJB01000017.1:4381297-4400755 GCA_001752375.1 Rhazya stricta
CAATCACACGCAACGGTTGGTCGTAGGATTCTCCACGTCATCACCCGATCCCATTTATGAGTCTGGCGCCAAATATCTGACCTGGCGAACACTTTAATTGGATTAGTCCTCATCGCCATCATTGCTTAATACGACAAATTTTTATTTATAATAATATTAAATGAGAAAAAAATTATATATTTATACATTCGATAGAAGTTAAGGTATTGGAAAGAGCAAATTTAAGTAATAAATTCGAAATATTTATCCTGAAATTGCATTATAATACGGGAGGAATCATATACAAATTTAGTAGTTAAAAATATTAAAAAAAGGAAAGATTTATGAACGTATTATGTTTTTTTATTTATGATATTTTTTATTATATCATTATTTTCTAATATGATTTATGTTATTGAGTTTTTCATTAATTTAAAACTTAGATCGAGAAGAAAATATTATATTATGTAATTTGGATAAATCGAAAAGAAGATACGATAATGATGAAGTGAAAATAAGATAAGCTAATAAAAATTAACTTATTCTTTTTAATGAATTAATTATAATATTTAAATTATTAATTTAACTTTTTAGAGTATTAGAAAAACCAGAAAAGGAATTCTATTTGTGGTAGAGCCCTCCCTACCTCCATAACATTCCGAGTTGGGAGCTTCTTTTTATTTATTTATTTTTAATTTTTAATTTATGCAAACAATGATTTGGAGGGAGTTGGAACCTTGTAAGATAACAATATAATACTGTTTGATTATCCGAGACTTCCTTCCAATGTAGTTGTACAAGAAACTACCTCTTATTTCTCTCTCTAAACCTTATATATATTGAAATCTCTGAGAAAAAACTTAGAAGGGCTCAAAGTTGTTAAAAAAAAAAAAAAAGAAATTTCTTTTTTAGTTTTAGCACAAGTTCCGATCATCTCAATTCGGGTTATAGAAGGTTACAAGCTCCGATCATTTCTAAATTCGAGTTACAGAAAGGTACAATGAATATATATTATGTTGTCCATGTGCATTGAATTTTCCATCAACTTGAAACTTTGCTCGAGAAGGAAAGTATAGGATTCTCTATCTGAGAAAACCGAGATTGAGAATCTTGAAAAAGCTGCATTCTTGGACTGGTTTATTACTGATTTATGTTATCCGCGGTTGCATATATTCATATTTATGGAAAAAGATTAAATTTTGATTTTGATTGAATGCAGGATCTTTGAGAATATAGGATATTGATCTGAAAGGTGGAGAATAAGGCCTTTAGTTTTTTCAGATATAAATTATTATTTATTTGTTTGGTTTAGCTGCCTGCAACTGGATATTTTAGAGGACGTGATAAAATTGAGTTTGGATTACTCGAGGAAATTCAATGTTCGGCCTTTCTCGGAATATGCTATTAAATGGAATTGAATTTTCTTGGTCAAATTTGGCTTCTTCTTTTTCTCTGGGCTTTTTTTGGCTAGTTTTACTAGTTGCCATTCGTATACCTCTGTTGAAGTTGAATTTGTTGGACTAAATCTAGAAATTTAATAGACAGTGCTAAATTGGCAATCTTCTCTGCCYAACTAAATTAAAGTTCATGCTCTTTTCATAGAGAGCTAATGTTTTATCTCCCCAAAATCTCTCAATCTGCTTGTAGTTTGCTGGATTTAGCTATTACATATATATCACAATGTTGTTTTTCATTTTGGTGTTCCAAATCAGTTTAGAACATTCTTTAATCCTGTTGTATTCACAACAGGAATAGGAGAATCCTTCAAATATTCTGCCTTGATCCAGATTCGGAGGCCATATTGAGGACCCGTTCAATCTGCCTGTTTCTGTTCCTTAATTGCTGACTCTGGATCTTGAGTCCTGCTTGGTGTGAGACGCTTCTGGGATTCAGATTGAATATGGCTATGGCATTTACACCTTTATCGTGGTTGCCGTGGAGTGGCAAGAACCATCAAGAGCCTACAGTTTCAACTGAGACTTCTTTGAATTCTTCATTGGAATTGGGAATGCTGGAATTGGATACTTTAAAATTTCCTGTGGTCCATAAAAGAAATATGAACTCTTCTTCTAGACGAGTTAAGAAAAAACGGCATAGTCGTGACGAGAGGAAAGTTGACAAGGAGTATGACATTGTTCTTGTTCCATCAGATGGTGGATGCTTTTCGGGGTCCGAATCAGATGGTTCTGATTGGTCAATTGGATGGTTGGAGCCACATGGGCCAGGCTTCCGATCAGATGATGAGTCAGATAATAGTTTTGCTGTGTTAGTTCCTTGCTATGGACGTAGTAGGGGAGATCAGGAAGACAATTCCAAGAATAAGTTTCTGAACACCATTGGCAATATATCGGATCTGTATGCTGCAGGTAAAACTTTGTTCATTCTTTCCCTACAATTGCATAGACAATTATTTCCTCAGAATCCACCCCAGTTTCCTTCATCTTCCAGAATTTCAGTTATATGATTTGCCCTTCTTATTATGCATAAGGTTTTCGGTCGATAAGATTAAATTCATTAGAGATTTAATATGCTGTGTTCAAGGTGCTGTAAAATAAGAAACTCTRGTAAGGTGGATAATCAATTTTGGGTTACGCTATGGAAAATCATGTTAGTCTCCCATATGTGGATTGGCAAAATGAATATCTATTTATCAAGAGATTGCTCGTTAGAAAGATCTCCCTTTTTTAATTTGATCTGAATTGAGTAAATGAGGCTTGATCTTATTTAGAATAGGACTAGCTTTTTGTGACCTTTCCATTAAATTAGGGATCAGCCTTGAGTGCCTGTGTTCCTGTCATTAGTAGAGAAATTAAGGGGAGAAATTCAAGAAAGTTTTAAGGCATGAATTGGGCAAAGCATGATTTGATTCAACGGTTGCAGCTGTTTAGAAAAGCACCTGAAACATGATGATTGATTTCCCAATATTGCAGATTCAAGACTAGTCACCTGGAAGTAATTTTCTTTGAGAACAATAAAAATTATAAATATGCAAGGTTAGGAGAATGTAGTACAACATAGATTAGGCATTTGGGGTCCATAATGTGTGATTAGAAGATTACATACTATTGCCACTTACATGGTGAAAGCATGCTCAACGAGTTTAAACCTATCTCTGCCCATGAAATTGAAAAGAAAATTCCATAGAATTGTAACAATATCATGTATTGTATTGCAAACATTGCTAGGAAATTAAGAAATATGCACTGATGAAGTAAGTGTAAAGGTAACGTGAATTCTAAGATGGTTTGCTGTAACAAGAATATATAGAATTCAAAATGATTCCATTTATAGCATAATGAAGGCAGCCCCTTTAGAAAATTTTAGAGAAATTGTCTTGAATGACTTTGGATAAATTTGAAAATACCACTAAGGCTGGAAGAAAATGTACCCTAAAAGGGAAATGAAGTTTATTCAATAAGTGTGCTGCCTAGAGTAGAGAAGAATGATATGGCCTTGTATATGGAATATAGTTTATTAGCCTGGTCCATTGAAATGAAATGCCTACTATTGCAAGTGTAAGGGGGTAAAGTTTAGTCTCGATGTTAGCATAATCTGCCTGCAGAATTCTGCTTTTTGTCTCTCAATTATTAGTTATAGCAATTTATGGCATCTTTCTGGTCATACAYTGCTCTTAATGGATTACTACTATTTGTGTCTAAAAATTTTTGAGATTTCTATGCATGCCTATTTGCATTTTTTCTTTCATTCATTCGTTTCCCCTCCTTCTGAACTTATAAGTTACTTTAGAGTTGATTGGGATGAAAAAAAAAAAAATGGAAATTTAGAATCCTGTCATTTTATCATTTTGACTGCTGATGATCCCTATCTGCTTATCCCGGTTAACTTTGTGAAGTTATTCACATTGAGAAAATGCAGGAATTTTGCAGTTATAATGTCCATCTTAGGTTGACATTTTGTGTGCCACTTCTAATCTTCTGTTTTTATCTTGGTGCAGAAAACAAGAAAATCATGGAGCAGTGGCTRTCATCTCTGCAAAACATTTGATATCAATGGCACCTTTATGTTTGAATATCCATCCTGCTGCTTATGCTATGTGTTAGTGGATTAACCTTCTAAATATCTAGGTATTGCACGATAAATGACTACTTGAAAATTTAAAAAACAAAATAAAAAGGAAAAAGAAAAAAGAAAACACGACTTGTAAATGATCAATGTAATGAAGGACAGTACATTGTCATTATCTTCAGATTGCCAGTAGAAGAGGAGTTGCTCATGGGGGTGCAAAGCATAATTCTTTACTTGAAAAGATATTCTCTACTTATTATGAGGGAAGCTGGTTGGTATTGGATTGGAAGGGGAAAGCTGGTATGTATTTGACTGGAAGCAGAAATGAACACACTGCTTTCATGTTAGAGATCATATAATCCTTGCTTGATTGGGAAGAAGTGATCTATGCTTCTCTGCAGAACTAGGGTATTATTTAGACCTCGYATTTGTTAAAGGAGAAGGGAATAAAATGAAATTGAAAAGAGAAAGAGGGTTGTGCTTGTAATATTCATRGATGTAAATAGTTGTGTACAATATTCAAAAAGGTACATACGTGTACCATAATTCCTGTAAATTAGATTGAATTGATTGAGAAAATCAGATTACTGTAAATAATTGGAGAATTCTTTGTAACTATTAGTTTTGTTTATAGTAACTCAAATATTTCCTTCACCAGCTTTTGACATCTTGTCTAAGGGGTGACTCCCCTAAGACCTTTCCTACACCCTCAGGCCCCATCCCTCCCCAGCCCCATAGAAGTATTCCTATAGCAGATCACTTCTTAAAAGGTAAAAGTGTGCATAATGCAGTTTAAAACAAGGCAAAAAAGAAAGGGTCCATTTTCTTTATTCCCGTGAGCTATAACCATCAACATCAAGCATTTGGCTATCTTACCTGCTGATCTCAACCATGCCATTGTAAGCAAATTCTGGGCACAATTTGGGCATCTTTAAATGGTATAACAATTTCATGGTGTAATTGATTGTTGAATTATTTGATGGTATTGAGTGTATCTTGTGTCCTATGTCACAATTTTGAGCTCCATATTCCAATCTCTAACCTAACCCATGATTTAGATGCCAACTTGCCCATGGCGCTCTATAATAGACGTCATCCTACAGTATGATCCAAAGCGTAGATATCTTCTTTAGTGCCGGAAAATTATTTAATTAAACTTTATTAATTACTTATGTTAGAGTTAGAACACTGTCTTGGTAGGTAAAATCTCCTTAACAAGTTTGTGGATTCAAATGTCCACCGACACGTGTTGCTTCATCTTTTTAATAATCGTGATTATAGAAAAATTATAATCCTTTTAATAATTACAATTACAGAAAAATTAAAATAATAATGCCATGTCGCGATAACAGTATCTTCTTTCAAACCAACAAAGCATCAATCAATAATGTTCCTTGGACAAGATTGTCCAAAGGCCATTCAAGAGTCTGGTGAAAGAGGTTGATGCTGTTCTGAAGAATCAATAATATTAGGAGTAGGGAGTGTTAAATATTTTCTTTTGTGTATGTTTTGAGAGGTGAGGATTCTTCTGTTGGGGAAGGAAGTGGGGGTACCCTTGGGTGGGTTTGGGCACATTGAAATGACAATTTTACCCTTTAACAAAATGTCTGTGAAGCTCGTCTGATTCTTCCTATCGAAAACCACTGTGTTGAGTAATGACAAAACATAAARAGATATATACGAATAMTTTAGAGATAAAATAATTTAAAAGTAAAGTATAAAATATATTTAAAGAATTATAAATAATTGAATGACCTCCTCCTCTATGATATGAATGTGATCAAAAGATTATCTAAGGTTCTTTTTAAAAAAAACAAAATTAAACATTTTATTATTTTATTAAAATTTTTAGTTTAACTCGCTAATCCAAATTAGAACAGTAAAAATTTTATTTCTTTAATAAAATTTATTAATTTATAGACTTTTCACCTAATTAAAATAATTGCATGCATACTACATTAGTATAATTTCCCTATTTTTGGCGCTTGCATATTCTCTGCAACTGTTATGTCCTGCACTATGGAATTCAATACTATATTACAACCCCATAGGCTAAGATATTAATTTTCTTTAATTTACATTATAAACCAAGTTTATATAAGGATTTATTTGATCCATTAGATAAGTGATTGAATAGTCTAAAAGATATGTTTTTCGACACATCGATGTAGGAAATGTAAATTGAATCTAATTTTTTTTAATATCAAAATGATGATAATAATAATGAATATTAGCCGAGGATAGTTTCAAGATCCAATGATACAGTAGTTAAAGAAAAGAACAAAATCTAGAAGGTGAATACAGGACATGCAGGCCTCAATATGAAGACCAACCTGGCAAATTGAGAAGAAGCCAATTGGACAAGGAGTTAGTTGATGGAATCCTACATTTGTGCTTCGTGAGAGAATGATCCAACACCCATGTTTGACCAAGTATGATCTCCTCCATTTCTGGCCAACACCAAGCATGTCTTCCCCCAGCATTGCAATATTCCTTTTCATGGTTTCTCAGACATGGCTACCATTTTTCTTGCAACATATTCAAGGTGAAAGAGGAGCGAATGCCATACTCATAACAGGTCTGGTTGATGGCTACTAAAAAATAATTGTGAGAGAGAGAGAGAGAGAGAGAATTGAGAGAAGAAGAAAAATGTTGCAGAGAGCTGCCAGAAATGCATATTCATGGTGGTGGGCTAGCCATGTCAGGACAAAGCAGTCAAAATGGCTGGACCAAAATCTGCAAGGTGACCTTTTTTCTACTTCTCAATTTTGTGAACACCTTTCTGAATTCTGGGCATTTTAAGGAAGTTCAACTTAGGAGGAAACAAGAACCAATGTACTTTTCCTYATCCTGCATGTAAATTTAGGTGAAACTAGCARTGCAATGTCTGTAAGGGCTGTAAAACGCAGAAGMACACATGCTTCACTAAACCCTCGCGTTGCAAGAGGAGCAAATTTTAACTAACTTRTTAGATACTAGAACAAGAGGAAGTATTGCTATTGAATATGATCACGACCAAGAATACTGTTATTTTCATATTATATTAAGCAGTCATTTATCTGTGTGGTGGCTTTTTTCATACTACGGAAGCTATGAAATTCATCTTCTATAATGAAACTTTGTAGCCAACTGTTGTTAAAGAGATGCGTTGGGGTTCACCTGAACCCTGCTTGATGACATTAATSTAAATTGAAACARGCATGTRAGCGTTGATACTAATTTACAGAAAACTATGACTCAAAAGAGTAATTCAATTAACTGTTTGGTTGTAGATATGGAAGAGAAGGTTGAATATATACTTAAAATCATTGATGAGGATGGTGATACCTTTAGGCAGAGAGCTGAAATGTACTATCGAAAGAGACCCGAAATTGTAAATTTTGTTGAAGATGCTTTCAGGGGATACAGAGCTTTAGCTGAGAGGTATGATCATCTGTCCAAAGAGCTTCAGAGTGCCAATCGAGCTATTGCCACTGTTTACCCTGAAAGGGTTCCTTTTGAGATGGATGAGAATTATGATTTTGATGTACAGGAGTTTTCTGCCATGGCATTGCCTTTAGATGAGTCTAGTAAGCTTTCCAAAAATCCGCCTGCCGCCCCAAAGTTAAAAATCCCCAAAATTCCTAATGTTTTGAAGAAAAATCCCAAGGCCCCCACCAGACTAATGTCAAAGAAGGGGCTGCTGAAGTTTAATGCTGGTGATGGTGCTGCTCCTGTTCCGAGTTCAGGGTTGAACAAGTCTGAGGCACTTGAGAGAATTGATAAGCTTCAAAAAGAAATTTTGTCCCTTCAAACTGAAAAAGAATTTGTCAGAAGTTCATATGAAAGTGGGCTGGAAAAATACTGGACAATTGAGAAACGGATTACTGAAATGCAAGGGGAAGTCAGCGACTTGCAGGATGAGTTTGGGATTGGAATGGTCATTGAGGATGATGAGGCTCGGACTTTAATGACTGCTTCAGCCATAAAGTCATGCCAAGAGACCTTGGCCAGGTTACAACTGAAACAAGAGCAGGCAGCTGAAGATGCGCGTGCAGAATTCCAAAAGGTTCAAAAAGCCCTGGAAAAGTTTGAGAGACTAAAAGAGAAACTTACCTGCAACCAGGCAGATCATCGMGAGTACTTGGAAGAAAATGAGATTTTGGGCCCAAACTTGGAACAAAATGAATTGGAGCTAGAAGAGGGKTGTGCAGAGCAAACCAATCATGACTTGGAAAAGATAAAAGAGGATTTGCGAGCTAATTTAGGAAATACTCTTACCATGTGTGAACTTGCAGAGGAAGTTGATGAACTTGTAAACAAGGTTATAAGGTTGGAAAATACAGCATATTCTCAGAGTGCTCATGTAAAGAGATTAAGGTCTGAGGTGAATGAGCTCCACATGCATATTCAAAGCTTAGAAGATGAAAGAGAAACGGTAACGGATGGTGCAAGCAGCAAGAGCAACAAGATAAGAGAGCTGGAAGAAAAACTSAAGAGAGTTCAGAGTCTCAATCAGCTAATCGAGCTACAAAACAACCACCTGCAAACTCGATTCATTCAAGCAACTTCTGATCTTGATGATCTCTCAGAGAAGTTGCTGAATGTGAAACCGGATGAAGAGGATGAGAATACGTTTCCATGCGCTAAAGCTACAGATGTTTTAGGTGTCAGTCCAGGGAAGGAGATTCAGTTGCACGAAGTGACGACCACAAACAGTCTACCGGCAATTTCTGAAGATTTAAATCCTAAGGAGGTAGAACAAAATGCTGATATAGTGGAGCAAAATAAAACCATCTCAAGTTATCTGCAACATCAAAAAGTGACAGTCAGTACAGACACCAATAGAGAACTTGGAGTTACAGCATTGGAGGTGATGATTGCTCCTGGTCGCACTTCWGTGGTCTCAGGTGGCGAAACAGTGCTTGAGGAAGTCAACAGAGAAGACACCATTCATCGCAGCAACTCCATCAACGCTGAACCTACCAACAATGACCTGTGCAACAGAACTGAAAGCCAACTGAATTTTACATCCGAAGCAGTTCCAAATATGAAATCAGAAGAATGGTTCAGAGAAAATAAAGACATGATAGTTCCTGGATATGGTTCAGTGGTTACGAAGGACACGGCATTGCARGAGCAAGAAAACCAACACAATTTTTGGGATAGCAGCYCGTCTGATAAGGACAACGACACAAGCCTTTTCCAGGCTAGCCAACAAATTAACATCAACAGTTTTCACAAAATTCCAGCCAGAGCTACTCCAACATGTAGTGCTTCTTCTGACCATGAAAGAGGAGATGTTATTCTGTCCAACCAAGGTAACGACCTTGACAACAAACCTATAAAATATTCCTTTGGAGCTGGTCCATGTGATGTCTCAGAGAGAGGGTTCAAGGAACGTATCAATGTTTCAGCTCCTTGGGATTTATTCCTAGAAAGGGACATGACAGCAGAAGCCCCCGAAGACTACTTATTTCCGTCCAATAGAGGTAAGGACAGTATTAGTTACACAGTTAAAGGTCAAGTAGGACAGGATGTCAACCCAGAAAAGTCTGATAGAAGTAGAGATTTTGTTCCAGCCAAATGTATGGAAATGAAATATGAAGGAAGAAAAGGAGGACCTCCTGGTCTCTGTYCTTCCACATCAGCAGAAGAAAGCCACTCCAGGTCCAAAAGAATGCATTCTGGTAATCACCTTGGCAATTCACCAATAAAAGGTCCAGGACAAGCTGTTCTTCCTTATGGTTCAGAAGGAAAGTTAGATGAAAGCAGGGATTCAGTTATACCTGTTGAACGTGTGGAAATGAAAGAAGCAGCAAAGCAAAGTGAAGTTCTAGGCCATAGTAACATCACGTTGGCAGATGTGAGTAACTCCAGGTGGAAAGGGAATCTCTCTGGACAAACAGTCATTGAGAAGAATGGAGGCATAGAGGAAAAGAATGACATCAACGCTTGCTCCAGTCCAGTAAAACCTAATTTCAGGTCTGGGCATCCTACTCTGTTCTCTCCACCTAATGATCTTCCCGAGKTTGATCAAGTAAGAAGCTTTTCAGAAACCAATCAACAACAGAAAGGGTTTAAGCAAAGTGAAACTATAGCAAATCGCAATAATATCTTGACATTATCAAGAGATGTGGAAATGGTAGAGAACGTGAAAGAAAGCAGCCTTCCAGATCAAGGTACCTTGACAATGCGCAGTKAGAAAAGAATTATGTTTCAAATCCCTTTACWGGCAATAACATGTAGTTATCTCGCAGGCAATGATCATGAACCAAAGCAGCAAAATGTGCTKCTGACACRGCAAGMTGAGGTGAATACRGATGAACTTGGCCTGGAAGAAGATGATCAGCCCAATTGGAGAGAGCTATTTCTAACTGGATTAGATGACAGGGAGAAGATTTTGCTCCAAGAGTACACATCGATCCTTAGGAATTACAAGGAAGCAAGGAAGAAGCTGAATGAAGTCGAGAAGAAAAAACGAGCTAGTCTCTTCCAGTACTGCATACAGATTAAAGTCCTCAGGAGTGCCAATGCCGTTAAGGATGAACAGATTCAGTTGCTTCAGAAGAAACTGAGCTCGTTTCAGGAAAATCAAGATGAGGCTACAAAGGAAAAGGAAACGATGGTAAGAASCTTCGATGTTCCTGATGATCAGTCCTTGAATAAAGACCAGATGAAACTCCAAGYTTTGTCAGGTGAAGCAACTTATGAATCCACAGATACAAGAAAACAATCAACTGCACTTGAGCAGCCAAAGATCTCCCATCTAGAAGAGGATGATCGTATCAAGGTTATAAACYTAGATGAATCTCCCAAGTGTTCCATTATTGAAGAAAAGATTCGCACAGACATTGACGATTTGCTGGASGAGAACATAGAGTTCTGGATGAGGTTCAGCACCTCATTCCATCAAATACAAAAATTCCAAACCGCGGTTAAGGATCTGCAAGGGGAGATAGCTAAACTTAAGGAAAAGAAGCAGAAAGGCGGAATAACAAATCATCAGTCACTCAACTCAGATATCAGTCCAATATACAGGCACCTGACAGAAATACAAACTGAGCTCACCTTGTGGTTAGATCAAAACGTGGTGATCAAAGATGACTTGGAGAACAGGTTATCATCTCTGTCCAGCATACAGGACGAGATAACGAGATTGTCAAATGCAGGGTCAGCCAAAGAAGAAATCCCTGAGCTTGATGATTATCAAGCTGCTAAGTTCCACGGGGAGGTTCTAAATATGAGACAGGAGAACAACAAGGTTGCTGATGAGCTGCAATCAGGTCTCAAACGAGTGAAAAGCCTGCAAGTTGAGATCGAGAAGACGCTGAAAGAACTAGACGATGACTTTGATGTTTCTGTTAAGCGCCAGGAGTCCAGGTACACATCAGTTCGCTCCAAAATRCCATTGCGGTCTTTCTTGTTCGGTGTGAAGCTAAAGAAGCAGAAGAAACCCTCATTCTTRGCCTGCATCAGTCCATCACTGCAAAAGCAGAATAGTGATCTGACGGCTTTATAAATGTAGAGTATTTCTTTCGCTTTCTTTAGAATTAGCTAGTGTATATTGCTTCTTGTTCTCGTCTTTAGTATCTCCTTTTGAGAACACTAAGGTATCCAACTATCATCAACACTCYCATATACATATTATGGATCATCAACTCATAAAGGCGATGATTTTCCTTCAACATAAATAAGGCAAATTTTCCCAGAAGCTCAGCTAGAATTTTGTAATATAACTCTTCTAAACGCTTAACATACTTGTTTACAATTAATCAAAGTATACCATTGAGCGGGAAAAAACATATCGCTAATTARTGCTTCACATGTTTTCCTATCTAAATGATGATYAGCTGCTTCCTGCAAAATTACACTGCAATCACAATGGACACAAGTACACTGCACATCAGCCATTCTGCGGTTGTCAATTCAAACCAGGCCCCTTACCGGTTCTTTCTTGGCTTGGATTTTTTTCTGCCTCGTTCTCATCTACAACCATGTCTTCTGGGCCCTCTTTTACCTCTGATACACTTCCATTTTCACGATTTTCCTCACTTGCAGACGGGATGTTGCCATTGTGTTCAACTGGCAAAACCATCGATTTGTCAATTCCAGTGATATCATGATGAACATTGCCAGATGCCAGACCCGAGTCTGAGGATTCAATCTGATCTTCTTGCGCTTTTGAAGCATCGCCTGCAGCAAAAACCTTCATTTCTTCAACTTGCTCTTCTAATGACTTGCCTAATACAGGAGTTTGACCTCCCTCTACCTGATCTTTCGATGAATTTCCTGAAGCATCTGCATCCATAGGTGTACTGCTTGAAATAGCATTCTGATCTCCTTCCATTTGTTTACTCGGAGTTTTGCCTGTGAAACCAGCTTGACCTTCTTGGGCAAGATCTTTTATTGTCTTAGCTACACTAAAAGAAGATTTTTCAACAGCTTTGACATCAGGGCCCGGAGGTGGAACAGAAATTGCACCAGATCTTTTCTCAGAAGGTGTACTTAAATCTGAAGCAGTTGCACCTGAGTTGGGCTGAATTACAGTYGCTGCAGGTTTCYTAGAAGGGCCTTGAACTTGARTAGTTCCACTAGGTTGTGAGGCATTTGTTGGGGCTGTTGAATAAGAGGAAAGTGGTCTTGATGCCAGGCCAGTACGAATAAAATGCACATTACTGGGTAATGAGTTTGAACTTCCTGCAATAGATGATTTAACCAAAGAACCTCCAGGCATGATATGGACTGCATTCTTCGATTGGGCAGCCTTAAGTAGTGATGCAGCATCTGATGGGGTAGCAATGCGGGCTCCAGCAGCAACTGCTGCAGCTTTAACCAATGAATCAGGACTGAGAGTAGGCTTTGAGGACATCGAATCTGRGTTGAGATTAGACTTTGTAGCCACTGATTCGGGGCTCKYCGTAGTCTTTGTAGATGGTTTCTTTGGGGGTGGTCGAGCTTTTGATGACCCTGATTGTCCTAATGTAGTTAAAACAGAATCTTGTTGACATTGGGCAACACTGGGAGAACTCTCATGACCAGCAGGCTGTCCAAGGCTATGTGCAGCATTTGAATTTGTTCCTGCTAAAAAAATATGCAACCAGATGTAACAAGAGGTCGCAGAGAAGAACAAACACAAATCAGTGTAAATCATCAATTTCCCTACTTCACCAATTTGGCAAAAAAGCCAAAAAAACAAAGTACAAAGAAACTATTCAACCAGTTTGCACTGCAGGCCAAATACAAGACTCCTGACTAACTTCAAATTCAAATATCTAACCCTACATTATTAAAGTTACAGTACAACCCTGATACAACACTGGGATTTGAGAAGCTCAACTTATATCTAGTATATTAGTTATATATCAACCAGAGCAGATGTACAATGAAAGAGAAAAAAATAGTTCCAAACTTAAACATCCTCATGTCACACAAGTCATGTTCTTTATGCACCATTAATGAAAAGCTACGCCCCCAGCCAGATACCTGCTGTTAGTAAGTATACGCATGTTTTTTTATTCATCAATGAGAGAAAAATACCTTCAATTACCATCAAATACAAGACAACGGAAGGGGAAAAGCTCCAAGTTAAAGACTCAGTAAAGCACAACATAGTAATTGCCCATCAAAATGGTTACWTTCTGGCACCTGAATGAATTAAAGAACCAAGCAAGTACAAAGAAATGGAGAGATAACTACCATTAGCAATTGAGGAAGATGGCATAGGGGACTCTCCCAGAGCCATAGACACTGCCCGTCGAGTAGCCAGGTGAACATCAGAAATCTGTGAGCCAGTTCCTACATTCAAATTGCCAGTTCGTTTCTTGATGATAGCCCATCTCTGCAAATATTTCGTACCAAGATATTAATTGGAAAACAAGAACAGTAACATCTGCAATAGAAAGAAATAGGATATAGAAAGACCGGCAATCCAAAATGGTGCACATATCTGTATTAAACAAATGTTTACTTTGTTTACAAGTTCATATTGTCCCTGGTTTAGACAATCTATACCAGCATATATATTTACCTAAATTTCTAATCTCTATTCCGTTGCCGGGATTTGAACCCGGGAAACCTGGGCAGAACCCAGACATCCTAACCATACTAGATAACAACGGATTTCTTTAATACAATGTTGATAATTTTAATATCATCTCTACTTTATGGACCAAAAGTATTCCATTACAGGAAAGGAAGATTATATAGGTCAAATATTGAGGAATTATGTTGATCACTGTATCTTAGCGGCAAAATGTATAAAGCATCATAGATTAATAAAAGCAAATACCTAGTTCTATTTATTAATTTAAAAAGGCACTTTTGGAGCCAGAAAACTGAAAGAACCATTTTCTGAATAATTTATTTCCACAGTGTCTTATCTCCACCTAACCATTTGCAGTCACTGCATTTTGTAAAAGCATATAACGTTTTTTTCCTTTTCTTAACTTGATTTTCTCACGGAGCAAGTTATTGATTCCTATTCCAATTTATTGAGGAGTTAAGAACTGGAAATTAGTTTAAAGTTACAGATAGAAAAAGCTATCTTCCTGTTATCTTAATAAAAAATGGTGAAGTCACCGAAGTTTAAAAGCAGAAGATTATGCTTCCTCAATAGTACTATAGTTACCAGAATGTATGTATCACATACTTGAGATAACTTGCCGTCTCAAATGACAGAATTCAAGACATCTAGACTTGACAGGTTTAAGCTTTCCAAGCTTTCAGGTAGCAATAATAAATAAGCAGCAATACCAAAACAAATTAGTATCCATGGCTTCAAATCTTCAAGCTTAAAAAACCATTTCTAATTCTTRCAGGAAAAAACTAAAATAAACTTTTCAAGCYTAAAATGTATTTCTACTTCTTCCAGGAAAAAAGATAGAATAAACTTTGTCCATTTGAGTTCTGAAGTGTCTGTTAAGGGCCAAACCATCCCCATGAGGATATGCTAACCTATCTGTTGCCTAACTAAAGAAAGCATATTTCATGATTCCATGATCAGAATTCTTTGGTTAAACCACCCTTCAACATAAGCTAACTCCAATTTCAGTAACTGCTAACCCTATWTTACTTCCCTCCAACCTCCATCATAAAAACTTACATTTTCCAAACTCCAAGATCGAGAATTAAGAATATTCTTGCTAGCTCCTTAATTGCACCCATTGGTCTTATTAGGTCAATATTTTTACTCCCCTTCCAACCTRCTTCATAAGGCATTCAGAAAATCCTAAAAGTTTGTTAAACTGTCTTAGTTCACTTCAAATCCTCTTATTAAAGTGATGCTCTTCATCGATGACACACATAATCATCCAAGTCCAACTGATGAACCCCTTTGTCAAAGATTTGTCAAAATATCTTTGATTTGAGGAGCTTACTCTCAAATTTATGAAAAGCCTACTTAGAGAATCCCTCACCAGATTTTCTGCAATATTAAATAGGCTTCCTCTTTACTTATTTCCTCATGTCCAACCCTGTTCTGCCCTAGACATCAGCTCCACCTTACATCCTAAATGGCTCGAGAAATGAAAATCATCTTAATGCCATAAATGAATTTTTCACCTCTACCTCATCTCAACAAGTCACAGATGGTTGAATTTACTAACTAAAAGGAAAGCACATATCTTTCGACTTGGATTCTGTTTACTTAGCAGAATACTCTAGCTGACTTAAAAAATGTTTTAATTGGATTAGTTATCCTGAGCCCAAACTTATGTGCCTTATTATCCAAAAAGGAACCTTGAAATTAGACAGCTTTTATTACGCCGCAAAGGACGTTTTTTAACTATCTCTACCTCTTCTTTTAAAAGAGAGGCTTTTRATGCATTAATCAGGTTCTGAGAGATTATAAAACAAAAATAATTATACCATGAATCATGAAACATTATAAGAAAAAAAACCTGAGATAGTTGTGAAGCACTTCTATCACCCTTAAAGTCTCCTTTCAGAATATTCGCCCAATTTCCTTCACCACACTTTTGTACAGCTGCAATAAGCTCCAAATCCTCTGCAGTTGACCATGGTTTTCGTTTCCGTCGAGGCAAATTTGCATTTGGTGCTCCATTAGAATCCAATCCTTCAGCATTTGTATTAGTAGGCATTGGCTGTTTCTGTACAGAAATTGGAACAGTTATGTTTGTCCCAAGCGTGCAATTAGTAGATTGTGAATTCTCTGGAGCTTTGGACATCTGGCCTTTTGGTATACTTATCGTCAATGGAGCTTCAACTGTTGAGCCAGTTGGATCATTTGATACACCAGACGCAATCAGTACCTACTTCAGTCAAGGTTTCCAAAATGACGAATAGATAAGAAGCGTGGCCAAACAAGGAAGATATTGAATTTGGCAACAATTGGACATTGATTATCAGCTAAGATGTGCACACATCCAAAAATACAGATTGGAAGTCATAACAATAAGAGCATATATCAAAGAGCAACTGTCACAAGCCAATAGAAATCAACTATTGTTTTTCTTGCTCAATCTCAAGGAATATTAGCATACCAATCTCATTTAAATAAATAAAAAGCAGCCAACAGATGCATTTCTACCATGTATGCAATACAGAACATATGATCATTGCTAATCAACTAATCAAGTCTTCTCTCTGCAGGCAAATCCATGCAGATAAATTATTAAGTCCCGAAATGACGTAGCGGAAGCAATAATAAAGGTTTGTAAACCGTTGATCCACTTGGGATAGTGGGAAAAGAACAGAATAAACTTGAATTTGTTGATTTGAATAAATACCAAAAACAAGCAAATCAATAGAGAAGAGACTCTAGAATTTTAGTGATAAAACAACAATCCTCTAAACAACCCAAGGAAGCCAAATATATAGAACGTAGAATCCTAACAGCAATAAAATCCGTGGCACCTTGGAAGTTAGCACACCAAAAAAAAGAAGTATTCAGATTACTAAAGAATATCACTTCCAAGCAAGAGAATTTTGGAAAACCCCTGAGAAATTTAGAAGAAAATGCAACAGAAGCTTACAATGCTAAAAAATCAGAATTCCATATTTTTAAAGTTCTAATGGCATGAATGAGCATCAAATGCTACTTGCGAGTGATAAATTCTACCTTTACACATGCTGCAGCCTCTGCTGAAGCTTCACTACTTACAGCAGGAAAAGCTTCCAATTCACATTCCAAGTCACTATCATCATCCTGCCAATGAAAAATCCACATAATCAGCTCTCTATATACAATTAAGCATATCCATATATAAAACCATTGCATCTCCATTCATATAATTGAAAGTCTGCTTCGGCCAAGGGACTGATGAAGAAAAGGGCTTTTTGCAGATTTACATTTTGGTTCTAATAAAATTCTCACAAGGCCTAGCTTCCAATCTCAAGCACTAAATTACTTAACTTTAACTTTTTTTCAGGAAAGAAAAAATCGAAGAACCCGCATTCATTAGCTATCTACCATAGGTTGAGCAGCATCATCCAGTCTATCTATCAACGAGTCGTGATAAGCCAAATGACGCCACAGCATTTGGTACTCCCTGGCATTCGAAATTCCTGTTGTGGTTTTCTTCACCAACGCATTCCAGTCAATCTTCACATCTTGCACCTGCGCCACCTCTTGCAACAAAGCCAGCACCGTCGTGGCCGTATACCTTCAAGTGATATTATAAGGGGAAAAAAAATAAAACTCTTCCCATTAAAAAACTGCAAAAAGAAAATTAAAATAAAAACTCCACCAATAAACTCAAACAACTCAAATAAAATGTGAACTGACCTTTGTAAAACAGTAGAAATATCTTCTTCACTAACAAAATTCTTCTTCTGCCTCTTTGATTTCTCTACCATTATGAAATTCTGTTTCCTTRTTCTGGAKTTGACTAAATTTGCATGTTGAGGTTTTTAGTGTTTTCCTGATTTATGCAATCAAAATTCTAAAACCCTAGAGAGAGAAACAGAAGGTTTAAGAGCGATGAGAAGAGCGAGGGAGAAACCCATAAAGYAGAAGAAGACGATTTACACGACGATTGTTTTAGGTGAACTTTTCTGGAGTTGCATGACCGACCGTTGAAGAGCGTAGCGACACGCGCACTCCGGAAAATTTGACGGACGAGAAGAAACACAGCGCAGAGTTAAAGTAGAGCTGAGCTGTGCGCGTGAGGCGCTGAATAGAAAGTTATTTGGGGCTCAAGGAACTGACAAAATGACGTGTAAGCCCTTGTAATTAAGGTGCAATTTCCGCGTGACGTCATCTTTGTTTTCTGATTAATCTCGAGTTTAATGAAACTTTTTGTCGATGTAACTCAACACTCTCCATAATGAATTATTTTAAAGGCTTAATTCAGATTGAACTTTGGTCCAAAAATTTCTTGTTGCCTGAAAAAATTCGTTTTTATTACTTTTTCATGGAAAAAAAAATTCTTACTTTAACGAAAAAATAATTTCATTTAAAACAAAAATTTACCATAAACATCTCTTCAATAATTAATTTTTTGATTATTAATTAAAAAGGAAATTGTTAGAGAATTTTTTTTCCAAATAACAAAAGTAATGTTTACTCTTAAATAATCATATCATATCACTATATGATCACACGCGTCTCGTTAACCTAAATTCTTATATTATGAGTAATGCTTATCTCATACTTGGATATTGAACAAATTTAGACGTTCAAACTCGATATTAAATACRTGAATATTCYTCCTTCATCCTCTTATATTCGAATTTCCAAGCACAATTGAAAATTTTCTCATCCACAAATTACAATCCAATCCTTCCAATCAAAATGAATTCTTCATTTTAAAAAATTAAAATAATTTTTCTTTAACGAGAGAGATTATTTTCCACAAAAATATAAATCATTTCACCAGCCATCTTATGTCATCGTGGTCCTCAATCAGTATTAAATTTGTTATAACATATGAAATTACATTTTCTTTTCWCCCSASATTGAAATTTATATTAATAAAAGCTAAAGCTTCAAAATTACATTTTCAATTACTCTTTAGTAACTCAAAATTTTCCCCTTTTCGAAAACGGTATGGCTTTTTAATCAAAATTTTAATTGATCTTAACGGAAAGTTAACGAAAATTAATATAGAATTAGTTGGAAATAAATTAATTAGCTATAATGCCAAAATCTAGAAATTAGATGACTTCTATTATCAATTCGTTGGTGCCAGAGTGTTTCCGTGGTGAAGTAGGTTAAATTACTTGGGACTACTTAGCTCTCGTCCAATCTCAATACAAATAAAATAATTCAAACCATATAATTATTTACATCACATTGACCTATTATATTAATCAAAAGTAATTGAAGATTTTTAAAAAGTCAAAAATACACTTACTGCTCGACAAGGAAGAGTAATAATATTATAAAAAATCTGATTATTAAAGTGAATTAACTTGATCAGTAAACATTTTACTAATTTCCTTTTTCTACTATACAAATTTGGCTCCGAATCTTGTTATATTACAATCAGAACACGTATATATATATATATA
>MEJB01000017.1:4401010-4411685 GCA_001752375.1 Rhazya stricta
TCTGTATGCCAGCCAATCATCATCAACATACAAATTTCCCAGAATGGACACCCCGAAACTGCTTTGAATTGCCCCCACAAAAAAAAAAAAAAAAAGGAAAAATGTTTGAAATGCATGTGTAATGCAGGCAAAGGGAGGCTCCCTATACATTTCCACCATTCTCTCTCCTTTATTGGCAGGAACAACAAGAAGAGTACCCAAAAGATGTAACTAAATACATCAGAACCTTCAGCAGAAACTGTTCTTCCAGTTCCACATGCTTGATCATCCCTCTAACATGGAGGATGAACGATGAAATAAAGATAAAAGAAACACAACTAACAAATAGATGATGTAATATACTCTCAATACCAAGAGCATTATTCTAGCTTCCCTGTCTTTACACAAGTATTGTTACACCATGTAAAATATCCTACAACAGCTTCCTGTTATGGCATCAGTGACTAACTAGTATGAGTGGCGTCCTTTGTATCAATTTGAATTTTGGGAAAAAATATATATAGAAGTTACAGCAGAAGGTATGTTATGTTCTCCAATGGAAGAGAAACCCACAACTTAATAGACAAAACTTTAAAGGTCACCAGGAATGCAGACCTCGGGTTTCTGACTGTTGTTGGTCATCCCTAGCTGCTGGCACCCAACACAACTGAGAAGACGTCGGATAAACAGTCTTGAAATATAGAATAAAAAAGAATTAAAGGAGTTCGTAATGGCACCAAACACTCTTCTGATAWGGAACTGAAATAATTATCACCAAACATCCCTGAGATACCGCCCATCCATTTGCAGTTTCTTCACAATGGCCTCTGCCTTAGAGGAATCCACCTTTTCCTGAATTTATAGATAGAGAGGGATCATTCCAGACTGATTTAGGAAATTCCGACTAAAAGCCCCAAAGAAACGTACTCTCAGTAATCTAGCCTTTTGCTCAGAACTAGATTATTCACACTATATAACCAACATTATGCAATATCTTCAATTCATAAGATATATGAGTAGGTTATTCTTCAAACTCTCTCAAGGACAGCAAATATGGCTCCAATACTTTAGCACTATATCGAAATAGATTGTTAACCCAATCAGTTCTCTATCACCTCATGCAATTATTGCTGTTTTTCTTTAAAGAATCAAATGGCAAAATCAGGTAAGTCTTTCATTCTAGTCTCAATTTCAATCTCATTGCGTTTCAGGAGGGTTGAATCATATATTGGAATGCGYAGCAATTATGTGTTAGAAAAGCAGCTGAATGAAAGTTGATCAGGACTTTACGGATATAGATAAAAAGAGTATAACCAAGAAATCTGAAGCACCCCATTTCACGTTTTTGCCTAAAGGTTAGTTCAAATGTAAATAACAGGAATAGAACTTGAGTGAGCATTTAGATTGATTTGTCTTTTAACCTATAGAAGCTCACATTTACACTACTGGCAAATAAAACAGTACTCAACTAGAGATTTAGATGCATGTGACTGACAAGCAAGCTAATGGGAAACACAGAAAAGCAAATAAGAGTCATCCTCATAGAAAAGCAAATATGTTACTCAGCCTCGAAACCGACCCAATCATAGAGCGTATCACCTAAAATCC
The DNA here is from genome assembly GCA_001752375.1 of Rhazya stricta. NCBI lineage: Eukaryota > Viridiplantae > Streptophyta > Magnoliopsida > Gentianales > Apocynaceae > Rhazya > Rhazya stricta. Next base: position 4,402,598 of record MEJB01000017.1, read on the forward strand.
TCATAGACTACAAAAGGGGGTGATTTTCCAAATGGATAGATGAAACCATGCACATAATAGTCATGGAAAAGGGCCAGAAGACCAGGTATCAAGTCAAGACAATAATGTCCAAATCTATTCCTGTAGGTGAGCGCGCACACATGGCAGAGGAAGAGAGAGAGCTTTTACCTGCTCCTGGACAATGGTGTGCAGCGTACGATGTACGTCTCTTGCCATCCCTTTGGCATCACCACATACATAAAGATACCCTCCCTGGGAGATCAAACTCCAAACTTGGGCAGCCTGCACAAGAGTAAACAGCAAAAGTTAGTTGCATGTGATTGATCACATAGTAAATAGCTAATTGACTGACCTTCTTCATCATCTTATGTTGAACYTATTCCTTTTGCGGCCCCTCCCTTGAAAATGCAACAATCATCTCTGATATGACACATTGATCCTCAAAATTTTTAAGCTCATCCTCATAAATGAAGTCCTGCAATCAAAGTGAAGTTAATAAGTCATGCAAACGTGTTCTGATTAGTTGAATATAACTCATGAAATTGCTAGAGTAGAATGAATAATATGATACCATTCTGCGATTTCTACAACCAAAAAACAATAGAGCAGGACCAAGTTGAGCGCCATTTTCTTTCAGGGACAATCTTTCCTGAAAAATTGAACCACCCATTCAGAATCATTTTCATGGGAATAAGAGGGATCCAAAAAATGAAGTTTTAATTACCTGTAAGAATCCTCTAAAAGGAGCCAAGCCAGTCCCAGGTCCAATCATGATAATTGGAATTGAAGGATCAGTTGGTAATTTGAAATTAGATGTCCTGATAAAAATAGGAGCCTTGCTACAGTTGGGGCTCCTCTCCAAGGGTACTGCTTCCTGTTTCAATATTTATACAACTCAAAGCATTCAGTGATCGAATCCTCTAATATAGCACTCACCAGCACCAAACCAGGGCCGGGTGTAAGCAGGGACGGTTTCAATAAACGAACGTATTTCTGCACCTACTCTCCAACCATACCTTCATCCAGGTCGAACATACTCCTTTATGAATACGACCTGTAGGAGTAGGTCCATAAACTACAGCACAAGTTACATGAACTCTATCTGGAACAAATCTGCAGCAATCAATGAAATCAATTAATTGCTATTTTTATCATTCTATGCAGATAATACAGTTAAAACTACTACCTTGGAGAAGATGAGATAGAATAGTAACGTGGCTGCAAGCGAGGCACTATAGCTGCAAAAAATACACCAAGGGGTGGTTTTGCTGAAGGAAACTCAGCCATAACCTCCAGGATACTTCTCTGACTTGCAACAACCCATTGCGAGTAATCATCCTATAAAATAGGAGTACCGTGTAAGCATTCAATAATATACCAAATGAACTGGTAAAAGGGAAGAAATAAATGTTTGATTTGCCTTTTACAGCCAATTTTATTTATACTATACACCGGTGCAGAAAAGTACGTATAAAAAAAAGAAAAACGGAGCAGATATATCAAGGCAGAAAGACACCAAAACAAGCAATAGGGAAACTAGCTCACTTTCCCCTGTGGAGATGCCAAGAATTTCAGCCTTTCTGCTTCACTAGGTTCACTTGCATAAGCAGCTAATGCAACTAAAGCAGCCTGAAAATTTAGATGATTGAAAATTCACAAAAAGACAAGAAAAATAACGACAATGACAAACAAAATGTTCATTCGTTAAGAATAACCTTTTTAGGAGGATTTAGAAGATCTGAGTAACGAGCAAGAGCAGWTCGAAGACTGCAAGGGCCTGGAAAAGGAGGTGGCAATGAGCCTCCCAGAGTTGTACCATCTTCTTTCTCAGCATGAATAGAAAATATCAAATCTAAAGGTTGGCCCAACAATTTTGCTGCCTCTTCAACGGTTTCATCGCAATTTTCAGCATAAACACCCACATGATCTCCAGTTTCATATCTGGAAGGTAGTGATTAGGTGGAGAAGATCAGTCCAAAAAAGTACAAACGAATATACCCATCCAGTGAAAACATCAAATAAAGCAATGAAATGCAGCAGACAAAAGAAAGGTGCAGGATCGCATAAGATGCCTGATTATCTGATGTCACATTCTATGAATAGAATAAAGTCTCTAGATGTCACTGTCTGCTGGYGTAGGCAAAAGATTGCAGAGTYTATTACTTTAAGAAAGAAAACAGGAACAAAAATTAGAACACAGCTTACTCGGGTTAATATTTCTTACTAAGGATCCTATAAACTAACATAAAACGAATTATTCAACCAAAAACCTTCAGAATATTCAATAGATATTTGAAGAGCGTGGTACACATCCATCTTTCCTCACCTACACCCAAGCAATAAGTTTTTATAATCCAAAGATGAACACATGTTATTCTCAAATAGGTCATATGTGAGAACAATCATTTGACCATCCACTCCTGCATGGAAAGAAAGCCCGTAGGAGCTTGAAAAGGAAGAGAGAACTGGGAAAAGCTCTACAAAGATACCAGATGCATGTTACTCCCGGATCTAGATAAAACAATCACAATTTTAAGTTAAAAAGCTCAGGGCATATTTTGATGACCAAATCCGTCCAAGAGGATCCCTCCAACTAGCCTATTCATATTCCARATAACCATTTTTTCATCTAAACTACCAATGTAACAGATAAACCAGATCCAGAACCCCCAACAAGAAAATTATATGTCCAGACATAAAAACTTATCCAATATTACAATCAGAATACGAAGAATTAGAAAYTAATAACTTACTTGATGCTTGTGCCAGAAATATCAAATTCCAGGTGAATACATGAACGATCAGATTCAGATGTGTGAAGCTCTCTTTGTACAGCGACATTGACTCTGGATATGGGATTCGGTGGTTGAAGGTCAGCAATAAGCAAAGAAGAAGTTGAATGAAAAGTAAATGTAAAGACCACCAGGCACATACATGCATGGATGATGAATATCATATGAAAGATTCCCGTTAGCCATGTTTGATTGCTTATCCTCATATAGTGTATCCACAGAATCATGAATCACTACTCGGTATTCCAGAATTGCAGCAGTATATGGGGTGCTCACGGAGTTCACATCATCCTCATCTCTGAGTATTTGATCTAATTCAGGCCACAGCTGATCTCGCCTAAAAACAACCCGGTGTATAGAGTTAGCATCCCCAGGTGGATGGAATAATGATCTTAAATAGCTCCAGTTTTAAAATGTACCAAAAGATAAAGTCAAGTAGAAGTTTTAGCCAAAAATGAATAAAGTCAGGCAGAAGCAACGTAAATTTAGAGAAGTTTTCTTCATTGTAATATCTGAAATAGAATTCATACCAAGCAGCGAAATCATCCTCGATACATTGATCATCATCCCCAAGACCGAGTGGCACCAGCCTTGTTGCACCTAGCAAGCAGCAAAGTCATCTTCTATATGGTGATACAGTTTTCCATTTTTTTTCCAAGTAATCTATTTCTTTCTTGCTCTTTATTTCTAGCTGGTCTCTCGTCTCTCTCTGAGCCCACGTGGGAGAAGGTGGGATTGCTGGTGGTTGGGGAGATTATATAATGAATTAACACATACCTTGTTCACTGAGTTGTTCATCAACTACCTTGCCAATCTGTTAAAAGAGGGTATAATCAGACTGTAAACCACCGACAGACAGGTGAATATAAAAAGTTTGCCAATACCTTATTGAAATGTTCATATTGACGGTTACCCAAACCAAATACACCATATTTGAGTTGCTGAAGCCAGGGCTCCCTCTCTTTTSCCTGCAGAAAATTCAGATACCACCAACAAAAGCTTTTAGAGAAAATAAAAGAGAATAAGTTGACACAAAGATTATTTGCAACTAACCTCAGTAAACCATTTATAAAACCTAGCAGCATTATCAGTTGGCTCTCCATCTCCATAACTACAACATGAATCTCAAACGCTCAGACTCATATAGTTGGAAATCTGGCCATACACCAAACACACAGATGAACATATTCAAAGAAAAAAAAAAAAAGAAAAGGCAAAAATTTATCTCACGTTGCCACCATGAAGAATGCTAAGGTCTCTTTCTTCAGTTTTTCCTCATACAGATCATCATCTGCAGCATAATCATCCTAACCCAGCCAAAAAAACAGTGTCACATCAGATTGTTTCACTCGGTAGACCTTCGCAAAACAAACAATGAATTCAGCAACTATACCAAGTCAACCACTTTCACAATTGCCTTTTCATATCTTGCCTTGATCTCCTCTGCCAATGCCTAAGAGTTAGAAACAGCAAAGAGGTCATTATAGAGTTGAAATTTAGTTATCCATATCCATACATGACATTTTCCCCCCTTTGGGGGAAATAAACAGAAAGAATGTCCAAATGGCCTGTGTACTGAGAAATGTTAATAAWAAACATGAGAGAAATTGGAAAATATCAAAACAATTGCATGTATTTGTGTAAAGCCACTACACCTAATAATTATCGAGGCAATAATAATGTCATATGTTCACTACTTGTGTTCTCTGCTTTACAATCGATGGATCTAAAACAAAAAGGTCCTAAAAAAGGTAAGCCCAAGCCAAATTAAGGTTCAGTGCAACCGCAGTCTTCCCAAAGAACATACACACATAAGCCAAAGAATTTTCCAAACTTGCCGTGTTTCATTAATTATTCAGCTGCAGGAAAATTAATTAACAATCTCCTTCATGATGAAGTCACGAAATAAGATGCATATAAGCACACTTTTCAAGAAATTGCGTACGTCAAACTCCTGACTGGCAAGCAATCATGCCCAAAAGTTCAAAGAATCGCTTCCTGGTGGGATACAAACGAGTCTTCCGGCAAGAAGGGGTTCACATTCTAATGCAAATATGTACAAAGGGTAAATGAATACGGTAACATTGCTTCAGACTGAAAAACTCTCTCTCTCTCTCTCTCTCTCTCTCCCCCCCTCTCTCTTGCAAACACAAACGCAGGGTGACACTAGGTTGTCCAAGAAGCTCCACAAATCAATTTTTAGTTAGAAAATGAGCGTTGATATCCAAATAACTTTCTAGCTAGCTTGGTATTCTATTTCAGACAATGATCATAATCCTCAACAAAGAGGCTATTGTAAAAAGTATGCTAGCCATTCTTTTCGATGTCAGAAGGGGGGGGGAGAGGGGATAAACATTATATAAAAAAGCTTTCATAACAGAATACTTGAGACACGATATGGTATTCTCTTCTATCTTACTTTGAATCCCCTTTGTTTTTCTCCTTTTTGTTTTCTCTCTTTGCTCTATATGTCCCTCATTCTAACTCTTTCTTATTATACATATATATGATATTATGAGCAATTAGTCCTGCATCAGAGATTCTCCATGTTTAACATAATAAGTGTTCTTGATTCCAAGGTTATTCTTGCTTCAGAGGTTCAGAGAAGCTAAATTTAATCTTGTAAATGGAAAAATCATTGATTGTTGCAATAAAAAATAAGTTGAAGAACCAATTCTTATATTCCCCCTCAATGCTCCCCGAGCAAGAAACAACAAAAAGGCTGATCTTCGATTAATCACTGAATGCAGCATAGATTCAACAAGAAGAGTGCTCCCGATCCAAAAATATCCATTTCAACATTCCGATGAAATTGAAAGATAAACTGCCTGAATATTCTCAACAATATTCTCGGACAAAATTCGAAATGTTCCAACGACCATGTAAAAATATATTCTAGCAGGAAAAAACTTTACCGCGAGATTTGTTATTTGTTGCTTCTGATCACATCCCAAATCTAAAAGTTCACATTCAACATCAAAATCACACTCCTGGCTAAAAACTAACTACCATAACACAACCACAAACTCTGGAATCACCGTGGATGCAACTTGCAGTGCAGATATATACACTAAAATTAAATCTCTACGACTAACAACAACCAATAACATAAAAATTCAAACCCCATTAAAACATTTCGAGAAAAGGGAAAAGCCTAGATCTTTCTATATACCTTAGCAAAACCCTCAGCAGTCCCCGTCTGAGTACCGAAAAACACGGTGACCTTAGTTTTGGAAGGGTCAACTTCCGCCTCTTCCTCCTCCACAAGAGCAGTAACCGACTTTGGTACCACCACGGGCTTAGTTTCTTTGCTCCGATCAGTCGATCTCTTCCAAAAGAACACAACTAAGCCCACGATCACCGCCAAGGATGTGGTCAGCACCACCACTACTACTTTATCACTGTCTTCGCCCAACGACACACCCAAAGCTGACTCTATTGATCTCACCAACTCCAATTTCGATTCCATGTTAGCAACTTATCCTTACTCCCCTGTTCCCACTAACACAACCAATTATATATATATACGTATGTATAGGCCTGGGAGGAGGAGGAGGAGGTGGTGGTGGGAGATGGGAGGGACGGGAAGCAGGTTAGGGGACAAGCTTTTGACCAGGAGATTCTGGGGCCGGCGAGGATGAGAGAGGAAGCGCAAAGAGTGAAAAGAGTCCTTTTGAAGAAGAAAGAATGGGTGGATCTAATGGTAATAGTTTTTTATTTTCCTTTTGCAAATTTTGTGGTGAAAAAAGTCAGAATAAGAGGAAATATAGGAKAGCACTTTTCATGGGATCGAAATGTCAATTTAAAAGGGGGCTTCTTGCATTTTTCTTGTGGAATCTAGAAAATCCTTCCAACCAAGATACCCAAGCTCGATCCAAATTAACATGTGAGTTCCCGCTGAATTTGGGCCAATCGGATTATTCTTTTTTAATTTTAAAATTTAAATATTATTGATAATTATTTATTGTAAGAATTTCATACGTTTTACATGAAAGTACATATAACTTCAATTAAAATTTGYAGTATCAAATGCCAAGAAATCAATGAATGCCCGATCGCCTTTGCTAAACCAATTCAATTATATAGGGCTACTTCCTTTTTCGATATATATTTATACGTGAAAAAAGTTATTAGATTGGGGGGTCTAAAATGATTATCTTTATTTTCATTTACATTTCAAAATTTAATTGAAGTACCAAATTCTTTTAATTTTATTTAAAATATTAAAAGAGTGCCTAGAATCTAAATTAGAGAAGAGTGATAATTTAATTTATATATTTTAATTTGATTTAAATTAAAAAATATATGATATACAATAAATTTTAATTTGTCGTTTTCTAGAATTTTTATTTTTTACATATATCACATAATTAAATAAATTTAATATTCAATTTCTTGCAATGTGAAAAGGAATAAATTATATTCAGGAGCCGTTTGGTTGGAAATAATCAAACTAGAGAATAAGATCAAGGGTCAATGATTTTCATTGTTGATGCTTGATCAAGGGTAGTAGAAAATCAAAATAAATCAATCATTAATCTATGCTCTAATATAACTCATCCATTCTCTCCTTAGCCGCATCTTAATCACCATTCCCYCATATTCATGAATCAACATCTTACGTAAAAACTAAAAGCTCACGATTCTATTATCGCCTTCCGACTATTATTRTGAGRTCTAACCAAAAAGAAATTTCATATKTTCTGTTGGAGCTCACAATAGTAATYCAACACATTAGCTATCTAGTTTCATCTAGAGGTGCCATGCTGATATTTTGTTATGATAATTCGATACTTCGATATTTGATTCCCATTCCTAATTTAAGTTATATAAGGTAAAGTTGAAATTTTGATTGATTCTATTACTAATATTGATTCGAATCAAACAATATTAATATCTATTATAGGATTTAAACCAAATCTCCGTCAGAGGGCGCGAGATCATAGGGGGGGGGGGGGGGGGGGGGGGGGGGGGGAGAGTATAAACTGAGGGGAGTGAAAGGGAGGAAATCTGAAAACGAGAAACTCCAAAATAAAAGAACTTACAAAGTTCAGCTTTGGTGAATGAAAAGTAACTTGTAGGAAATAAATAAAGAGAAACGTTATTTTACGGGGAAAAACAAAGTTACTGTTTTTGAGTAAAAATTAATAAAAAAAATTGACCTTTTCGAGAATGAAGGTGGTTGCAGTTTTAAAACTGAGAGCTTATTTTTAGCTATTATTTGTAAAGAGGTTATTTGAGCACTGAGGTAGAAAGGTTAGATTTATTTTAAAAGTTACCTTTTGAAAAAACATTTAAGTTGTAAAAGTAAAAACATTAAAAAATAAGTAATAAAAAAAGTGTTATCCTAAAAAGAGGAAGTTTTTTATTTTTAGTTTAATTTCTTCGTTGCTTCTAGAAGATTATATTAAAATAAATAAAAATAAATAATTAATTTCGTGTTTTATCTATAATACATTTATATTTATAACGCTGTTTTCTACGTCTGTTAAGGAGACAAAATCCAAACAACTTTAATCGTGAACGGCTAAAACTGGGAGTTGACTTTTCGATTGATGGTAAAAGGAAATATTGGCGCAACACGTTACTATAGTAGCGGCGGGGTTTACCCTTACCGTCCCTTTACACGATTTGTCACCTCCAGTTCAACTTTTTTTTACAAATTGAGGTTTTCCTTTAACATGTACGGAAAACCGAGATCCGAGGTAGAACACCTGGGTGCACCCAGGGCGTAGTAAGCCAATAATTAAGCCAACTGAAGGGCAGAAAGTGAATGCTTTTTATATGCTTTAATAAAAAACAGTGAATAACGAACGTATTCACTTTTTTCTTTTTTTCTTTTTAAGAGCAAGACCAGTGAAAATTTTTATATGTTTTAGTATAAAACAGCAAAATAATGCACATAGTTGAGCTAACTAGGGAGACTTGATGTGTGTAGGACGGTTAATTAATTGAGTTAAAATTCGGAAAATTGTTACAGGTTAAGGCTTATATAGAATCTTACTAAGTGTAAAAGAACATTCAAAAGATATACTTAAAGTTCAATAAAGAGTTAATAATTAAAGAAAAAATAAAATTTTAATAAAGTAAAGAAAAAATCCTTTAACACTTTATTTACAAAAATTAGTTTCATTAAAATATTAATCAAAATGAGCTGGTGTTTGAATTCATAACTTACAAATTAAAATGTGACTCCTCCACAAACCAAGTTTAAAACAGTTTACTTTAGTATTACCCAAAACTAACTTCCCAGTTAGTATTATTTCCTAGCACTAATTGTGACGATCACAAAACCA
>MEJB01000017.1:4426788-4471528 GCA_001752375.1 Rhazya stricta
AAATTCAAGTCAATAACGTATCAATTTATCAAAATTATATTATTTTAATCTAAAACCCTACAACTCCACGTCCACAATGCCTTCTTCCCTTCCAACCAACTCAAAACGTTCCATCCTCTCTCTTAACTTGAGCCCGCTTTCTTTTATCTAACTTTCGTCGCCGTCTATATAGAAATTATACAATTATTAAAATTTCTTTTGGTTATATCACTCCTTATCTTCACATTATTGAATAAATATGAAGTTCCATACTGATCACCGCCGTAAAGTCAAAACTCTTTCTGGATGGAAGTCTTATATGAAGCTCTTCGCACGAGAATTAGCTGAAATCCAAGCTCATTAATAAGTAATGATGAAAGAGAAATATTATCATAACAATGACTTTCTCAAAGCAAATTTGTRCAGGCACGCTTCATGCATATGGGTGCAACGTTTGCGACGAAGAGTAGCCAATGGAAAGAAAGTATATGTCCGGGATGACGGCCGAAGGCTATGGAAGATAGAGTTCCCCCAAAGGCTTGGATGATGGCCGGGAGAGTCCCCCAAAGGCCTCGATGATGGCCGGGAGAGCATGCAATTATATCCTTCCCATGAAGAACTAAATCTAAGACGCACAATGCCTATTTGACTATATGCACTGTCCGACCTGCAGAGGGAACCGAGGTTCCTCTGATACCAATTCTGGGATGGGGAAAATCTGGAATGAGAGGAACAAAATCATCCTCGTGAAAACAAGTGGACTTCGGAGAACGAGGTCATCTTCCTTCCGCGAAACTTCCTGACATAATATTAAAACGCTCGATGGGCGGAGATCTGACATATGGAGAATAGCCAGAGGATAACGGACAAATGGTTACCACCATCTGACGGAGGACAAAAAGTGAATGTTGATGGAGCCTCTGCATATGGGATAGTTGGTGCTAGAGTGATTGCGAGATGATCAGATGGAGGCATCGTTGTGGCAATGGCAGCGAAAATCATAGACAAGTGAATCCGGAAAATACAGAGCTTGGATCGGTGATGAAAGGACTATCTATGGCCGGGCGCTTGGGTTTAGCGCAATTCAGAATCACATCGGATTGCATGGGCASTTAGCGCAATTCAGAATCACATTGGATTGCCTGGGCACTCTTCAAGAGAGAATAGAGGGGAGGATAGCTTTGACATTATCCGATGCATCATACTCCCTTCCTTATTTATAAATCTGTTGTTTAATGTTATTTTTTTATGTTTAAATATTTTTCATTTTATTATACCAAGAATGTATTCATTATTCTTTTCCTATTTTATCCTTTTCTCTATATTCTGAAATTTTCAATACAAATTAGTCCTCAAATTTGAGTAGAGATGGGCTTGAATGGGGTCACTGAGACAAAATATGTAGAGCACTTTGGATTAGTCATGCAAGTTGGATGGTTGGGATTAGATTACTTAAAGCAAACTCTTTTTTTTTTTTTTTTAAAGAATGAAAAATACACTAAAAGTTTACCTCTGCACAAGAAATATTAATCTGCCTCAGTATTATAAAAAATACATTTATTAACTGCAGAAAAGAGAGAAAATTAAAATACATAGGGGTATTATAGTCTTTTACTCTTACAATTTACCTTGTTTACAAGATTTCTTAATTAGTGTGAAAAAACCTTAATGATAATATAAGAGTCACTTACAATATTAAAATATTCTAAATTATATTATTAAATAATTATAATCTAATAAGATTTTAATTAGGTCATTTTTTGAGGTTACTTACGTTATTTAGGAGGTCTTAGTCTAATATTAAAAAAATAAAAAATACATAAGCCATCTAGAGGCGGATATAGGGGAGTTGGATTAGGTTGCGGCTCCCGTACCCTTATATCCAAGTCTACTATATATTTTCGATTTTTATTTCATCTCGATCCATGGCATCTTTGACTCAGGTCCGAACAACTATATCTTTTACTATTTAAATTTTTAATAATATGCAACATAAATTACTAGATTTCTGATGTTATTTAATTATTTTCGATTATTTGTATATGTTCTTATACTCTATCTTCAAATTTATATTATTAAATTATTTATATCTATTTTGTTTATTTCCTACTACGGTAAAATTTGGCATGAAAAGTAATGACTCGTGCATGATATATAAGTTAAATTGTCAGATTCTCTCATTGTAGAACATAGATAAATAGGAGTAAGCAGTTAACCGAACACTTTAAAATAATTGGTAAAAGTATTGTTAAYTTAAATTGAGGTTCGTGTTTAATTTATAATGACTCCATATTAAAAYAACTTTTGGATCAGATCTTTTRYAATAATAGTAAAATTCTGCACACATAATTTAATATATAGGTCGAAATTAATTTAATCAAAGTGGTATTACAAGACGGACACTAATATAAAAATTTGGAAATAAAATTTACGGAGAAATACAAAAGATCAAAGTTAGTTAAATGAGGCAATGCACCAATTTTCCAAGAGATTCCCGTTCTTCCATGCGATGCCCTTTAATTCTTGAGAAAGACAACCATTGGTTTAATAACCCTTTTCGGGTGGAGGTGTGAAGCAATAAGCGGAGGGCGCGTGACTAGATGAGCAAAACCCAAACCCAGAGCAGAGCAGGGAGAGCAGTTTGTTTTTAACTATTGTAAAATAAATGAGTTTCCTTTTCCTATCAGCAATGGCAGGGAGGGCAGCTGCCTGCTGCTTCTGCTGKTTCTGAAAACAACCATAATCTGACACTCATGCCAACAACAGCCATCCTTTCTTCTTCTATTTCTATTTCTATTTCTTCAATGTCACAAGCTTGTGTTTATTGTTGTTGCCCTTTTCATTTTTTGCCTCTTTTTCTATGTTTTCTTGGTCTTTCTGGGGTCTAAAGTTTCTGGTCTTTTTTCTTTTTTAAATCTCATCTTCACCTCATTGTTCTTTTTCTGCGTAATATTGATCCTACAAACTGGGTTTTTGGTTCTTTTGCAAAGGATGAGGAAGCCACTGGGCAGAAAAGGTTCTGGAGTTGATTCGGAGGCGTCAGGTAGCTTGCAACCCTTTGATTTTTATTCTGTTTTGGTACATTTATTTGTAAGTGTATCTTTTTTCTGTAATATCGCGAGAGTTCCTCTTTTATTTTCCTTTTTTATGGGCATAGTTTGATAGATTAGCTCAGACCTTTACATACCAAAATGCAGGTTAGCTAACAATCATATCACGATTGTTTTTGACATAATTGTTTTTTTTTTTTTTTTCCAGGAACAGATTCTGGAAAGATATTGTAGAAAATAATTGAGTCTGTGTTGGAATTAGTGAATCATTAGCCTAGTCTGTCGATTGTTTTTAGCACTTTTAATTCCAAATAACTATTTTAATGACAGAAACATAAGAAGACGACTACTAACAAATAGAGATAAGCCATGAATTTATATGTAGAAGACCTGCATTTTCTTGTCCACTGTTGTTGCTCTCTCTATCAATGTTTAACGTTGCTATACAATGTATATGGAAAATTTTGAGGGCAAAATATGTATATTTTTTGTGTTTGTTTGACAATTTTCAGGGCGATAGGATTTTCCCTGATTGAAGGTGTGTATTCTTCCAGTTAGCATCCCTGAGCATATGAAATACTTACCAGTCACCTCCCTAATGGTGCAAAAACTTTGGATGAGGTGGTAGTTTAATGTGTTGTAAGCAGTTTGCACTAGTAGGCCTACAAATAAGTTCTAGCCCACAAGTGAGAGGACATTATATATTAGAGCAGAGTCTAAATCCCTTGTATAAACAGACCTTCGAGGAATGTTGTTTCATATGATTATGCATGCATGTTCCATTTAATCCTAAGTGCTTTGACTAGGAACACATGTTATTTCATATGATTACACATGCATTTTCCGATTAATCCCAGGTGTTTTCACTATGAACACCAGATTAAAATTTTATTTGCATTACATCTATTGAATTAATGATTCTAACAGGATTCAACTCTGAGAAAAGCTAATTTATTTGCTTCTTTATGTAAACATTTTCCCTGTACCTSAATGAGAATAGTGGCAATGACCTCTTTTCATCCTCCTTTGCTTTTCGTTAAACTAAGGGAAAATCAACCATAATGCACACAATGAGTGACTGCAATGTGCTGAGTATTCTTTGATAAATATATTTTGAAGAAATATTCGTGAGATTATAAGGTCGTGAGAATCACTGATTCTATATATATTATGGTTTCAGTATGAGCGACGCTAGGGACTAGTTTGAGAGCAGCAGGACTACTGTTTGTACTCTCAGTTATATTTTTAGTGTTTTCTATTTATTTTAACTACTGATACATAGAGGAATACTTCATTTGGTTTCAGTTATGAAGCCTACGTGTTCCTTGAAAAGAACCAAAGGGACAAAATAATAATAATAATAATAATAATAACAACAACAACAAGGGAATATTTGAAAAGGAAGGAAAGAAAAAAATATTTGCTGGGGTTTTCTCAATCCTGTTAGGGATTGTTACCCTGTGCTAGAAAACTTGAGGTTGTATATCAGTAGGGAATGGGCATATAATCCAAGATTGTATACCACCAGGCCACTGGCCCCACATGGAACTTTTTCGAAAGTCCTGAATATGCTGTTTTGCCTAAAGCAAGATCTTGATTACAGTTCGTCTTTATAAGGAATGTTATATCATTAACAATTGAATTGTTTGCAGAATATCTTATATCAAACTAGTTCTGTCAGCTACTTCTCCATGGATCTGATGGAGCACGCCTTCAGGGATTGTGGATATATACATTCTATATCAGTATTCCTATCAGCTTTAGCCTCTGTAGCTTGTCCAGAAATTTGTATCATTGCATGAAGGATCTAAGCTTCTTTACCTATTCTGAAGTCCATCAAACGGAAATCCTATTTCAATTCTCTCTATTTATTACAATACAATTGCTTTGGTCCTTTCCTCTTGCAATTTATTTTTCTCTTTTAAGTTTTTGTTCGTTGAAGTTCCACCCTGCCAGTGAAGTAAATTTTATCCTATGGGACAGACTGGTATTCAACTTGATTCTTGGCTTTGTTTCTAAATGTAATTTTTCATTACAGGTGTTGAAGATCAACCTGAGAAATGTAGTAAATTGAGCTTGGAAGAGAAAAGACAATTAGTTCATGGAATTGCTCAGTGCTTAGAAGATGCCCCAGCAGTCCTAAGTTCATTTACCCGGAGAGAACTTCTTGAAATAATATGCGCTGAAATGGGTAAAGAGCGAAAATACTCTGGCTTCACAAAATCTAAAATGATAGAGCACCTTCTGAAGTTAGTCACCAAGAAATGCAATGGGAGAACTACAGAACGAGAACTTCATTCTTCCCTCACACAATATGATAATAAATCCAATAGGCAGCAGAAGAACAAGTACTTGTGTCAACTCCCAAAAGAATCTGAGAATGTTCCTAGCGAGACCATGAGAGAAGACCCAAAGGTACTATTATGTGAGAATCTGGCGTGTGGAGCAGCTCTGGACTCGGGAGATCCATTTTGCAAAAGATGTTCTTGCTGTATCTGTTATCAATACGATGACAACAAGGATCCCAGTTTATGGTTAACATGCGAAAATGATTCTCTAGATGAAGGCCTGCCTTGTGGAATCTCATGCCATCTGAATTGTGCCCTTGAGCAAGGGAAATATGGAAAATTGAAGAAAAATAGCTATATGAAAGCGGATGGATGCTTTTTTTGTGCTTCCTGTGGAAAACTTAATGAGCTAATGAGGTATCTAACTCCTCCTTCTACTTATGAGCTTATATGTGTACATGTAATTGACCCAGGCTCAGAGCAAACTACCTCGATCATATAACATGAGATGTCTTTTAGAGACTTAAATGAAACCCATGACGACCTGTATGTAAAAGCCATAGACTGCGGATGTATCGTATCTTACTTGGCAGTATAAAATGAAAACCAGGACCTTGGTCTTTTCTCTGAGGTGAAAACTGAGATGATAAGGTCAAAAAGTATCTAAGTTGGTCGTCTATTTGAATGACACTACATACATGAACCCTTTGTTAATTCTTTGTGTTACTCAATACAGTWAGATCACCATCTAAAACTCTCTCTTTAATAGTAAAATTCAACTGTTCATCATCACGAAGTTACCGTGTTATTTTGATGGCATTTCTTTATTTGAAATACTCAGAAAGGACATTTAACATGACAGACAACTCATTTAGTGCTAAATGCTCTCAGAACCTGGCGAAAACAACTCATTGTAGCTACAGAGGCAAGAAGAGTTGACGTACTATGTCTACGACTCTCCCTGAGCCACAAGATTCTTWTAGGAAGTGATAAATACAAGGAACTTCTTAGATTTGTTGAATCTGCTGTGACTGCTCTTGAGCATGAAGTGGGGCCTCTTGATCGAGCTTCAGCAACTATGGACCGTAGCATTGTCAACAGACTTTCTTGTGGAACTGCAGTTCAGAAATTGTGTGCCTCTGCAGTGGAAGCTTTTGACTCAATGTCTGCTAGCCACAGCTTTGATCATGCAAATGAGAAAGACTCACCAGGTAATGTCCTCATAAGTTTATGCTGATGTTAGGACATTGTTTGGGTCATTATGAGAAGAAGATATTTCCTGGAACCTTCTGCTTCCCCTCTATTATTTTATGATATCTTCAGAGAATTAGGATCCAAGCATATAATCTCTAATCTCTATTAGATGTTTCATGCATCCATCATTCTGACAGCTTGCAAGATACGCTTTGAAGAATTATATCCAACTAGAGTAACCATAGCGCTGGAGTATGAAGATCATCTGTTGAAAGATTTTTTAAGCTGCAGGCTTTGGCACCGAAGATCTATCATGGACTATCTTGAAGAACCAACATATGTTGCGTCCAGACCAGCAAGTCGATTTGAGCTGTATGATCTTGATCCATCAACAGAGTATTTCTGCAAGGTTTCTTTCTCTAACAAGACTAGAATTATGGGGGTTTGGGAAGCTAACTGGAAAACCCCTTCACTCTCAGTTGAAAAACAAGCAGAGAGAGAATACTCTATCATGTATGGTCACATGCGGACAGAGTCAATGAATTCTAGTGACAGCAAAGTTGCTTCTAGTGACCATCAACCATCCATGCAACAATCACTAACTGACCTTGAAAACAAGAGTGATGGTTCTCCTGCATTACCTTTTCAAAAGAATCATATTCCTTTGACAGCAAGTCCATCTACAAATGCGCCGCCAACACCTTGTAGATCTGACGGAACAAAGGGAGTGGTCCACCTGGGTGGCAAGAAGCAGATGAAGGAGAGTGATTATGAGTACTCTGTAAGGGTTATCAGGAAATTAGAACACGAAGGGCACTTGGAGGCAGATTTTAGAGTGAAGTTCCTCACATGGTTCAGCTTGAAAGCCACTGCACAASAGAGAAGGGTGGTGAGTGTTTTTATAGACACTTTTATTGATGATCCTCCAAGCTTGGCTGGCCAGCTCCTTGATACATTCATTGATGAGATTTGCTGTGAGAAGAAACTGGCTTCGTCACATGGATTCTGTACTAGATTATGGCACTAGTTTTTCAGCTCTTTGCCACAAAAGGGAATAGTCTTTTGTCCAGGCCTTTTGCAGCCTATGTTTTAACAACCATTTGCAACTTTGAGCAAGAGATCTTTCTTATCAGCCTCGCAACTGATAATTGAGGTCTTAGTCAAAAACAGAAGTATGAAAAAGTTGCCTTCCACTTTTTCCTATTCTCTTTTATCTCATTGTAAAAGTAATATTTTCTTATTTATTGTCTCTGTCGAACTACCAAAACAAGTGTAAAACGTAAAATAGGTTCTGGTCTTGCTTGTAGTTAACTAGGATATGCAGTTATGAGGATTTCGTCATTATCCTTGGCAAGCAACATTCACTARGAAGCATGACATTTCTTTCTCTCTTGACACACAATATCCCTGCAAATCCAAGTTAATTACGCATGTAAAATTTAACTTTTTCTCAAACAAAAAAGTAGTACATTTTATCATTACGAAATCAATTGCATTATTTTTAGTTACATCTCTTCATAGCGTCTCTACTTTTTGTGGTTTATTAATCCTGCGGTATGGTCATTGGGATTGTGAAGGCACAATTGTATTTCAACAATTTCCCTAAACATGCATATCGTGCATTGCTTATAATAAGTAACTAACTCCAATAAGCTGTTTGAACCTGCTTTGCCATGGGCACAACTATCAAATAGGACCKGAAAATCTAAATCTCATTTGAAACCACTAGAATTTTTAAGCACAAATGCTATCATATACTTAGTGATCACCACATGTTTCAAATGTTCTCTTTAGCATGCATCTTCATCGTCGGGTTCATGGGTGGCTGCTTCACTGAACGAGGCAGCAAGGTATTCAGCAAGGCTTTGCTTAGACCTATACTTATTCAACGCCTCTGAAACACGCGCTTTTTTTGAATCAACAGATTTTGGAAGCCAGGATTTCTCAGGATCAAGTGTATCTGAACTCGTACTCACATGTTTTCTCTGCCAAACCACAGGTTTTAATGTCTTCCACGGGTCTTCCATCATTGACTTGTTGTAATACCGATCTGGTCTCTCCTCTGCTGAAACATAATTGTGTGAACCTCTTCCCCTACCTCCACTTCTACCTCTTCCTGGACTAGGATAAGGGGTACCCCTGTTACCAAATCCAGCCTGGGGACTGTTACCTCTTCCTAGGTTAGGATAAGGGCTACCCCTATAACCAGATCCTGCTTGGGGACTGCAACCTCTTCCTATATTAGAATAAGGGACACCCCTATAACRAGATCCAGACTGGGGACTATTATTGAATCCATACGCTCTACCTTGGCCATAGTTGAAACCAGGACTACCTCCTTGTCCAAAGCCAGGATTGGGAGTGTTAACTGCTCTTCGAAAATTGGACTGGTAGTGATATGTAGGCGAGCCACTAGGTCCACTCCAAAAATTAGTGTTCCCTTGTGGTGTTCCAAAAGGATTGGGTGTTTGCATTGGACTCCCAAAAGGACCAGAACTGTGAAGGGGTCCTTGTGCTTGAGACGTTCTTGCATCTTGAGAGCTGTTGGTTTGTCTTTGATGCACTGGAGAGGGAGTCAGGTCTGATCCTGCTAAAGCATAGAATATGTTAGAAATGAAAAAGAAATAGAAATCTTTCACAATGCATGTGAAATCCTTTGGAAACAAAAGTGAAGGCCTGCCTTTAAAAAAATCAAAAAAAATCAAAAAGTAAAACAGAAAGAGCAATATGCAATTAAGTACTATTACATCATATTCTAAGAATTTAGACTCTCTCTCTAAATGGCTTGTAGAGGACATATAAATCAATTGGTTACCGAGGATCTTTGACCTTCCCTGAGTAACTCATTTTAAAACCCAAATCATACGGGTAGAAACTAGCATAGATAAAATAGCCATAATGTCCACTTGCTTCAACATAGATATTCTTGAATCATGTGGTTCTACCAAAGCTACTGATTAATGTCCCACATCTGTTCCCCAACCTCACTGTCAATGTGGATGATCATGCATGAATTTAGTATCAGCAATTACATGGCACCTCTCTTCCTTTGGTTCTGCACTTATGGGCAATTCCATTACACACCAATATCCTAAGCTACCTTCACCGTTACCTATTTTTCTGTCAAATGCTCCCTAAAACAGTGGGTAAAGGAAAATTCAATTCTAGGCTATGATTTGTGCTCCACACTCACAAACATGTACGGCCAACATGCTTTCTCACAGAGGGAGCAACACCCTATCTATCATAAAGGTTACCTGTGGACTAGATTCAGCCTCAAAGATCTTTCTAGGGAAAAAGATCAATTTTCCCTCAATAAGGAGCTTCCAAGTGAATTTAATCCACATCAAAATTGCATATCATGCATAAATTGGTAAATTTTACAAGTTTAGCAAGCAGATGAACTTCCTTGAAATAGAAGGTCCTTATATTCACTAAAATAGCTTTTAAGGTGGATTCAAATGATCTATGAATATAAACAATCTAAGCCACCCTCACCCTCCTAGATGATTGTTTGTGGCAGAAGAACAGCAAGTATGATTTAAAGAGAGTGCAAGACACATAAAATTCAACTAAGTCATTCCTGATATACAAGAAGCACAACATTTTAGGCACAGAGAGAGAGCGAGAGATAAAAACAATAGGGCAGAGGTTAATTGCAGACCAAAATGAAAATAAATAACCAAAGAGTTGTCCATTTGTTGAATAGATAAAAGATGAAGAATATGCTATTACTTGGAGATGTGAAATAGTCTGGTGTATTTTGATGGCTGACCTTGCTCCTCCTCTTGTTTGTTGAGAATGCAGCCATTGGGTCAGTGTAAAAATCAAATCTAGGAAYAGCATGTGAATCCATAGACATAGATGGAGTCGCAGAGGGTTCAATCAGTGGATTGGTAAGGCTGTGAGAGACATCCATAGAATTTCCAGTGTCACTTTGAAGACCAGCCTGAGCAGCTTCCATCCGCATAGCTTTCAGCTTTTCTTTCCTCTTTTCTGATTCTTCCATTTGTTAAAAGTGACTGTGCCAAACAAAGTTCAAGCATATTAATACACCTATATATACAGGTCAAACAGAAGACCATAAGCACAAGCAAACTCTCTTATTACTTAAAACGAGATCTTTGTGACTAAAAGACCATGAATAACAGCCAGAAACGAGCTAGATTATTTAAGGAGTCTGAGAACATAAGCTTCAAGGTATGTCCTTCTACTGCAAGAAATATGAGCGATTAGCTTAAGCCTAAGCCTAAGCCTAGACCTGTGACTGAAGGCCATCCTCAAGGCATACTCTAAAATCATGTGAAACTAAAACCATAATATGTAGTCAAGAATAGTTAATTCGTGTATGAAGAAAGATTGTGAAAAAGTTCATGCACATTGGATAGTCCTGTTTAAAGTTCTCCTCTAAACCATAATGAATATGCCAAAAACCCAAAAGCACATAAAACTCTACTGAAACCAAGTCAAGATTCAGCTTTTATTCCTAACTAAGCTCAAACATATGCAAAGATTTCGCAGCAATGAGAAGAAAAGCCAAACCTTCACAATATATGCATATAAAAAGCATCATAATAAAGCAAAGGTTTTTTTTTTTTTTTCCATCCTAGAAATTTTGTAACTGAAATTCTGACTCCTTGAAAGTCTATCAAGCATTCAAAATTATGGAATAAAGGAAAAAAAATCATTCTGAAGAACAGTAAAAACAGCGAGAAGAAAACGCCAGCCCCGAATTTATCCATCCAATCTCTCAAATTCTGTTCCGAAGTTACATTCTGAGATACAATCACGAAAACAAGGYAATAACCATACGTGCCCAGCAATAACAAATATTATAGAAACTTACCAAGCAAGAAGAAAGTATTGACTTGAGTTTCAGTCTCAGATACTTCTAGGTGGCAAGGCCCCAGCTAATTTCGCCTCGCCGGATAAGTTCCAGAGAGAAGTAGGGGACGACCAAATAATTGACCAACTGCGTAGAACGAAACGGAAAGGAAAGCGAAGAACCAATCTTCAGCTAATATGAGCCCTAATTTCCTCTTTGCGACCTCATCGCTTGAGGTCAAGGGCAAACCTCTTAGTCCCCGGGCTGAATGCACCTTTGGTACTTCAATAGGGCCTTTTCTTAGGACTTCTTCTGCTCGTAGAGCATCAATCAAGAACCGAATCAGCTTAAACACAGCTGCCACACGAGGAAGAAAAGTTTGCATCAGCTAAAGTGCCCGAAAAGTTTCACTGTGTGTGTGCCTGGTGTGGCTTTATAGGACTTGGAGACTAAAGGCCACATAATTGGGCCTTGCCCTCCCCCTGAATACTAGGATATGGCCTAAATTATATGGGTCAAGTTGAAGTAATTGGATTGGGCTACCTGAAGATTCACAAGTCGATAGAGGAGGCCCAAGTCCAGTGCGATTGAAATGCACCATCTTGTACTTGTGTTGACTTTCCTCGAATAAAATTAAAAAAAACCCGAAATACAAAGTATTGGAAAACAAAAAAACTTGAAATTTTAAATTTGAAAATTTTATCATTCATTGAAGAAATAAAAACAAATGCATTTTTCATAGAAGGAAGAAATTTATGATGCAAAAATTTCTTAATTGAAAAAATAGTATATTGTTGAGAACGTGGAAAAATATAAAATTTCAAATTTCAAATCTGAAAATATTTTCATTAAAGCGAGGGAAGTTCTTCAACGAAAGGTCTCGGCCAAATGCAGCCTAAAAGCTTGGGACAGTTTGTATTAGTATCCTTAAATTGGATCTTTTAAATGATCTTTACCTACTCGGTTATTTTTGAAATTTTTGTGGATAGTAATTTAATTGGTAAAAATATTATGTATCAAATAAGAAGTAAATATTACACGTTTACATAAATTTCTTGTGGAGAGATATGGAGCTAACATTTCTTTATAACTCTTTCCAATTTGTAATTTTCGATATATTTGCCTTGGAGTTTACCTCCTATTTATTGATATATTAAAAGGATATGATTGTTCGAGACCATTCAGGAGAAATTTTTATTGATTAAATCTTATCAACTTTAATACAAGTCAACACTTCATTTGTCAAAATATTTGGATTTAATGGAGCCAATGGAAATATTTTTTTATCATCTATTTGATTTGAATAGAGTCTGAAAATTTAATTTTGTAAAAATTTTCATACTTAAAAGAAATTTTATTATTCATTCAATATTTTTTTTCTTGGGTATGAAATAAAAATTAATTTTACTATTTTAAAATGGATATCTTATCAATTTTAATCGTCTTTAAGTRAAATAATACTGAATATTTAAATTTATAAGTTAATAAAATATTTCATTATTTATTTTGTTTTAAATATTAAGCAACTTGCATACTACTCACAAATCCATTGTTCATTGTCCATTGTGAAGTTAGGAGGACCTTTATTACAATATTTGAATATTTAAGAATCATTGATAATTATGAATCATTTGAGGGACCAAAMGAGAAATTAATTTTGCYAAAAGGAATKTAAAAATGACCTTGTCAGTTCCAGAAATCGGACACCGAAAGGGAACGGTCCAAAAGCACGCCCTTCCTGCACTTCACTGAGGGATTGTGAGAAAGCAAAAATCTTTCTCCTCTAGTTCTGAAAGTCATTCGACGAATCCGTCCTACTTTTTCCGGTTATTTTGATCAAATGCCCACCAGCGACGCTTGCCAAGGTAGTATGTGTYTATATCTATGTTGATGTGTACGTATATAATGTATATTTATTAGCGRTTTTATGAAATTTGMGGGAGTACAAGTTTAATGTGATCAGGTTAACTTTTTATTTTTTTTGCTTTTGATGAATTTTCTTTTTAGGTATGCAAGTATTGTGTGAGTTTTAGTTCTTCTTGTAAGGAGTTTTGCTGGTTTTAAATTGGAAATGAACTTTGTTAATTCTCTTCATGTATCTGAATTGAGAAAGACGATGCAGCAGAGTTGAGTATGGTGAAGCCACTGAATTTTTATGTGAGGAGATTGTTTTTCAAACTTTTGCTGCAGTTCTGCACACTATAGAAAATAAAATTAAAAGATTAAAAAGAAGGAGAAAGAGGGGAAAAAAAGGATTCTTTGTTTTTTTTAAATGTTTTTTCCCTCCGAGAAGAAGGTCTTAAGTGATACGAAATGAAACAACTACAAATTAGGATGTTTGGGCTGTCTTTAGGGTTTCAAGGACAGATAAAACTAGTGACAGTGCTGTTTGATCGTTGTCTTGGTGACAACGTTAAGAAGAATTGCCATTTATTTTTAACTGTTTCTCATTTGCACATATATGGTGACCAGAAAACTACGAATTTGGGAATGGAGCAATTTTGTTAGATGTATGAGTAACTGGTTAAAAGAATTACTGGTGTTTCACTCTCCACCTGAAAATGATATGGTTGATTTGTCTGGAGAGAGTAAGAAAATCTCTTGCTGTCCTTGAAGGAAGATCTCTGCTATTATGTCATATTTTGTAATTCTTCTTTTAGAATTTGGAATGTTCGTTGTCAATTCATTATGAAGGAAGAAAACGCCCATCTTTATTTCTTTCGTTAAAATTTTATATTTTGTACACTGAAGTCTTTTGTAGAGGTCTAGCYTGTTCCCAATTCATAGGCTAGTAGTGTCTTGTCTTAAGGCGGTATTAGCTGAACTATATTTCCCTTACATTTCTCACCTTCCAGATAGTGTTGCCAGACAGACGAAGGAAGTATCTTTTAGTTTATCTAAAAGAAAAGGTTTAAATCATTAAACAATTGCAACCTAAAGCAAACCTGGGATCTGTTGAGACCGTGAGGCAGCTATGTGGAAGTAGGAAAAATYAGAGTTTATGCTGTTTTGAACTCCTGAGAAGGAAGTTAAGAGTAATAAGACAAATTGATTCAGATTTTGCCTTAAACTTTGATAATCTAATCTCAGACTTGCTTGTAAATGAACAATTCTTTCTGTATTCTGCATTTCAGCATGAAACAGGTTTGTGCAAAAATTTATTGCAAGAATATGCGCAAAAGATGAACTATGCAATTCCTATGTATGAGTGTTGCAAGGATGAGACTCCTGGCAGAGTAGTTATGTTTTCCTGTACTGTTGACATTGGAGGTATCAAGTACATCGGAGCTGCAGCGAGAACAAAAAAGGAAGCGGAGATCAAAGCTGCCCGGACAGCCTTGCTGGCCATCCAAACTAATGCTTCAGAGTCTAATCCTAGTTTGAATTCCATATATACTGTTCTACCAATTAAGAAGAAAGTGACAGATCCAGGAATCAACATCCAGGAGACTGTAGCTGATCTGAAACCTAAGAAAGGGCGCTTCAAAAAGAAATCAAGGAAGAACAAACATGTTTCKGATGGAAATAACTCTGTTCAAAGTCAAAACACCGGGCAGTTWGAGGCTCATGTGGGATCAGGAATGGATATAGTTGATGCCAATGTGTTCCKGGCAAGTCATTTTGGAATTTCTGCACCAGAACCAACTTGGGATTCTCTGGTTTTAGGTTTTCTCTGTGAGGATGTGGTAACTACTCTGATCCCATGCAGTGACGGGGCTACTAATTCAGATGCTAATACTTTCACAAACCCAGATAATGGAGATGGCTGGAGTTCTTTGGTTAATGAAGTGAATGAGGCTCCTGGAGGTGAGCAGGAAACCTTATCACTAAATAGCTCTAACTAGATCTACAGACTATCATGAACCAGCTTGAAGCAAGGAATTTGGACACTCTGGTCCAGGAGGTGTTTATAAAGGAGGCTAATACTAATTAMCTTCTTGAATTGTGATTTTGCAGTTAGGAAACATTGTGAGAAGGGAATAGAGTCCGGACAATCKGAAATAATTGGGAGGGTTTTATCATTCTTACCATTTCTAGATCATTTAGGCCGTTTTAGACAAAGATATAGAAGTCATGCTCAGGATAACTTTTAGTATAGTGACAGTTATGTAAAACACTTTTTGGCCATTGATGCAGTAATGACTTTCTGGTTTCGTCTTGTCTGCTTCTTTGCCTATGAATTTCCTTACCTGTCTGATGTTTTAAGCACAAGAAATTGTTAGCCTTTTATAAAGTTGTTCCTCGATTACTTTTCCAGAATGCTTTTTGGCATTCAAAAGAGAGGGATACTGTGGATTAAGCATCCTGATACTTGCGCTGAAGCCACGACTGAGTTGCGCTGAAGCCACGACTGAGTTGCGCTCAACTCATTCTTTCTGTTGAGGGCATCAAATTTTTTTTTTTTTTGTGTTTTGATTATGTGAGCTGAATCGAGCTTTAGATGGACCAAGAAGGGCCAGAAAGTATCACTGAGAGTCAAGGACTGGAACCTTCAAACCTCTTAGCAGCAGTCACTGCACCGTGACTTTTGTTCCCATCATTTTCCTTTAGCCCTTTAAGTTTTTAGTTCTGACAAATTTCCCCTGTTAAGAGTTTACAATTTGCTAACCATTGGTAGGGTCTATGTTTCAAAAATTGAGTTCAAAACACAAATATCTTTTGCATTTTTTTCTTCTCTTTCCTTCTTCCTAATGTAACTCTGAAGGGTTAATGGTCATGCTTGGTTTCTAAGGAATAGATCAATGGTTTTAAGCTATATCAAGAAGAAGAAAAAAAGAGTTTGTAAGGTAGTTAATAGATTTACGGATAAAGAAAAAGTTAGAAATTTATTTTTAAAAGTTGAATAGATGATATTAATTATTGAAAGAAATGAGATGATAGTTTATGTTTCAAAAATTCTATAAAAGTTAATAAAATATTAACCCTATTAAATTTTTCAAAAAATGTTGGGACAACTGCCCCTGTTCAGACGTACTGATATGCCTGCTCCTTAATCTAATACTATGTTGTATGTTTTTCCTTAAATGAAACAACTTTGGTGAAACAAAGGGCTACATGTGTACTATAGTGAATCATTGGGTCCAAACTGCAATTTTCCGATAAATAGAAAATTTTGATTTATTCATCGTTAAGCAACCCCGAAGTCTCAAAACTATTCCCTGCTAAGAATCATATACAGTTGTCTGGATCGAATCCAATCCCATTATCCACGTAAATCCCAACTCCATTCGCAAAACCCTTCTGATTCCCGCCTTTCTCGCCTTKATCAGAAGGGGGAAAAGGATTTGTAAAGCAAAGAAAAAATGCACGGAAGGCCTAGGAAAGCTCCAACTGAAGAAGAACAAGAAGCGTCAGATGTTAAAGCCGTCAAACTTCGTGATCTGCAATCCCAATTTCTCCAATTCCACCATAGCAAAACGTATGCAATTTGCCTCAATCATCCATCTAAATAAATGGGCTTTCTTTTTTGCMTTTAAAGGAAGATGGRTTTGTGTGATATTTTGTTGTGATTTCTTTTGCAGATACACGAGAGAAGCTATTGACGTTAGTGCGAAGCTATTGGAGCTGAATCCAGAGTATTATACTGCTTGGAACTATAGAAAGCTCGCTATTGAACACTATCTAAGCAGTGAATTGGATGCAAAGACTGATTCCTACTCTATTAAATCCATTTTGGATGAAGAATTGAAAGTCGTAAGTAAACAATAAGCTCGTAGATCATGAAGTTATAGTAGCAATTCTCTCTCTCTCTCTCTCTCTCTCTCGTTTTGATTTGTTTTGTTTTTTGTTTTGTTTGAAGGGTTCTTTAGTTAGAGTGTACTCTTTTTGCTGTTTTGTTGGTCAAAAACCCCTTCGTAAACAATTTTGATTGCAAATTYAAGCTTGTGTTTTTATGGATCAATCAAATGGGTAATTCACCCCACATTTCCTTTTATGCTCTTTAATAGAAAAATCAAGAATCTCTCGGTTTCAGCAGTCTCTTTTGATGTTCTGCAATTGTGAATGAAGCAAATGAAGTTCTGATACTTGGTGTATTTGATTAAGAAGGGGCTTCTTTTTCATTTTTTAGGTGGAGAATGCATTGAAGAGAAACTATAAGTCCTATGGAGCTTGGCATCATCGAAAATGGGTGTTAAGCAAGGGACATTCTTCAACAGATCATGAATTGATGCTTCTGGCTAAGTTTCAGAAGGCTGACCCTCGTAATTTCCATGCATGGAATTACAGGAGGTAAATAAATGGGTTTATTTATTATCTAATGCAG
The DNA here is from genome assembly GCA_001752375.1 of Rhazya stricta. Taxonomy (NCBI): domain Eukaryota; kingdom Viridiplantae; phylum Streptophyta; class Magnoliopsida; order Gentianales; family Apocynaceae; genus Rhazya; species Rhazya stricta. Next base: position 4,444,390 of record MEJB01000017.1, read on the forward strand.
CAAGTTATGTAACTAATTTTAAAAGTAATCTTATTATATGCACTCTCAGATTCATAACATCATTGAAGAACATACCAGCTCAGGAGGAATTACAATATACTACAGATATGATATATGATAACTTCAGCAACTATTCTGCTTGGCARAATCGAAGGTAGGTTCTCTTTACAGTTCAATACTTTTGGTTTTAGCTGTGTATATGGCCCTGCTTGTTTTGGTTTTTTTTTTTTTTTTTTTTTTTTTTTTTTGGGGCAGCCAGCATCAGATGTCTGTTCTTATCTGTTCTTGGATAGGCAGATTATCATCTCTATTGTATATAAACAGTACACACATGTAATTAGATTGGCAAGTAAAAGAATGAAGGATGGCCAGATTGATGAATATATTCACACCCCTGTCCACATTTGAGTTACTTAATTAAGAGTGCTTCCTGTTTTATGCCTAATTAGATTACACAATTGCCCCCCTTATTTGAACATGTTATTTAGAAAAATCATGAATTTTAATATTTTCAATTATCAAATTATTATTAATAAATTTTATTCTTCTATTGTTAAAATCATATAATTTATTTTAAAAAACATTTTTAGTTCATCAACTATTACAAAAGCAAAATATTATTATTATTATTATTATTTTAATTCGATTGCCTAGTATCTCATTCAACGAAATTAAGTCAAACTTGACATTAATTGCATTTGTAAAATCTAACTAATATTTATAGGAAGATTTAGTTCATCAGTTTATTGACTTTCTTCTGTTCTTTTTTCCCTTTTCCCTACTTTTTGGTGGATGCGGGGAGGAGGGATCCTTTCCCATCCAAGCCATCCGATATTTTCAAAGAAGATTATGCAGTTAGTGTTGGAAAGCTTCTAGATTTTGATGGTGTTTTCTTCATCCATGGTTTTTTTGGTCTCTAACAATACTAAGCTGGTAAAAACGTTCTCTTCTCAGTTGCAAGATTTATATTTTCATATCTAGTGACAAAAAATTTTGATGGTTTCCCCTTCCTTCTGTTATAACCCCCCTRCTCTGGTTCCTTTCTCCCCCTCTTGTTCTCAAATTCTATTTTCCTATGTTGTCTGAACAAAGGTTGTTTCTTCAGCTTTCTTTTGTCTCATTTGCTAAAGGAGAAGGTAGAAGGATARTATCCGAAGGAAAATGTCTTGACAGAGGAGTATGACTTTGTACGCAGTGCTCTTTTCACTGATCCAGACGATCAAAGTYGCTGGTTTTATCATCTTTGGCTTTTGGATCAGACAGTTCAACTAGAGCATCTATTCATTTCTTCATGGCCACCTCATGGCTCTAAAATATATCTCTCAGTTGATGGTTTGCTGGATTGTTGTGCCTTGTCACCAAGTTTATTACCTAATTCTCGAACATTTCCACTTATTCTTTATTTTAGTGAAGCCGTTGAAGGTATCAATTTGTCTACAGTGGCTGTTGAATGTGAATATGATATGAATAAAGATCTTATTTGGAGACCCATTCAACCAAATAAATCTGGGCAGGCCTGTGTATGGTTGGGTTACCTAGATTTTCCTAATGAGGAAAGGCATCCTTCAAAAGTTTACCAAGTTAAGGTTAGGATTGGGCACTCTGAGGGCATTGTGTCTTCAACTGGGGTTTGCATTGGCCATTCTTCTCATATTGTATTCACAGTTTGTGTACRCCCTTGTAATTCAGAAGACAGCAAAYGGCATCARATMGAGAGGATCGATTGGGCAGAGGAAAATTTCTTTTTGTCTGAAACACATCCGGAGGATTTAGGCATTGTCAATTCATTTTGTAAGTTAAGAATCAGTGAGGATCCAAAGGCTTACGAAAAGAATATTGAGATCATAGCTGGTGAAATAGCTTATTGTCGAGAATTGTTATCAGAGATGGACTGGTATGCTATCTTATTYCTTAGAAATCTATAGTAGCTGGATTTTAAAAATACCTTCTTACATACTTTTCCTCTTTGCTGTAGTAAAATTGGAAAGCTTACTCTTGCTAGACTATTGATGGCACATGATGCATTAACTTCATGTGCTGGTGTAAATGATCAGAACACATCGCATTGCAAAGAAGTCCTTGAATTGTATCATGATCTAATGATATTGGACCCACCACATGTGCAATACTACAAGGATCACCACAGCTTAGTCTTGCTAAGACAGGTGACGCTCTGCTTGCTTTACTATTGATTATGTAAAATGTGTTAGGATCATGATGCTTACTTATTTTTGTGTTTGTGAAATATTACTCACTATTTAGAGAATTTTAGGATTCTGAGGCTATAGTTCTTTGTGTCAATCCAAGCTTAGCTGTGCTTGACTTCTATATTTGAAGCTTTTATGCAGTCTCGTTCTTCCTGTGATCATATAATGTTATATCTGGGTTCATATTTGCGTTTTTTCTGATGAGCTAACCTGAGGAGAACCTAAATTGTGCCTTGAAAGTGAACCAGCTGTAAATGTTGCTTGATTACTGCTTCCCGTATTTCTGCAATCAGGATATCCAATTAAGGGTAACTGTTTGTTCTCTTTGTATTTCTTACTGTTTCAAGTTTTCTTGACGCTCTGAATCCACCACACTTCAACCTACAGGAAATTTCTAATAGGGAGTCTTTGCTGAAACACTGCCATCTATACAGAGATGCATCTTCGCCTACCACGTGAGCAATTACGTATGTCTATGCCTGAAATAACCTCTCAATATCACGAATTGGGTGTATTCTGAGGCAAATTGTTTGGGTTTCAAATGGCTGGATCTCAGAGCATAATTGAACTTTCGGTCAATTGAAGGTAGCATGGTTTTACTCTGAATGCTACTTTTGATTTTGAGGTTCGCCTTATGCAGTTTGTCTTTCAATTTGTAAAGGGCTATTGGCTGTTAATCACAAATTTTGAACAGTAGAAGACGCCCTCCCCCATTGCAATTTCTGCCGTAGCAGCCATGATAATCCAGATGCTACAATGACAAATGGGTGAACTGAGACATTCGGCCTGCAAATTCATCATAAGAATCTGACCTGAAAAGACATGAGGAAATGAACATTCGAAAGTTCCCTAGTTTGTTATGTGGGAAGAATGGATGCAGAATCCTGCATCCAAGCTGAAGAAAGTTTGGTCTCCAGATTCATTTTTAGGCTTAATTTTGTTGTGTGTTCAAAAAGTTTTAACCCCTACAATTGGCTTCATCAACTCGCATCCTTTTGGTATCGCTAACTGACGAAGGAATGAAAAGCAATAAAGTATGGCATCTATTTCTTAAGATAGTGAATAAAGGATGCTTTTGAGCTGAAATCATCTTAATTTTCAAGTTGGATGGCCCTCGAATACAGCTTATCCTAGGACAAAATGCCCAGCAATTCATCTTTTTCAAGTGGATTAGGTGAATTCATTGGAAGGGAAATTTTCCTGTTCAAAAAATCATCGCCAATTTGTGTATTGTATCTCGAACAGTCTCTTGGCATCTCCACCTATTGTTGAAGCTGATGAAAGTGATCCCCTCTTTTACATTTTCTAATTCTTTTATCTGAATGTCATGGGCAGGTTTGGAGGCACTGCAGCTCCTTTGRTGCTTAAACCTTGGAAATAATAAACTTTGTAGTTTTTCTGCTTTGGAGCCATTGAAGGAACTGAAGTCATTAAAGGTATTAGATATCTCATGCAATGAAATTGGAGCACATTCCATTGACACTAGAAGGTATTTGTTTGGTTCTCCGATGTCCCATCTGGTCCAAAATGATTGGAACAGCGAGGAGTCTGATATTAGCGTTCCCGAGATGACAAATTATTGGGAAGCGTTAGCAGTGTTTAGGGGCTTGAACTTGACACAGTTAGATATTAAGGGAAATCCAATCAGTGACGAAAAGTTGAAGTTATTCTTTACGAAGCTATTGCCAGAATTAAAATGGTTCGATGGTGAGAAGCTCCGATGAATATAAGTTCTCGAGAATAGTTAGGTTTCATATTATTCTTCATTCTTCCAGATACTCGTGGACACGGGGAGTGTTGTTTCTTCTGAAATAGAACTTATCAAAGAATGAAATGCAATGCTTTGGTAACACGTTTATGTTTTTGCTTCAACTGCAATATACTAGTCTATGATACGAGCACCCCTGTTTGAAACTTGATCTGTCAGCTGCTCATCCAGGGAGGCTGAATATTTCTGGAAGGTGCTTTCAAGATTAAGATTTTGGCCATAGTCTTGTATTGTACATCATAAATTGCCAAGGATTGTTCCTATATATCTTTAAGCTGTTTTGCTGTTAAAAGTTCAGAGGTAGCATTTTAATTGCTAATCGTATTTCCTTGTCCTTGACTTCTTTCTGCTTCTGCAAACTCCTTCAAGGTTTCTGCTTTTGCTTTTGAGCTTTGGGATTCATAACTATGGCTTCATTTGAATGGGAAACGTGACTTAATTTAAGCAAAATTGATTGAATTAATGAGTAAAATTTTAACTCATATTTGTATCCTTTGTGAAGATTTTTTTCACAAATTAATGTTTAAGATAAATAATATTTTAAATTAAAAGTGAATGACATCTTATATTTATTGTAAATACAATAGTCTAAGAATATTCGGCCTCAAATTGATTATTTTTATATAAATTTAAACTTGAGTTGGATTCTTTGTATTAAAATTTTTAAAACTCAAGTTGAGTTAGAAGTTGGATTAATACAAAAACTATACAAAAAATTTAAATATATAAAGTATAAACGATCATACCTGCGAAAAGGATCGTTATGATTATCAGACATATGCACACTAATCCAATGATGATGATAAGCAGGTACATATATTTAACTTACTTTTAATGAATAGCAAATCGCATGTCTCAAAATAATTCCATTGGAGAATATTGCATATATCAAGTTTGTTTTGTGTCAGTCCAACTAAATGCATACTTCATCTCCGATTTTGTCATGGACCGTCATATAATTTATATAGTCTACGAAACATGATAGTGAGAGCTAGCAGCGGACTTATTCAAAAGCCCAAATCGATATAAGAAAGAATAATTATTTGAACTAAGGGGGGAAAGGGATGTTGAAATCTTTTAAATTAAATTTATAGTTTGAATTAGGAAAGCCGTTTTGTTTTAAAAAATTTAACTTTAAACAGAATCATCAAGTTGATTACACAGAATTCTAAGCAAGGTCGCCCTGTCTCTGCCGGCTGACGCCGTCGCGATTTTGGCAGTAACAGAGCAACAAATAGACTGGAACGGCAAGGTCATGCATAGACAATGAAGCCTGGAACTTTCAAAGAAGCTGACGAGGAAATTGTTGGGGACTGCAGGATAAAAACTTCTTCAACATCGCTGAAATTTCTGCAGCCATCATTCCTTTGGTTTCCCTTTTTCCGGGTAATAAGTTTGCTGAAACTTGCAAAAAGCACGAGTGGAATGAAAATCGTTGAAGAAGCTTAGACATAATATAGTATTTTTTCCCCGGCTTGAGAATGGCAGCGTCCAATGAACTCCTTATTCCGCGGTAATGTCGATTAATTCCTCCATCTCTCGGTGAACTTCTAGTTTTAAGATCTGTTAACCGGGTAAATGAAATTTCATTGAACTTGGCATTCTCATTCCCCACCTTGCAACTGCCCAAAACATTTCCAGAATTTTCAGCTTACTAGGTTCTGGCCAAATTGAGCAAGAAGAAAATCCGCTCACATAGTAGCACCGACCCATGTGGGCAGCATCTTCTTGCTCCAATGGAAGACTTCCCGTCAGAAATTGTCAACATTTCRGATGGACYTGTTTGTTTGGACTATTGCAGCTCGTCTAACTGAAACCTTGTTTTAGTTTTGCATTGTGTTGAAAAAGAGTCCTGCTTGTTGTAATRGTGTGGTGTCYTAGCGGACTTCCAAACCTGGTTAGGGCATGTTTCAAACAATAATAGTTTTGGTTGTTATTAGGATGTTATATGTTAATGATCACAGGTGCCTTTTTAGAATTCCTTATTTGGTCACCTCATTCCCAAATCGGATATTGTCTTTTCTATCGGTGGTGCATCTGAATTAGACATTGTCTACGAGGTTTATGATACTATTTATTGTGTTTCTTACTTGGTTTACATATTATACATMCAATGAAGCTGTCGATTAAGAAACAAATAAAGCAATCTATAAGAAGTCATGTGATTCTATTTATTTACCAAGGTACTTCTACTTGCAATTTATGTTTTCTGTTTCCCTGTTTGTTTTAAAGTTTCAATATGATAGCTTGAATAAGTTAGGTACTCTCTGAGCTATCTATGAAGTTCTGGATCAATAAACTCTTTCTCATTTTTAGTGTTTGAGCTTTCTCTTCTTTTTCTTGGGTTTTTAACATGTTGAGAGGAAAAATGACATTAACAAGATTGCTTTTTAATTCTTGAAGTTCTACGAATTACTCTGCAATTTGGTTCGTCGCTCCTTTGAGAAACAATTGTTCTTTGCTGCTCTTCTGTTTTATGAGAGATATTGTGCTTTTTGTACTTTTATTCCTAGATTTCAGTTCACGTTATTGATTTTTTAAGCTACTTTAAAATGAATTGTTGATGTTCAATAAGTTTAGTTCTCCACATAAACCCGTTTTTCTCAATCTTACTTTTTGAAGGTTTTTTCCCTCTATAGAAACTGATCAAATTGATAAAAATTCTGAGTTAAGAAGAAATCCATTCTAAAAGTTCGCCTCCTTACGTATTTAATTAGGTAGCTTGTGATAGGTATGCACGTATGCTATGAACTCATGTTATGATATTCTTGATTGCTGAAGCTTAAACATTGTGTTTGTGATATTTGTCAATGACTGAATAACTGTTGTTCTTCTTCTGTAACTCTTCCCCTCTAAAGGATCCTTTTACTCCTAAAAAACAAAAGAAGATGATTTAACTGCATCTATTTCTTGTATTTCAGATCCTGCAATTGTTACTTGGAAATCTAGGACTATAAAATGAAAGGTCTTACATTCATGAAAATCTGTTAGCCACAATCGAGCAATATGGTTAATGGCTTTCAGTTTCTGCAGTGTTGGAAGTTTTAAAATGACATTTTTTTTTTTTTTTGGATGTTCTTGTTTGGGGGGGGGGGGGGGTAATAAGATTCTCAAACTTTCAATATGGTAGTTGGAATAAGTTAGGTTCTTCAATTGCCATTATGGAGCTGAAGAAAGCTATCTGCAAAAGTTAGACACAGAACAGCGAAGATTCCAGACAAATCTTCACTGTTTATCACTGTTCCTATTTGGATTTTAGTTGAAGAAATTATTTTGAGATTTAGATAGTTTTCTTGGTCCAAGATGCAAAAAATGAGTGCTTAATTTAGAATTATTAAAAAAAAAAAAAACTTCTTGAATTAAGAGACAAAACACATGATATCTTAGAGGAAGAGTTGTTTTGGTTTAAATTAAAAAGTCATCCAAGTGGAGCCTAACTCAGAAAGAAAAGGGGACCAAATGAGATGGGATGGTTCTCTGTTAACTAATCGCAAGTCAAAGGTGTTCGATACAAGTTTTCAAACTTCAGGGTTCTTTGTTTGGCTGTATTTTATGGGTTCAATGTAATTACCAAAAAGCTTCAACTATTTTCATTTTTTGTCTGACAGCAAATCGAATTAAAGGATCATCTCGCTGGGCTCCCTCCTCAGACTCTTCGTTGTTGTCTATATATCTATCCAGCCTTGTCGCTGCTGTCTCCTGGTAGACATAAGTGCAGAGGTATGGAGCTTTTTCTTTCTGTATCTRTTTTYATAAAGATTCTGCAAGAATTCTAAGTCCTAATATTCATCTGTGAAACACTTATTTTGAGTAGCTTGACTTGTCAATAGACAGATTCGATCAGTAAACTGGCAGAAAATTTTGTTTGATTTTTTCTAATTGTTGTGTTGCACAATATAAAGTCAACCTTTTAGTGTAATGTTTCAACAATTTAGCTTCCATTTCTTACTGTAATGTTTCCGTCCTCTGTTATGAACAATAGTGCAATGCCGTACCACATGGTTGTTGTATGAAAATATCAAGCAGAGTCCAGCTAAACTATTGTGGAAGAATCGTTGTTCAGATACCTATTTTCTTCTTGCTGAGATCTTGAGATCTGCCTTTGGAACTTCAGCTAGAAGATAATTTTCTAGAGTAGAATATCCATTTCAGGGGGGGAAAAAAAAATAGTCATTGGATTATATTAGATTATTCATAGAGAAGAAACAAAACTATAATTATTTTGATGTTAGGTGTAACTAATTTTTTGGCTATATTTCTTCAAAGGGAAAATTTTCATCAAATACTAATCTTTCTTCAGTTAAAAAATCTGATCATGAGGAGAATATAAAGTTCTGCTGTAACAAAAATGTTCTTCTAGATGGATTARGGTACACATGGATGTTACACTGGAAGACACCTCTGTTCTTAGAAGCTCCGTAGTTCTCTGAACTTCTTAAATGATTGTTTGATGCATYTCCTTGCAGGTACTTACATTATGGTTTCGCTAGTTTAGTTTACATGTATAATGCACTCTAATCAAGAGGTGCTACATATTATTGGGTTTCCTCCCTCTGGTTGCTAATTTAGTAGTAAGCGGAGGGATTTATGGAGGTTGCTTTTTGATTTGTTAGCTTTGTTATTTGTCCTAGCTTCTATCTTGATCAATGTAACAAATTCAGGGCCAGTGGAAGCAATTAGCCTTTTASTGTTATAGTAATATTTCTATCTTGCTTGCTGGAATGGATCACGTGAAGAAAAGGATTCCCTTGGTTGAATTCATCTACAACATTGCACTTCCCAAATTATCTGCCATCTTTCTTCCTTTCGCATCAGCATTTGAGAAACTGCATGTTGTTTCAATTTTATCGTAAATAAGGATTTGATATAAATGAAATCATTGTTCAGTTCCTCTCTTCTTTCTTGGTAATATATACCTGATTGTCTTCATCTTTGATTTCAGATAAATATTTAGTCATTATACACCATAACATCTTGTGGGGAAGAGATGATGCCAGATACTATAGAGTTTATGAAGCTTGCATTGGACCAGGCAAAGCTTGCCCTGGACTGCCTTGAAGTTCCTGTTGGTTGTGTAATTGTGGAGGAAGGGGAAGTTATTGCCACAGGAAGAAATCGGACTACTGAGACGAGAAATGCTACCAGACATGCTGAGATGGAAGCAATTGATGTTCTACTAGAACAGTGGCAAAAAAGTGGACTCTCACAAAGAGAAGCTGCTGAAAAAATCTCAAAGTGCAATCTTTATGTCACATGTGAACCGTGTATAATGTGCGCAGCAGCCTTATCGATCATTGGTATAAAASAAGTATATTATGGCTGTGGAAATGATAAATTTGGAGGTTGTGGMTCAATATTATCATTACATGCCGGAGATCAATCAAGGAAGGGTTTCAGTTGCAAAGGAGGAATAATGGCCTTAGAAGCAGTTTCTCTTCTACGGACCTTCTACGAGCAAGGAAATCCCAATGCTCCAAAGCCTCATAGACCACCAGTTCAACGGATATGAATCAAGCATCACATGAAAATTGTCCAGTCTCTGCTGCCGTTATGGGGTATCGTTTGATCCACTACTGCAGATATTATTATACCTTGTGATATTAGGTAAAGTTATGGTAGGATCCATTTCTGTTGTTTGCATTACATCCTGCATCATCTCATTATTGGTTCTTGTCATACCCTGATCAAGTGAAGTACTTGTTTACATGTTACCTAGAGCATTTCAGATGCTTTTGGCTTCTGCAGTGGCATTGTTATATGCTAACATTAGCTGGAGATTCTATGCATGCAAAATCTTAATCTCCAAATAGTCCTTGAATGTTTTGCAAGCAAAGCTCTATGTTAGTCAGCCTTATTGAATCCTGTTAAATCACAAATTTTCTGCACAACCTCTGGTTAGATAACGGAAAGGAAGATCCTCCAATAGCAAAATTTAATCTGGATGACTGTAATATAAACTGACCAGCTTATGGATAAAACAATAAGCAATCAGTTCTCAATAGTAAAAACCAACAAAAAAGCATCAATTGGCAATTTTCCACTCTCAAATTAAAGACTAGAGAACTGGCACCTCAGGTAGCTATACAACTATCCACTACGGCATAATGCTTTCTATGCCTATTTTTATAGAGGATAAGAGAGGCAATGACAATCCAAGATCCAATAAGATACCACATTGCAAGAGAAGAGAAAAGAAGTCACACTCAGTAATTCTTGTATTACCCTCTTCTTCAGGTGGTTAATGTTGATTATCTGATGAACTACTTTCATCTAGTGGCAATTCTAAAGACACTCATTACCTCTATAAAAGGAGATATACAGCGCACTTCCATTTGCACAATTAGGAGACATTCTCAATTGCAGCAGAGAATAACCAGATGGCATTTGGTGCAAAAGCAACACAACAGTAACCAGCAGAGGCCTGAAAGAAGAGTTACGCTGAACTAGAAAAGCACCATCTCTGCACTGAATATCTGGGTTACATGATCGACCATACTTCATCAGCAATTTCTGGGTTACTCCGTCCTTCCTAAAACGAAAACATCTCTCCTGATATTCAAGTCCGAAGGAGGCTGCACAACAGAAGCTCCTGCCTCCCTCGCTCAAGAGTCTTCTCGTAGTTCCATTTCCACAGTCCTTAGGATGCGGCAACTTCTGCTGGTCCTATGCTGCGATGCCATCATCCATTTCTAAATCAACTGGAGAAACTCCAGTAACACAAACACCATTTGCATTATGATTTGAAGAATTTGCTCCCTGCACATTTCACCGATTCACCCCAACTATAATTTAACAGTTCCTGCTTCATAAAGTTACAATTTTGCAAAATGTAATCCTAAATTGAAAATGCCAGAAGCAACACCCTTCATTTTCTTTACTCAGCTTTTAGCTTTATTTCCAAACCGAAACCATCTTCTAAACAAGAGGACCATCCYTTTATAGCGGATTCTCCTCTTGGATGAAACTAAAAGCAGAAAATACAACTCCATTATATTGWAGCCTAATATATGAAGCAAATTTAACTGYAGTAAACTATGAACYCAACTGCTCCAGAGCCMCTCGAGCCACAGTGTAATTTGGCTGGATATTGAGTGCATCCTCGAAAGCCGTTTTGGCCTCTTCGTTCATTCCTCTCTTTTGATAACATTCTCCTAACAAACAAAACGCCTTCACATTATCACCCCTAAGCTSCACCGATTCAACCAGGTCCTCAAGAGTGGAGTCAACTTCTCCGCGTCGGCCAACAGCAAGTTTCAACTCTGCRCTCTTAAATAAAGCATCCCCTCTCTCCTCCCCYGCCAGCGACTTCGCRAWCATCGGCGACAACGCGACATCAAGAGAGTCAAGAGCCGAGGTCTTGAATCCCCGGAGCTCCAAAGCCAACGCCTTGAGAATATGAGCTGCCGCATCCTTCGAGTCCAAAGCTATAGCTAGGTCGGCTTCGACTTCAGCTGACTTGGCTAAGGTGGAAATTGAAGATCGGTCTTTAGCTGATTTGGCCTGAGAAAGAAGCTGAGCGCCCTTGACGAAATGGCGCTTGGCTTCAATATCGGCTCGGTTCCTGAAACGAAGCTTGGAAAAGAACTTTTGGGGGATATTTTGCATGTACAGAAACATGAAAAAAGTAACCAGACCTACAGCTGCTTGGAGAAGAATATCGTTCCACATCTTCACAATTATCTCTTTCTAAGCTRTGAAATTGATAGATTGAGAGCCTCTGTGTATTACAGTACAAATATTTTTATTTTAGAGAGAGACAAAGCAGGTGGCAGACAAGAAATCAACGCGGTGATTGACTATCGAAGCCGTGGACAGCTGAGCTAGGGCGGAGGGGCTTTTAACCTGGATCAAATTGTGGTCTGCACAGCAATTGATTTCATGAATTCCTCGCACTGACGACCAATTTTTTACAATTTCTAGGAGAATTCAGATAATACAAACAGTAGTATTTACCCTTGGCAAGCAGGTACCGTCGTATTTTTCGACTCTAATAATGCCTTAGTTTAAGTTTGGAAGTCAAGAGAGGAGAAGAGAAAGATTTGTTTCTAAGTTGTTTGGGTATTTAGAAATAAAAAGGGAGAAAGGTTCGTTATTTTTTTTTTAGAGCACGAGAGAAAAGAAAAGATGAAATTAAATTTAATTGGTATGAATAATTCAATATGCTTATTTCTAAATTTGATTGGTATGAGCTTCTCCTAACTAAGAATGAGAGAACCTCATATATAATATAAAAATAGGAAAATCTCTTTATTTTTCAATTATATCTTCAATTCGAAAAACGAAAAACGGTCTAAGATTTGATCGAAATGCGTGATTGATGGACAACACAATCTTCATCCCTCTATGGAAAAAAAATTCTTGCAACTAAAAACTCCCAAATGGAAAAAAAAATCATAACTTTCGTCTTTCCTGTTTCTCTTTAATCGCTTTCGCCCCATCCAAATGAAGAAGCAATACTTGGTTTATCCCCTAACGTGTAAGAGAGTAGCTTTATTTGGGCTACATTACCAATAAATCAATTTTTACTGGATTTAACTTTTTAATAAAGCAAATAACATTTCTACGTTATCTAAATCATTTGTTTATAAAGCAAAAAATATATATATATATTTTTTTTTCAAATTATAGATCTCTCGATTCAAAATAAAACTTAGAATGAAAAAATTAATTACAAATTTAAATTTTCTTAACATGTGCATTTTCGAATATATATGTAAAGTTAATCCAAATAAAATCTTATTTTTTTAACAAGAATTTTAACTAAGAAAGAAAAAAAGATATTCACAACATATTTTACAAGTATTTTCTAGCAAAATTCACTCAAAATGACATTGGGATTTTCTTGACAACACATTTTCGACTTTCCTTAATTTTAGCAAGAAATGTTATTCAAAATAGAAAATTCTTGATTCTAACAAMATATATTRCTTGGTACACAGTTACAAATAATCCAAGTAGAAAATTCTCTTATACAGAGCCAAAAGMATAGTAATATCAATAAAGTCGCCCAAATATTCTTTCGAAAGATTTTACGACTTCTGTTGTTGCTCTAAAACTTCCTCATACGTGTTTGATCCAAGCATTATCACTTCCCCTTGCGACGTCATACTCAAAAAAGTTTACCATGCACGAGGAGAATAGAGAAAAATGAGGTACCACCGTTAAAAGAATCAGATTCATGGAGGTGCAGACTGCATGAGAGATTCAGCTGACCAATTCCCCTTCATCGGTAAGACAAGCCGAATATATGTAAGTATAAACCGATTTGGGACAAAGATTTGGAAGAACTTTTAATCATATGAGATCACTACAACTAATAATTCAAGAGCCAGTCGAGTTCATCATGTGTACATTGCTGCAGAATTATTTGCATAAGAGAAGCTGCATTCTGCGCTTCAATTAGACGGCGCAGAAACGCAGCCTTCCAAATTCTGGCTCATTCTAGTCCAAAATTTGTACATTATCATTGGAAACAAGCAGCGCCAATGGTTTTCTCTTTCCGGCCAAGACGGCAAAAAAAGCGTACGAGAACAAGGCTAAAGGTCTTCCAAACCCCACCCCACTTTTACAGGCTAAGAGGATATTGTAGCTTCCGCCACTTCATGTCTGTGACGTGTATAAGTTAGATAAAACATATTTGCAGTCGTCGGCTGAAACCATAATGGCTCCGCAACATCCTGGTCGGTACTTGAGTTAGGTACTGAACTCGTGAACAATTTTTGTCAGCTTGATATTAAAAATGGACATAACATCCGCCCGGAACGCAGTCACCGCGTTCCAGATGATACGTCATCATGAACCTCCCATCTGTATCAACTGCATTGGAGACTTCAATAATTTCTTTAACGAGTCCACAATGCTCCCAAAAGACGGACGTTGTGCGGGATCACTGTCATGAATCATAAGAAAATGATCAGGGGGCCAGAACCGGAGACTACCATCTATTGAATTGCATATACTTTGCATATATATTCGCTTTGCAGCTTGCCTGATAATTTTTGACTCGTCTTCTTAAACCCACTCCCCCCAACAACCTGTACCCCGGAAAAAAGGACCTAGATGACAAAGAATAGCGGCCCGACTCCCAAAAAATCATCRTGTCCATGATGATTCTTGTAGCTGGAGAAAGCATGCTCTTAAAACCTCCCAAATAAGCATATTATGGACATGGACTCGATGTATGTAAACTTCACATGCATCAGAAGTTGAAGAAAGACAGCATAACACCTCACACTATAGCATATATAGTTCACTCTACCAGCTGCTGGTTAAGTCCAAAATAATCCCGAAACCAACATAAATGCTTACTCAGCCCAGCACGACTCCATTAAGGATGCTAATGTTGGAGAAACACTTGGTGGAATTACAAGCCTTCTATTCTGGAATGCAACTGCTCCAACAACCTGAAACATCGTTCCAACCAATAAAAACCCGTTATGAGACTATCCAGGCAGACTTCACATGAGTTTCATCACGCAAAACATTGTCAAAACGCTTGAGTATACTGACAGGAGGACGCAAGGAAATACGCTAGCCAGAGCACTAGGTAGAGGTTATTTCAATCAACGAAGACGAACCTGAGCAGGGCTAAGTCCACTCCATGGCTGTTGCATAGTTGCAAGCTCCCATAGAATCACCCCAAAGCTATATACATCAGACTTCTCATTTGATGGCTCTCCACGAAGGAACTCAGGAGCCATCCACTCCGGCTGAAACAGAAAGCAACAGTGTCACATGCTAATTGATGCAATGCATTGGAGGTGCAGAACCTGCAAGGTATTGATTGGAATTTCTGATTTTTTTTATCAAGTTGAGATCGATTCCATCGCCCAGTATTGCATACAGGTTAAACATGCAAACAGAAATCAGAACCAAGACACAGCCAGTCGAAACAAGATTTGATACACAAAGCAATGAGCCACACTTGTTGTACCCTTTCTTTCTCAGAGATACTCTCGTGTAGAGAGAGCACCCACTCTAGAAATCCATTCAATGTAGAAACAAAAGAAAAACAGAAAAATAGCAAAACAGCAGAAAATGTGGGAAAACTACAGAATATAAAGCATGACTTCTTGCCATGAAGTTCATAAGAAATGCAACAATATTCTATTTAATGACGACCAAAGAAATCTCAATGCTATGAAACTCACACATAGCTTGCAATATGAAATACAACAAAAATCAGGTGCAAACACACTAAAAGAATATGGAGATGACTTACTGTTCCAGCCACAGACTTCGATGAGATAAATGTGTTGGCTTTAAATCTTGACAAGCCAAAATCACACACCTAAACCACCAAATAAGATAAAAATCAAAGTCAGCATGAGCTTAGCATTAAAAACCGTAAACTGAAGGTAAATGACCAGACCACTTGTACCTTCACAGTCCAGTTTTTATCAACCAACAAATTTGGAGATTTAAGGTCCCAGTGAACTACTGGCGGACTCAGGCAGTGAAGGTAATTGATACCTTTAGCCTGCAAAATAACAAAATATTCAATGGAGAGCAATGAGAACTAAGATCAACAGATCTAAGATTTAGCACAAACCACATCCAAAGCCATGCGAATCCTCCGCCTCTGGTCCAAAATTTCCCCACCAGCCGGCCTGTGGATCAAGCGGAACAGACTACCTCTGTAGGGAAAAATAAGATAATAAAGCTCAGCATGCACATCACTTGCACTTAACAAGTAGTACTACTCGACTATATGAAAAACATTACCTTGGCAAATATTCTGTCACAATTGATAGATGAGGACGCTTCGTAACAGCTCCCATAAAGAGAACCACATTGGGATGACGAACACGTTTCATAATTGCCACCTGGAACACGTATACAATTGTTTAACACAAATAAGTGGAGGTACCAATTTGTTTCCCAGTAACTAGGAATTGACTCGACAAACAAAGAATAGGTAGATGATAGCGCATGTAATTTGCTAATGCTCCAAAAGTAGGTGACCCAGCCAGTAATGCTATACCATGAAGCATGAGACTGACATAACACATACTTTCTCCATTGCTAAAGAAGGAAGGTTGATAGAATCTCATCCAACATCATGTGGATGAAGACTGAGGATCTTAGGTAGGACTTAAGAGTGATTGTTATTACTTGTGTCGAGCCAACATTTTTAACTGCCGTGCTCTGTTGGATGCAAAAGTCAGTTCTTTTAGTCCACCTATGATCTTCCCCGCAACTAGTATTTCTACATTAGTTACATCATCACAGAAATAGACAAATGAGAAAATCCCCTGCCCCTCCATTGTTCTAATCTGGCAGGATGAAAGGCAGAATGTATAACACATACTTGAGTGCCTAAAAAAGGGAGCATTTCAGAAAGATACAAGTATTGCATATAGATAGGCAACAGATATGATGAGGCTTGAATAGCTTACTACCTAAAGAATAGAACAAACGAGATATCAACAAATATTGCTTAGAGGTAGCAGCAGGTACAACAAAGGATATAATTACAGTAGCCAATTTGCATGCTGTAAATAGATATATGTGCATCTCTAAACATACCTCCCTCAAAAATTCCTTCATCTGATCATCATGAAAATCTTGCATGGTTAGAACCTTGACAGCTACATCCTGCAAAACCAATATCTTCAAGTTGAAAATATGTCGAGAAAGTAGTATTTAGTTCTACTGGGAGAATCAGTGTACTGACAACTTCGCATCTAGTCTTCTTGAGAATCTTTTATACTTTGGACTACATACAGGATCTGAGATTTCAAAATAATCCACACACAACCAGTGAGCATGTTTTCTAGCACAGAATTAATCTCCTGCCCTTTTCAATCTCCAATTGCATAGAAGCATWATTCATGAGAAAGGTAATAAGGTACTTTAAGAACTTGAAATTGAAGTCATACTCCATCCTAGATGAGTCATTGGTACTATAGAAATATATATGACAGTGTAACTATGAAATGAACCATATAGAAATCTAGATTCCAACAACAGAAATAATTGGTGGAGAGATGTAGTTCGGTTTCCCAGACAAACATAGGTATAGCTTCTAACAGAACAATGATGTCAGGTGAATTAATAGGCAATTGAAACTAACCGATCCATGCCATTCAGCTCGATGCACTGTCCCAAATGAACCTGCAAGGGACATCAGCAAACATTATAGAATCACGAATTACCGGAGAAGTGGAACAAAACTAGGGCTTCATTTGGTCTAGCTTTACACTTTTACATCACAACGGTCATTTGTTTTACACAAACAAATTTCACTTTTAACTCCCATATGTTTTATGCTTACACCCAAACAATCTCTTTTACACTCAAACAACTTTTTCTRAATCCCCACTAAAATCCAAAAGTGAACAGTAAAAGAATCGTCACTATTCACTTTCAAATTACAGCATCACAACACTCGAAATCACTTTTTCTCAATCCCCACTAAAATCCAAAAATGAACAGTAAAAGAATCGTCACTATTCACTTTCAAATTACAGCATCACAACACTCGAAATCATTTTTTCATTATTTTAATCCATCTTTTCCAACTTCTCATCCAAGCAACATCTTAACCAAAACTCTTTTACACTCCAACAATAAATTCAAATTTCAAATTTTTTCACACTCGCCCTCTTCAATTAAATAATCTTTTTACACTCGAACAACACATTTTCATCCTAAAGTTAGTCCAAACAGAGTCTAGAACATTCAACACAAGATTCATTATTAGCAACTAACTAGTAGAGGAAGTACCAGCGCCAACACGTTCCTTAACATGTAACTCATCCCAGGATATTTCGAGCCAATCCATTGCAAGGGAGGGTTCAAGATTCAAGTATCTAGGAATGGCTTCAGCAGGATGACTTCCACAACTCTCKCGCCTGCTCTCTACCTGCACTATGTTTGATATACCAGAGACTGGTAATACTGGTAGTTGCCTGCCAGCAGCAGCAATTTTCAGATTTCCAGATATAACAACCTCATTTTTATATCCCTGACTGATTACAATATTTTTCGCTTCAGCATAATTCCCTGTAACCCCAGGAGCACCAGAAATTGCCTCAGACAATGTGGGGCCAGAAGCCTGACTTGGTGGGCCGTGCTTGGGTATTTTCATATTCCGATGGATGCTACCATCATCTGCTGGACAACTTTCTTCCTCATTGCCTGCAAAAGGGATCCAAGACTATGCTTCAGCCTACAAGATCTATAATGACTTCATGCTAATGCCAACCAATTGCTTACTAGTCTTACAGCATGTTTGTTCAACATCCCAGATCTAGACAAATTTCCACACTGAAACAGTAGTTAGAACTATTTATATCAATGACAAAGTAAATTCATAACGAGAATCATGCACCCAAAAAAAAAAAAAAAAAAAAGCTACTGCTATTTTAGCCCTCTTTGGAGAGACAGCAGCCTGAAAGAAGAGGCCTGTTAAGCTAGGCACATGCAGGAAAAAATAAATAAAAATGTCTCACACCAGGCAGAATCAGTTAACTATGCCAAGTGAAGGAAACAAAAAAAAGTACTATGCTTTGTTTCTTATCCATAGAGCATGATTTTTTAAAYGATGGTTTTAGATAATCGCAGTCAGAACAGTAATCTAAGCATGCATTTTATTCCTTATATCAACTCTGATTGCCAGTCCTGAAAAACTGGGCTGATGCAAAGCCATTATCCAATTTCCAAGATTTTTCACCAAAGATCATCARTTCCCAGTAACACAAGTAAGCAACATGCAAGTAATAGAACCAAAACCTTTGTTTTCTCCTACAAATTTGAAGGACAAAAAGTTCAGAGGGATGAAAAGCCAAGATACCTGGATAACAAAGAGATTCAGGAAGAACAAGCGTGCCATTTGAGGTTCGCCTATGACCACAAGCATCATCAATCACGTAGGGTTCTTGATATTCTTTAAGATGAGCAATCTGAAATGGTGAAGGAACTGAGGAAAGAACGCCTCCATTTATTGAAAAATCTGCACCGTGCACATTCCCTGGTTCCCCAACTAGATCAACCACAAATTCCCTGTTCAGGAATTTATAGAAGTTTTCAATAATGCARGAAAATGGAAGCAGATAAAGGGTGGGTAAGTACTCGCTCCACTTTGGTACACTTGATGAACCTTCATCCTCACGACATAGTGGAGCACGTTGTGTAATCCAAAAGCCAAAACAAGATTTTAAAAAACAAAAAAAATTCTGAATTTATCAAGACAACCGAGGAAATGTGAAGGGGGGAAATCCAGCCAAGAAAGATTATGGAAGTCCTGAATACTACCAAGGACTTCGACCAGGCTACAGAAACAGCATTCCACACATCCCCCCCCCCCCCCAAAAAAAAAAAACCAAAAAAAAAACAAAAAAAAAAAAAAAAAAAAGAACAACACAAAGAAAAAAGCGTTACCTATTCTGTAGTAGATTATGGCAGCAAAAGAGAGGGATGTAAAAATTTTGGATACAACAGATGGAGAACAAATAAACCACACAAACCCAGCATAAAATGAGTTCTCAAGCAAGTAAACGTCAGTAGTTCATGTCAAACAAAGAGAACTGCATTCAAGAAGATGAAACAAATGTTTTGAAACGTTTTATATAATGATTTTCAGGGAAAACTTGCGACTGGCGAAACCTAGACTGGAAAAGAAACAAGGACCAAAAGACCAGTCCTCTTCTCAAAGAGAGAAGAGAATAACTAAGTGAACYCTACTAACCCAATAGCTCTTCTGCTATTCATCTTTCCCCATTTTCCAAAACAAAAGCTGGTCAAATTCATAAAAGAAATGCAGATTCATTACCTTGATAACTTTTTATCATCCTCAATTTTCACAAGACAAGATGAACGATGGTCTGCAGKACAGTATCTGCATCCTCGAGCTATCCGACATGGTAAGCCTACATAATCTGCCAACTTCTGCACAAGGGAAACCACACATTAAGAAGTGTACTATCGCAACGATATGCATATCAGGTGCCTCAGAAACCAAATCAGTGAGAAAGTCAAATTGGTGAGAATACAGCAGAGCCAACTTCCAAGGCAGAAACAACCTAGATTTGTTTGTATGCAAGATATAGATTAAATTCTCATTAGCAGGCCATAGTCACTACAGGACAGAGATAATGACAGATGAAAATGCCCCAAGGAAAAGAGACTTGGAACCTGTAGAAAAATTCCATAAAAACATGAGAATCGCTTGTCTACAACATCAGGCAGCCAGATACAAGTTATATACATGTCTAACCCCCAGGAAACAGGAGATAACACCGTAGCATGAATYGACCATGGAACCACAGTGCAGTTTGCATTCTTAGTTGAAAAAGTGGAGATGAGAACCGGCTTTATTTGACATTGCTTGAGCATGTTCGCAGATAGCTTAACTACCTTCAAAGACTCTTTCGATGAGAACACTACGAGGTCTCTATAAACACCTCAAAATAGAAAAGAGAAAGGAGCCATATATGCTAAAACTCAAGATATTTCTCTTCCTTCCAACCCAAAAGAAAATATAAAAATTAAAAATTAAACAAAGTAACTTTAGCTGCTTAGTAGCCTAACTGAAGTTTGCCTACTATTAGACCATAAAAATTGAGGAGGGGCTTCCTAAAACCACAAACAAATTTAAGGAGTCCTCCTTATCTGAAAGATATACTTTTATCAATTGAGATATGCATGTAAATTTAAGATGAAGAAATGTAAATTTAGTCCCTCATTAATAATTGTCTTGCAATTAATTTAAGGCGGCAACTCCTAAACTTTAAAATACAAAAGAGAAAGACTTCAACCAAATGCAAAGGTTCCTAATTTGCAAAACTTGGGGAGCAAGGGAGAACGATAAGAAGAAAGAAAGGTAAGCTTTAATTTTCTACAGTAAAAGATGATAAGGGAATCACCTTGAATAGAATAGCTCGGTGCCTGCAGAGTCCTGAAGATAGATTACCAATTGGGAGGACAATGCACTTCTGTAAATCCTTTAGTCTCTTACTGACAAATGCCCAGCGTCTTTGAAGATCTCCTTGCTCCACCGGAAAAGAGCCCCTTAAAAGTAAACAAACTTAACAGTCTTACAAAAGAGTATATGACAATCCAAGATTGTGCGGTAAGATGATTCTTGATACCTACCCCATATAGACAGCAACAAGTTTGCCAAGTCCCTCTGCTAAAGCCAAAGTATTTTCAGCAGCAAAATATATTTCTTGAGCTTTATCTTCTAGCTCTCTAAGCCGTGAATCGCCACGTCTATCAATAAGAACCACCTCCATTGACATATCACTGGGATCAACACCCTTAAGTGCCATCAAAGATGGTAATTGTCTACCTTCCCCCAGTTCATTGCACATGATCCAAAGATATGGATTCATTCCCAATATGTTGTAGAACCCATCTGATATCTTGTCATTATACGACAAGCTTCCATTGACCTGAGGGAGAGAAGAACGCAGTGAGGAATGGAAGCAAACTCATATGGACGAGGTTACAGAAAGGAAGATGAAATTTTTAAGGCAATAAGAATGAGAATATTGGATCTGATTTAATAACCAGTGGAGCTCATAAGGAGGATTAAATGAAAAACAAAATCAGACACCGGAAAAACCAAAAACAAAACATATATATTTACAATGCAGTCTATAGAGAATATTTCTTCAACTATTCCAAGGAAATATTATTATCATTTTGCTGTCAAAAACTCCTCTTTTTAAATAAGTGCAAGAACGAGCTCTAAACTTCAAAGATAAATTGTTGAACTAAAATTCTAATGCTATCGAACGTTCAAAATTTTGAAGGGGGGGCAAAAAAAAAAAAAAGCAACTAGTGACTCGAATACCAGAGTTCAAAAAGTGGGCATCCAAACAATGAAGGATTCGTAAAATATACATACTTACAAAACCATAGGGTTAGTATTCTCAATCATGGGACAAGGATACAGCGAAGCAACTATTGGCAGGCTGCTTAGGAGGGGAGGTGGGGAAGAACCTCGTGTTGGCAAGCTTCCTTAGAATTCGATTTTCAGAGATTGAGATCAAATAATTTTGCGACAATTTGCTCCCCATAATTTAAAAGATAAAGAAATGGATCAGAAGAGTGAGAGTACCCAGAGCCGGTACGACGTGGTCTGTGGATCAGAAGATACAGCAGTTCTACACTCTTGCAGAAGCAAGGGCTCACTAGCCAAAGTAGCTTGTTCAGTAAGCCGCTTCGCAAGCGTAAGTTGCAAGTAATAGCTTTCCTTCGACTTTTGCACAACACAGTTCCGATTAGCCCTTTCTTCTTCGACCTCCATCTCTTCCACTTCCCTCGTCCTCGTGGAATCTTTAACCCCAGTACTGGTGGTCCAATTTCCATCATACGTCGTCGTCCCACCAGAAAACAAGCTTCCCGCATAGCTAGTACTCCCCAAACTCGACAGCCTCTGCAAAGACGTATGCCTCTCCAGCAACTGCAAAGATGTACGTCTGTCCAGCCCCCTACTACCGCTCTCCTTCCCTCCACTGTAATTACTCACACCACTCAATGAGACTTGCCGGTCAATGGCGAGCTGATCCTTCGGCTTCTGCACAGGCAATTGGCTGTCAACCTCCACAATATCTGATGGCACCGCCTTTGGTGGCGGAGGAAGCAAGTATTCATATTCGTCGTCATTTTCCTCATCCTCTAGCTTGATCTTCACGTGACTGTTTTTTGACTTAATATCTTTCTTTTTCTTGTCCGCCAACCAGTTTACAAAAGCGGCCAATTGATTTCCATGAATCTTGTCCCCCGTGAAGCCGTGGTGTTTCTCAGATACAGTTGAATATGAGACATTGTAGTCCTTGTCATCATAAATACTACTTGCACCTGGACGTCTCTCTTTTGAAGATTTTGCGGCTTTGCTACAATTACTACAATCGTTGTGGACGGTGATTTTCTTCTCGTGATCTGACAAATACTTCGAAGAAGATGCATCGAATCCGCGGTCTGGAAATTGCCTTGGAAAGAAGTAAGTTGTTCGATGCGGCATTTTTTCACAGGCCCCGCGTGATCAAACTATAGATACAGAAGCTGTATCTCAACACCAAGAAAAAGCTTACCCGCACGCTTCGTTTCTTTTTCCCCTCTCTCTCTCTCTCTCTCTCACACCCTCTATTATCTGCCTATCAACACCTTTTCTTCCTTTCCCTATCAAAACTTACCCACTTGCAACCTCGGTGAAAATGACTACTTTGAGACCTGATAGACCGTACAATCTGAACAAAAAATTTCCGCGATTCATCGACGATCATGAGCAGAAAAGTTGACTTTTCTCCTTTACACTTCTCTCAAAAAATTCAGCAACGGTCCAATATCACCGCAACCCAACTTAACGAAGCAATCTCTCCAGTGACAACCGCAATGCAACGATCAAAACCTTGAGCTCCGCTCTCACCACAGTGCTCCAAAGTAGAATTTTTCTGCACAGAGAAGCACTAAAACATCAAATATATACGCAGTCCACCAGCTAACTTCAGTTCCGGCCCAACCGAAAAGTAAACAACAAAAACAACGAATCAGAACTCAAAATCTCCAAATTTCAATACACTTGAAGATCAAATTCACAAACGCACCACATGCAATTCAAAGTTGATGACTGAAGGCAAATCAATGCGCAGCTGAAAGAAAGATCGTTTGCGGATCGGAAGATTAATAAGAGATTAATAAAAGAATCTCTTACGGCAGAAAGTGTTTGTATATATCTTATTGTGTATATATAAGATGCGGCTACAGACAATAGTTATCTATGAATAGAGAGGAAAAGAGAGAGAGGAAGGGTGACGAATGGGGAAGACTAAAGAGGGAAAGAAATGGATTAGTTAACTATTTTAAAGCGCGAGTGGAAAGAGAAGCAAAAACGGTGGGAAATTGAAAAACAAAGGAGGTGAGGCTAAATTGCGCCAGTAAGTTAGTACGCACCTATGTGCTCTGAACTCCACGTCACGACAACCGTGCCAAGACAATGACACGTAAGCGATATCTGTTTGAGWGAGCGTCGAAACCCCTGGTGTTGCAAGGAGTTGAAATAAAACAAAATTAAAAATAAAAAATGCGGGTTTTTTGCATATYCGAAAMCCTAGTTGGAACTAGGAAGCTTTGGCCCATTGAGGGACCAATCGTGATTCGGAAAATGGTGACAGTAACCCGTTCGTCGAGTCAGGGTAATGTTTACATGGTAAGTCTCACCTGATTTCGAGTCAGGGTGTAAGGCAGCACGTAAAAAGGAAGTAAGGAGACGAACCAAAGAAGGGGTTGCACCCCCCCTGACAAAAAACCCCCCTGAATTATAGAAATACAAAGACAGCCGGCTTTGGTCAAAATGGTTTCCGCGCCCGGGTAACTACAAAGTGTCCCTTAGAACCCCTGGTCAGGCGCAACCTCCCCCAAGCGCACCACACCAAGAGAATCCCATTGAACAACTCTACCTCATGATGAAAAACATTCCCAGGAACCAGGGAAGTATTTAATTATGACGTGTGGGGACTGCCGCAGAGAAAAACACTCTTCCTAAAAAAACCGCGCCGAAACCGATGGTAAATATTTAGCAACCACCCCCCGCCACTAAAAGATAGAGCACTAAGCCCTGTTTTATAAGATTCTTCTACGTGGCCCTTAGGCGCCAGACTTGAACGGACCTTTTCTTTCATTCAACAAAGCTACGCCCGGAAAAAAAAAGTTTGTCCGGGGGGGGGGGGGCCGGCACAAGGGGGTTGATAATCTATGTCTCTTTTTCTGACATCAAGAGTTGGGGTGGGTCCTTTTCGAAATGGGCGGTGCGAAAGCAAGAAAAAAGGGAAAGGAGGAGAAATGAGAAGAGAGGTGGGTCGGAGATAATAGACCGGTAGTTAGGAAAAGAAAAATGGAAAAGAGATAGTTTTCAATGGGGTGAACGTCGGCGCCACCCCTTTTACCTGGATGGAAACTCCCTGGGGACACTTGGGCATTGTTAAGACTTGTTTTTAAAGGCGCTAAGTAAGGCCTGGCAAAGTACTTTCGTCTCTTTCAAACTAAAAAGAGGAAAATGGAAGAGAGTTTGTTAATGTCCCCCCGTTGCCAACGGTACTAAGTGGCGGTTGGGGTGAATTTTGCTCCCCGTTAGAGGAGCTTCACCCCCTGTTGGCGTACGTTGCCCTAGGTTTGGACACCGAGGGGGCGAGGAGTGGTGGTCACGAGGTTTCCATTCTAAAAAAGACGTCTCTTTCCGGTATTTTTGTAGGTTTATATGAGGCCCGTCCAAAACGGGTGTTCGATTAAAGTCAAGGCCCGGCTGTGCTTTTTTCATTTGTTGTTTTGTTGCCTAGTCTTTAAAGTTTAGAGGTTAATTAAATGTGACTTCCTAGTTAAGTGTTTTTTGCGGGCTGGTTGTACGTTTTAATTTTCCACTACTGACTTCCTGAGGTTTAACGCGTCGACCTTCCTTTCCTGAGCAAACCCTGACTTCTAATATCCTCAATTATTTACCCCTTAAGGAAGAAAGGCCGCTTTCCACAAAACAACTCATAGAATGAACCACATAATATATTCCTAAACCCGCCCCGATTCTGTATCAATAATCTTTATCGCCCTCTTTCCACTCTCCCCTTCCACCGCTTACCGCCCTTTCCTGATTCTCCTTTTCCTTTTTACTTAATCAAATGTGATACAAATCGGCCCCTCCACCTTTCCTACTGTTGTTAGGCCACAACCCCTTTAACTTTTTTGGTTTTCCTCCACCTCATCCCCGCGCCCGATTAACGCCGCATTACAATCAAGCGGGTGGATAACACGACAGCTATTTAGGTGCCAAAGAGGGTGGCTTTTGGCCAACGGTAACCCCCCTGTACCCCTGGAGTGCAATTCGCCATAAAAGACTGCAAAGCTCACCCGAAGCCTTGTTATGGGACCACAAGACCGTTCCTCAACTTAATTTTGTTTTGAATTTTATTTTTACGCCCAAAAACGTTATATGCCTTGAGGACAAGCGCGCCGCGTGATTCCCTTCGGAAACCCCGGCAAACCTGCCTGCCCCTCGGGGGGGGTTTAGCAGCAACGCCTTATTACCCCCTTGCATGTTGGCACGCAGCTCCAATCACAGTGCCAAGAATTTCACAATGGTACCATATTCAGAGGGTGGCCTAAAGCTCCGTCCCATTACAAATTGAGTCTACGCCATCCAAGAAGTAATCAAAAAAAGAGCTTACCTATTTTCTTAATATAGACTCAATTAATATTCTATTGTTAATTAACAACAATCTCCTTATCCGAAGAATTATGACATATTCCCGAAACAAGATGAACGTATAATGGAACAAAAAAGCTTTCTTGTCAATAACCGGATTAACGAATGTGAAAAAAAAAAACTCAAAGCTATAACGACAGTGAATAAATATGCTGAGATGTTTCCAATAAACAAATACCCATTACCAAGAGTGATTTGTACCTGTGTTTCTTAAACTGTACATTGTATTAAGAATTATCGAAGATTAATCCCTGGGGGTTTAATTTATGGAAATAAACGAGGAGGAGGTAAAAGGGACAAAGGCATAAAAATGTCACAAAACCGGCATTGTAGAAAAAAAACAGATGAGAAATAAGGTAAGTGAAAACGAACGCTACGTTGTAGATCCATAGATGAAAAGGAAGTAAACACTTTTATAAAGGAAGAGAGGGAAAAGGGGAAGGGAAGGAGGCAACCACCAAACCCCTCCCCTTATAAAAATTTAAGGTATAAATGTTTTAACAAGCAAGAACCAACCCTCTTTTCCTCTTCCCGCACATTAAATCTACCCCGGAATCGTATGTGAACACTCAACCCTCAAACCTTTATCCTCCATAAACGAAGTGATTTATTTCCTATCCCCCCGGTTGATATTAGTCCCATATTTACCACAATTATGTTCTCATAAAATTCTATAACATGTACAGTTTAAGAAAACAAAGCATTCACGAACTGTAATGATTTTTCTCACTTTGAAATATATGATGTTCAATATCTATACATGATTTTAAACTTGATTTTAATTTTTTTACATTCCCGTTAATGCCCGGATAAAAAGGTTTCAAAACTTCACTTTTGTCACCCCGGGAATATTCATTTTCGGAAAGGGAAAGAAATTACTAAAGATTTAATTTGGACCGTTATATATAAAATAAGGGAAGCCTTCTTTTAAGCTAACTCCCTTCCAAAATGCGTACATGTAAA